>JABBWB010000115.1:0-125873 GCA_016628085.1 Suillus occidentalis
ATTTTGTACATCCTTTGATCGGTATGCTGCACAGTACGAAGCTTTGACGTCATCACAGCGAATTTGTAAATGTTATATAGATTTTAATAACTCTGCTAGAGCCATCTGGATCACAATACAAACCGGGTTTGAATATCACGCTGTTTATCCACCTTCATGCACAAAACAATATCGGCCTCGCATAACCATATCTTCTTTTGTGCTTGAGTGATACCATAGCAATGATTTCTAATTCTAATTCTCAGAGGGCGTGTTTGGATGCCAGTCAATTATAATTGGAAGGTTCAGTCGCCACATTGGTGTCTACCTGTAAGACATGTCTCAAGATTACATCTCCCTTGCATAACCATATGTTCTTTCATATACGTGTGACACCATGGTAAAAATATCTAAACCTAAACCTAGACATAAAATAATGTGTTTTCATTGTCACACCTGTCAAATCATATCAGTTTGGGGCCAATTTTCTGATTAGCATGCGACACCAGCATGATACTGCTTTGTCATCACCTAGCACAGTTGGTGTATCCGCAAACTCAGTTTGAGGTAGTCCATGATTGTCAAGCTTTAAAAATACTAGCCATGTTGGTGATGTCCCGATAGGCAAGTGCAAGCAAGTAGTCACAATCATGGTTTTTGTACCTTCCATGCAATTTAGATAGAATATATCTCATTGTTTAAAAAATGTCACAATGCATTATCATTCTACTGAATTTGTGATGATCTGCAGCCATTCAATTACAGCCCAGTCATCACACTGTTGTTTTCTGCTAAAATGTACATCATGGTGATATTTTTCTGACATAGTCATACCTTATTTCATATATCTGAGACATCATGTTAATGGTATCTAAGGCTAAAACATGACGTGTAATAATGTGTTTTGATTACCAATTCTGTCTGGTTATATCAATTTCAAGTTGTTTTCCTGATGTAGTCCTCTTGTAGAAGTGACAGGATGCGCGATGTCTTGCTAGGCCGCGATCATCAGTTGTTCTTTCCCAAGAACAACTGGGAGAATCACATGCTACCGTGACCATCAGAAGAAACAACAGAAATCCTGTCAAAAGGATTCCACAACAGCGCATTGCGCCGCATTGTCATAGTAAGCTCAAGGTCGAAGTAGAAGACTGCAGAAAGAACTGACACGCAGGTGACCGAACTTGGACATGAGGTATTGCTTATATGGTAGAGGGCTGGCCTCTCGAATGAGTGAGTCAGAGAAGTGTAATTCACTGTTGTTGGCTCACTGACAGATACCGCAGATCAAAGTGTTCTGATGGCTATTCTCAGCAGTGCCTAGAGCATCATAGTAGACACCTCACACACTACTCTCATTAAGGAAGCTCTTGTTCAGAATGAATTGGAGCATCACTCTACATAAATCCACTGAATTCAACGCCATTATGTTCCTCCCAAAGTATCTTTGAGTCCTAATGTGGAGTACATGCTACACTGGGCCTGGCCTGTCATTGCAACAGATGGTCCATATTTGTCTGGGTTTGGTGTTACACTGGACTTGAAAAAGATGGATTACCTCGCTGTGGATGACCAGAAACAGGCTGTGTCTACCTCTGGTGATCATCTCGCTGGCAATGAGAGTCAGGAAGACAATGAACATGATGTCACGGTGTCATGCATGGTATGAATTCCATACCATACCATATACATATATGAGGTGATAAGGAAGGTATGATACATCATACTACACCTTTCACAAAGTTACTCTACCATTTTTCCTTGATTTGTTAGCTTACATTCTCAGTTTCTACTGTATTCTTATTCTGTGTATTTGTATTTGTATCTTGTGTATCTCTGTTTGTTTACATTTGTTTCAGTCTCTTTCTGTTTTTTCTAGGCTCTTTCAGCCACCTGATTTTCCCACACTCTTCTGAGCATGTTTGTAAGCATGTCATGTGACTGGGAAAATTCTGATTTGTAAGGATTCCTGCTTGACTCAACACACCAAATGGCCTGGTTTTCTTACCAATCCATGTGATGACTCATGCCATTTACTCATCTGTATTTGTAATACTACCATGTAAATTAGTAATCAAGCTGACTCAACACCTGGTTTCTTACCAATCCAGTGCTGAATCATGCTTAAATCTGGCCTCCCAAAAGGTATAAAAGGAGCCCATTTTACACCTGAGCAATATAGTTCTTCCCACTTGAAGCCTTCTTTCTCAATACCAAGTGAGATTATGTAAGACAAGTGCAGGCCCTGTGTGATTGCCTTGAAGACAACATTGATTACATAAGCCTTTGACTGTATACTACTAAACTCTGAGAGTAGATTATACAGTAAGGTAACTCTTTCTGTTCTAAGGTTGTACAGCACTAATTTTGGAGTGTCTATACAACAAATTGTTCATCTATTCTAAGCTTTACTTGTACATTCATAAACTCTCCCTTTCATGTCAAGGGAGACTTGTCAAAGTTAAAACAGACTTTCATAGGTTGAAACACAACCTACTAGGGTGAAACATACCTATCAGATTTCGTTATCGTCTATTGTATACTACTATGAGTAACTTCATTTTATTATCTTTCGTGTCTATTAGGTTGTTGTAAAAAGAAAAGGTAATTCCTCCCAAAGAACTAGCACGTTATCTACCATGAAAACTAGAAAAGTCATAGACTGTGTACTTAAGGACTGGCAAGAAGTCTTATCCTGTATAGTTGTGCTGTCTCTATACACACATTCTATATAAGACCCTTAAGTAACAAGACACCGGTTGATGTCGCACTCCCAGAAATTGGTAAGTCAAGCATCCTTGATGTTGTAATTACATTAATGCAATTCATTTCAGCGCCCTCTACCTCCAACCACGTTGACAATGACATCAAAGTTGACTTCGCCGTGGAACAGCCAGCCCCAACATCCCCGGCACCTGTGATTTGGGAGGTCACTCCAGAATTGCCTGCCCCTCAACCCAGCAACCTGGATATCATCCAGTCCATTAACACCATGCGTCAAGACTTTACTGGCCTGTTGCAGGTGTCCTGTGACCATGTGGAAGTCGTTCACCAGGAGGTCAACATTCATGTTGATGAAGTGGAGAATCATTTGACGGCCCGGATTGCCACCATGGAGAAGAAGATGCGTGAGATTGACTTGGAGATGGCCAGCAACACTGCCAACATGGGTCACATGGCCAATGCCATGCAGATGATGACCCAGCCAGCGGGTATTCTGGCTGCTGGTTCTGTCACAGGGTCATCCACTCAGGGCCACCCATTCGGCGAGATCCCGCAGTCATGGGTGGCGTGCCCCCCAGCCCTGGATGATGACATGCTCATCCCAGATCCAAGTCTATCTGCAGTGGGCAAGCAGTTCACCACTGCATGGGACGTATCCTAAGGTCCCGCAGCCAGCAGAGTTGCGGAACATGTTGATGCCGCAGTTGAGACCGGCTCCAACCTCTCAAGTGTTCCTTCTGATAATGGATCTCCCAGACATTAGATCAGATCAGATTAGATCAGATTAGATTTGAGTTGAGTTGAGTTGAGTTGAATGGGTTTGAGTTGATCACATCGGCCTTCATCATATATACCATGTGCATTTTATATACCATGTATGCCTTCATTGAATATACTCTGTATTACCATGTACATTAGAGTCTTAGAGTCACAATGACTTTGAATCAATTATGACATGACCTCCTGGGATTATGCACATTGCATCCTTAATAGTATTAAGTTTGATGTGATTCCGGGTGTATAATGTAATTCTTTAGTGGTAATCAATGCAGATTGTATGGGATCAATGCTCATTATCACCCGGTATATGCAACAGAACCCACTAGTATCTACCAAAATTCAATGACAGTGAACAATCTAACCCAGACCAGTTCCAAGGTAATGACATTGAGATGCACAACCTCACCTCCCAAAACAGAGCAGTATGACTTGCCTATGCTGATCTGGTTGGGCCATACCTACCAAAGCCTCAATGTCATGGCAGATAATGTGCCCACCCTTGTCAGCCATGGTCCAAACTCTGGGTGCATTGACATCCCGGGTTAATCCATGGCTCACCCAGGACCTCTTGCTTCTCGATATCGCTTGGTATTGACACTCCCAGTGGTGTTATGACTGCCCTCATCAAATGCAACACCACCGTCCCCACCAAGAAGTCCGAGACATTCTCGACATGCTCGGACAACAACATGCTCGGCAAGTTTGAGCTGTCTGGTATTCCTCCTGCACCTCATGGTGTTCCTCACATCGAGGTCACCTTCGACATTGACGTTAATGGTATCCTGAACATCTCTGAACCAATATACATGACTGGGCCCATTGATATCCAACCAGATCACAAGACCCTGATATGCATAAGTTCCATCTGGGCCCAGGTGTGTATGCCAGGTTTCATATATCCTGACACATCCCACTTCTGGGTGGGCCATAGTGTATCCCGGGTGTAGTCATCGTGTCTACCGGGTGGGCCCAACCAGATCCCAATACCCTGGTTTGCACCAGTTCCATCTGGGCCCAGTCGTGTATGCTGGGTTTCATATATCCTGGCACATCCCATTTCTAGGTAGGCCCATCCTTATCTGCCGACATACCTATACCATAGCCTATATTGTACACATCCAGGCCCAACTGTGTCCAATCACGTCTGATACACCCCATTCAGCCCACCACATCTGCCAAGATCACTGACTTATACCCCATGTTTGGCCCAAACGTATTGACCGAGATATTCTTCACATATGACATGGCTGGCCCAGCCATTGGTACCAGGTAGTTGTATCCATATGGGCCCACCAACTCTACCATGACCGTAGCACCTCAGGGCCTGTCTCGGGTGATCCATCTATCCCAGAAGAATCTCAACCTCGGTTGGCCATTTAACACAGCAAGTATTGACTGAAGTATGTGTTTCTGCACAATTCCATAGTATTCCCATGCAAACCCATTCCAGACCTGGACCTGCCCCCCCTCCCTCCTATCAAGAACAAATCCACAAGTTGTGCTTATTGGTATACACTCATTTTAATCTATTGAAACCCCCCCTTTCAACAGACTAATCCAACTAGAATTCCTTCAGTTCTATCAGGAAGACACCATGTGCAATTTTTCCTGAAGAACAAGTATATGGTTTATCTCAGTACTATACATTTTCTGGACAAGTCTGTAGCATTCCTATGCAAACCTATTCAGGACCCGGACCTTGGCAACTTGTGTGGATAATTTCAACCAGTGTGAGTCACTCTCATGTGACATTCAATGCTTTCACATGAGGTCTACCTTACTACATTTTCACTCAGTCAATGAATACATGTGTCATGTAGCTACATGTAGCTCGAATGTACTTTATTGGTCATGTGATTCAAGAGTATATAGCTGAAACTAGAGAAGTACGAGTCAGTGGAGTCACAAGACATAGACAGATTGATATTGAAGGTTATAATGTTGCATGAGTGCAGATGTAATGTTGAAGAATATAACTGTGTGATTTTACACACAGTATTCTTCTTCAACATCAGGTAAGTCTCAACAATTGTGATGTAACATAGATGACAAAACACAAACTATGAGTCATAGATTAGAAAAGCATGTTTGCATAGGCATAAGAATTTTAACACGAGTCACATAAGTCACGACAAGCAAAGTATTATAGTTGAAATCAGAGTCGAGATCAGAGAGGCAGTTATAAAAGCTGTAAATGTCAGTTATACTCAAATTCATGCTCATCTACAGGAGCAAGTAAATGGCAATCCAAGACATGAGCAGGCTGAACACATGAGGCATATTGGTGTGAAGACAGAGAGCCCTCAGAGTAGGGCACGACTGCCGAACAAAATGTCAAGTGCATAGTGTTTTGGTTTGGAAGTCCCATGCGTGCCTTTGATGTAGCATGAACATGTGGCTTAGGATGGCTAAGGAAAGAACAACAATTGATACAATTAGCACCATAATATATAATGACAATTGAATAGTAATGTACTGATGACCAAGAGTAGACCTTTGATCCATGCTTGTCCTGTCCTGCGATTTGAAAGGTATGCTGAGAAAATAAAATAAAATAAAGATGTAGACGATGTACACGCATCCTGGCCCATTGCCTATCATCCACCACAGCAGTCTTGATGTCATCAGCCTCACTGATAGTTTTATAATCACCATGAGATCATTTCTGATTGTCAGACATAGAGGCAATAGAATGGCAGATGTCTTCACGCAGATGGGTGTACTGGGATTGACCATGGGCTACATTTGAACCTTGAGGCATAGCAAGTGAAAAAGGAGAAGATGGTGGGAGATTGTCATAGTCACCTGGGAGGTCACTGTTGTCAGTGAAATCATCATAGTCCATGTGCCTAGGGACAAATTGGTTGGAGCACGGAGCCCCAGAAGTGGAGCACAAAGCCCCTTGGTTTGAGCACATAGCCCCTTGGTTTGAGTGCGGAGCCCCAAGGTTAGAGCGCAGAGCCCCAAGTGAGAGTGCGGAGCCCCTGAGTTGGCACATGGAACCATACCACATGTACGAAAAACCTGCTGGTAATAAGTATACAGATCTTCGGTTGAATCATAAATTTACCAAGTTAGGACATGAAGCCTCAGAGCCTGAATGCTCTGCACTTGCATCTGAGGTTGGAGTTTCTGCATGAATCATCTTGCCTATTTGCTTGCGAGTAATGTGGGGAGGGAGGTTCTTAATGAATTTCTCTGAATCTTTGAGATCATGTAAGATGACACCATCTGTATCAATGACAAGAGGGATTTCGAACATGTTGCCAGTGTATGAGGTGAGGTCTTGCAACTGAACTGTAGTTTAAAGATATTAATTAGTGGCTGTTTTGAATACAGGAAAACAGGAAAACACACAAGGACTCCAACCCTGGATAGATAAGAGAACATCCGGCACCTCCACAACCACACCCTTCATTCATCGATGCTCATTAGACTTCTTGGACTTGCCTTTCTGCTTAGCCATCTTGCCTTTCTCTGCATCGCTATCATCCTCATCCTCATCTTGGCCCAACTCAGCCTCATACATCTCACCAAGATGAATCCTCAAATATGGACCCACCAAGGCGTGTAACTGACTTGTGGATAGCGCTTTGAGGTCAAAATCAGTGCCAGGGGGCAGAACTCCAGCAGGCCAGTCATGGATGCATAACCTTGTTGAGTACAGGATGTCAAGCATTGTCATCCATCTACTATTGGAAGTCTATGACTGGCTTCAGCTATTAGCAAAATGTGAGTACAATAATAGTACAATCAGGTGAGAGATACCAACCAAATGCTTTGCTGATAACCATGGGTGCAACCATGCGATTTCTATCCCTATCAGATTTACTGTTGCATAGAAGCGAAGCATTGGCGACCAGGGCAGCCGGTGGAAGAAAATTGATATTCTTGCCTCCTGCTTGCACAGCCTCTAAGTCCTTATACCTGTAGTATGTTAGCTTGATGTAGCCTTTAACTAAAAAAAAAACCCCCACTTAAGAATTGTCGTGATCTCATCTATCATATGCTTGGCATTGACTTGTTGAGTGTCAATGAGGGCCTTTACAATATCTGACCCTACAAAAAAGCTGGAGGCCTGGCAGCCAGACTCCTCATCTCCTGGATAAATCACAATACCAGCAACATGAATTCTGTATGTGTGGTGCCAGTACAAAGCCTTCAAGAAGATTGCGTTATCAATGAATGTTAGTCACCAGTAAACGTTAGTCACCAAAACAGCACTCATCAATTTTGCAAACATTTCACAGACTGCCATCATAAGACTGCATGACTCTTGAGAGGATAGATCATTATGAGTGGCAATCGCATGATCAAAATGCTCTTGGATTTGTTTCCATAGAGCCGCGTTCTTAGGGTCCTTGTGTGAATGGGCATGATAATGCTTAGCCTGCTTGGCTTTCCATGCCTGCAAGCTTGCTGAAAAGGTATGAGCATAGATCAGAACAACCTTCAACACAATAACATACTTGCTTTGGATGGGTGTAGTACAGTTTTGAACCAGGCCTGATGCTGATTCCAAATGGACTCTTTGCGAGTTGCTTTCCTAGCTAATCCTGCCTCTATCAGAATAACCTGCCAATGTTTCTCAAATCATTTGCCAATGTCGGTTGCTTCCTCCTAGACCCTCTTACTAAAATCATGCACTGCCAAAATAGCTTCCTTAGATAGTCTGCCCGCTTTGTGCGTCGTCTTGTCCCCGTCTTCAAGCTTGTCTTCTTCATCACAACCCTTGGAATCATTATCATTGTCATCTACCTCTGCCTCTGCCACTGCTTTGCCCTTCTGATGTTCCTCTGTAGACAGGCTGGGGAACCTCATGGGATCCGCATTGCACTTGGCTTTCTTTCACTGCTCTTCTGTTGCAGCCCAGTTGCTATCAGAACCAGAGCTCTCTACAAATTTCCCCTCATCAGAAGGTAAGTATGACTTTTGAGCACCAGATCTGTGTGGGCAATGGGCTAACGATGTTATCAAACACATGAGTGGTGTACTACCAAATATATAGTGAAACCTGCCTGTAGGATTTTCCCTTTTGTTCATTTGGATCACACCATCAATGTTGGATGGAGCTTATATAAATTATGTTAGTGTATGTACTATGAATTGAATAATATATAGTGAAACCTACCTGTGGTGTTGTTCGTTGCTACATTGCTGCCATGCTCACTGTTGGACTGAGCTGTGATAATGAAATAAGTTGATTGTAAACCATGAACAAGATAACAAAACTTACTGAGTGTTGTCTCCCTTTCGTTTGTCACTACAGGACTGATACCTGTACCCATGTCACTCTCAGTGTGGAGAACAGCACTGTTGTCCCTGAGAGAAGCTGAAGGACAAGAGTTATTCAAAGTTGAAGACAAAAGAGAAAACGAACCTTCAACTTGCTGCGTATCATTATCCATGTCATCTGCAAAATCATCAGCAGTAGTCAGAAGGTGGTAAGAATCAGTGAACTTACCATCAGGTAACTGGGCCTCAGCTTTCTCACTTGCATTATTGGACTTGTTGCTGATGAATGAGCACCTGGTGAAATTGGAAAAGAAAATGTCTTCCTCAGCAGATGATGTTAAAGGGTCGGAACATTTGGACCTTGGAAGGGGATGAGGCTTAGGTCAAGTGTGAGGTACCTAACAACAAGTCAGTAGATGGCAAAATGACAGCTATAGGCTTACATTGGCCGACTTTGGACCAGGGCAGGAACGTGCTTCATTGCCATCCTTTGATGTGAACACCTGGTTGGCTCGAAGTGGGGCTTTTGACTGGCGTCCAGAGCAGGTAGTAAGAGGCATATGTGAGACTATTTCTCGTAGTCATGAAGATACAAAAAGGTATGATATTGTTGAAAGAAACACAAAGTTTCTCCACAGTTTTATTGCACCAACACGAAGTCAGGTGAGAATACACGAAAGAGGATTTGAGATTGTAAGAGCAAGTAAAAAAAAACTAGAATTGAGGGGTACCTACAGATTGGATAGCATTATATATACAATCACAAGACCCTAAGGCGGTTAGTGGGACTGGATCGCCAAGGAAGGATTCTATTCGCTTGACACCAGCTGCAGTATAAATACCTGGTTTTTCAAATGTTCAAGATGAATGGACATCAAGAAATAAAGTTACAATATAGCTCGCCTGACAGCCAAATAAAGTTGGTGCCATGGATTGCACAGGATATGTGATGGCAATGAAATGGAGCCAAGAGGTTGGTAAGAAGATCTGTGATAACATTTAACATTAGACCCTACTCTAGAACATGCAGTAGACCAACCTATTTCTAATAGATCTGCGTTGAGTACAAGTCCCTACAGTAGAACAAGCGGTAGACTGACCATTTTGATACAATGAAGCTCCAATTGAAAGGTTCCTGAGGGATAGAACAAAAAACTGACTGATGAAATTGAAAATGAATGTTGCATCAGGGATTGAGTGAATGCATTAAGGAAAGTCAGAAGAGGGAGTAGAGAAAGAGAATTAAGTATGCACTCAACTGAGAGGCTTGATAGTGAAGGTCAAACTTTGAAGAAAGGACAAGTGGTGCAGACAGACAGCAAGTGAGGTATGAGGAAAAGGAGACCCGAAAAGACATTAAGGATTGTCAGAAGAGGAAGTAGAGGACGAGAATAAAGTACGCATTTAACTGAAAGGCTCGAAGGTGAAGGTCACAGCAAGGACGAGCGGTGCAGACAGATTCCAGACACAAAGCACTCCCATGGATGATCTTCAACCCTACTGGTGCAGCAGCGAGTGAGCAGCCAGGGCGATCTTCCAGACACGGAGTCAACTGATCAATTTAAGTGAATGGCACGAAGCCAATTCAAAATAGATGGAGCTAGGAATCCAGGTGGGTTGCTAGTTGGGGCCAAGGATAAGGGTGGTAGGATGCCGAAGGAGGATGATGGGGATGATGATGGGGATGACGGAGACAACAATGGACAATGAAGACAATGGATGAGGGAGATTGAGTAAGATTCATATGGGACTTTCCCACATTGAACTTGCAACTCACATTCAGTCAGAACTTCATTTGGGATTTTCCCACTTCATGATATTTTTCTTTTGCTACTAACTACTGTCGCTGATCCTCTCTCTTCACTTATCCCCATGTCTGTTGTCCCCCAGGATATCCCTCGACTCTGGCCTGCATCCATTTGAACTGGCTTCGTGCTGTTCACTTCAATTGATCAGTTGACTATGCGTCACTGGTCTCACACTTCTAGACTACGTGTCTGGAAGATCACCCTAGCTGCTCACCTGTTGCTGCTCCAGTAGGGTTGAAGATCATCCATAGGAGTGCTTTGCATCTGGAATCTGTCTGTCCTACTCATCCTTTCTTTTACCTTAACATTGAGCGTCTCACAGCCGGTAAGGTATTCACTTGTATGTCATTTACTTTTTACTGATTTCTTCTTACATCCTTATCCTGGCATTATTGCTCTCTTCCTGGCCAGCAACTCAAACTCCCACGATTACACTCCGCAACTGACACTAGGTATGTCTCCTTTTTTGATTGTTTGTTCCATTGTGCAGTGAAGATTTGTAGTACCCATCATGCCTACTGCTGACTCTATTCAAAGTGAATACCACCCTCTCAGATAGTATGTGTTTCTTTATTTGTCTGTCATGTGCTGACATCAAATTTTCAAATGAATTGGTTACAATCTTTCAATGCTTGTGCTGTTGCCGTGCAGGGCAATCTGGTTATCACAACTCCCAATATACACTTCATTCCCAAATTTCATCACTTCGACACAGAAATCTTACAAGCCCACGCAGATGGTCACTTTGGCGTCATTGACTGCTTCCAGTGGCCTCAGGCTTACAATGATACATTTTGTTATGCCACTTGCATACCTCAAAAGGAGGCTTTTCCATCTCCTTACCCACTTCATTGGGCCTGGTTCACCCCTACCCAGAATGACCTTAAGTCCATTCCTGGGAATTTGTTTCCTGTGGGCACACTGGTGTCGGATAAGGTCGATGGATTGCAATCCCTCTTCAAACTGGCAGAACAATGACTCTATAAGTATAGACAGGCTCAGCCAGACAGAGGCTAAGTTATATATGGCTGTCTTTTGTCCCTCCACCATGCTGTCGCATGCTTGAAGTCACACTCCCTCACTTTTCGTGATCTTCTCATTTTCGTCACCAATGCTTAGCATCTCTTTCTTGATATATACTCTTATATTGACTGGGTACTTATAGCTCAACCTCTCACTACTTCAGGCTTTCATCATGTTGTTTGGGGCGATCGGATGGGCACTTTTGTGCAGAGTAGTGACATCTGAGAGAAGTTATTCTGCGCTGGTGTCCCCATTTGATATGTTCGCACAAGCACATATATTCCCTTGAACATGAAGGTTGTCAAACCTGCTTTACTCACCTGTCCAGATCACATCATCCTTGGCATGTACACAGAGGGTAGTAAAGTTCACCCATTCAAAGTGATATACTGCGGCCCTGGTGGTCATCATCGTCATGTCCATGTTCACTGCCTATACACAGGTACAATACACCTAGACCCCAAGGCAGACGACCCTCATCCATCGTCCAGCTTGAATTCTGGTCCTAAAGGATCTAGTCATGGCAAGGTGCCATCTCGACAGAAGAGTAAGGCAAAGCACCAGCCATGTAAGTGCCTCTTTCTTTTGTGCACATTGGATACTCACTATTTTAGACTCCATTGAAGCTCACCCTGCATGTCCTGCTCAGTCAGGCGAATCCAGGGACAAGTGGCAGGACCCTGATACTCCTTACCTTCCGCCACTGAATCTGCATTGGGAAGCAGCGATGAAAATTGCAATCAAGGACCAGTCGTGTATTCACATGCCCTACATTATTGATCAGGGGTATAGATTCCCTGAGCCTGCTCTTCTTATCAGCCCCAAACTGCCTGAATGTTTGCAAACATTTGCAAACATATCTTGCCAATTGGCTTGCATCTCATGCACTGTGGGTAGGCCATGTCGACCACAATCCTCTATGCATTTATCCTACTCCTCAACTCTGGCGCGACTTCCTTGGTGGTGTACCTTCTGCCCAGCCACAATCTCATAAGGCTGACAGAAAGGGTCTTATGGCCACCGAGAAGCGGAAGCAGGTGATGTGGGAATCTCAGGGCAATGTATTTTCACCAGATGGAGTTGTTGAGTTTCGGGGTGAAGAAATCTCCATCGGCTGTCTTACTAATCCTTCTGCACTTCTAGCCCAGAAGGCCACATGGGAGCTGTTTGAACTCGGCTTTTAATATGAGTTGCAGGATCTTGATCATCACTTGGCACAGAGAGAATGGAAGGATGATCCAGCTAGTCACAAGCAACTCCTCCATGGTGTCTTCCTGGGCAACACTGGTCTATTGATGTGGTCAGAGCCATTTCCGTCGGAACATTATGGGTTGTGGGATAACACCCTGAAGGGCTGTCTTCCTTACGTGGAGAATTTCTGCCAACTGCTTTGTGATTGGGATGGCATGCTGCCTCTTCTTATGACCCCACTGACATCAGATAACTTCACAGATACAAAGTCTTGGGAAGTCAAGTGTGTGGCTACAGCATTTTACATCCAGACATTTTTGATCATTTCAGCAGGCCTCCCATCATACCCCATTCACTTCCCATGCAATCATGATTCCATAGTTGTCCTGGTGTATTTTCTGTTGTTTTTTCTCATTACCTTACAATGAAATTGATGCTGTTGTGTTCCTTCTAGTAGTGCGCTCCATTATTCGGCTGTGTATTGTTACCATCAGTGGACTACAATCTTACTCTGGCATTATGATCTATATGATTTATTTTCTTGTTTTTACATTTATGGCTTCATGAAGATACGTATTCACTGTGTGCTTGTTTCAGACATTGAGCCAGAGACTCATCATGATGGCGGGGCGGTGAGTTCACTTTGTGTTCTATGCTATTATGACAAGGCTCATTCTTTCTTCTGGAACAACTTAGTACAACCATGCAAGGATCCAAATAATAAATGATTTCACTACCACACATAAGTTACATGATTCCTCAGCCCAATGCAATTGTTTTGATTTTCCATTAGTGATCTTACTTTGTCCATCAACCTCCACCACCACTGGTTACTATAATCAAACTTCCCCAGACTGCACATCCATGGGCTGAGTTTCCCTGGTTGACTTCATGTTTTGAGGTATTGCACAATGGCAGTCTGCCATCCTAAACCTCAACATCATAAGGCAACAACCCACCATTCATCACCTCTATTGATACATCAGCCGACTACTAGCATTTGCAAACCTCGGATGCTCAATAGATGGAAATGTCCTCATGAGACAACATAACTTGACCTCTATCTTCCTGGCCCACCACCCATCTTAGTTCTGCCAGGACGACAATGTCTAGCACAGCAAAGGCTACATCATTCATCATCCATATATAGGACAGAACCCGGACAGATGGATGATGGACCTGTGTTTCCCTTCAGTGACTCAATACATTTTTCCAATGACACTGGTCCCTGTTGTCTCACTAGCTCCCAGAAAAGGGCTAATCAATGGTGTAGATGGTCTGAAGATGTAATTCTGCACATGATAGTGCCCTATCTATCATACCTTCAAGAGACTGTATTGCTACGTCGTGCCAACATGCCAGCAATATGTCATCGGACTGATGGAGAGTGCAGAACTGGGTGCAAAACTCATAGCATCAAAGTTGCATGTGTATTTTTTGATGGTATATTATCATTTTTTTCTCTTCTAACTTAAATCTAATGTACATTACAACTTTCGAGGAAATCACCATCATCGCCTGCCCTTGTTTGCCTACCCCACTTCAGCTTCTTCATTATATTTTTTTCCATGCACGCCTGTGGCACCCTCCCTGGCAGTCGACTTATGACTTCTCAAGTTTGTCTGCCTTCTTTTTCTTCATCAGTCCCCCAACCAAACAGTGTGGTGTGATGCATTGGAGACATTTCTGGACGGAATGCAATATAAGTTGAGGCTGAAGGTAAAAAAATTCTGATCTCATCATTGCATATCCATGCTAAACCTTCCTACAGAATAGCTTATGGCATCACTTCAGCAATGTATTCCACTGGTACCAGGTTTTGATTGTATTGGCTCAGGACCACATCTCTATGCTTGTCGTTGGTTCCCAGAAAGATGGTGCTCGCATGGACCAACCTAGTGATTATCTCCGCTCGTGGTGCCCACTCTGTTTTGGAGGGAATGATTGGTGAAATGGAGCAAGAGATTCTCTTCCTATGTGCATTATTTCTTACCATGCTACCACATCAATTAATCATATGTAGGCCAGATGTTATTGTTTGCATTGACGTGTGCTTTTACACAGAAATGCTCTGCAAATCCTCACAGTGCTACTGGCAGTGATCCTCCTAACCTGACACCATCTTTCTTTCTACCGATAGATGATATGAAAGCAATGGAAGATTTTGTTGAAAGGTGTCGCAGAGACAGATGGCAAGCAAGGACCTCAAGGGCAGAACCTGATGAAGATAGCTATGAGGAGGGCATGCACATACCAGTATCTGTCTTGAATGGATGTGGTGACTCCTTCATTGCTGTAGACAAAAAGCGGGAGAAGGCAAGTACTCGTTTCTTTACCAATACTGGCCTCATGGCACTGGTTTGTAGACATGACCATGTCCTATGGATTGCGAACCTGACATCTGCAGGAGAAAAGCAACATTATGCACTTGCTCTCTTGGACCAATTGTTCAAACATATACCTACTCAGATGACCATCGGGCTTTTGTATGATATTGGATGCCAGCTCAAATGGAGCTGTTGCAAGTGGAATTTCCTGGATGATTCTACTCTATCTCGCATTGCATTTGCTGTTGCTGTGTTCCATGTGTATGGTCACCAGTGGGCGTGTCAGATTGTCTACCACCCTAGGAAGCAAGAGGGATTTGGCTTGTCTGATGGTGAAGGATGCAAATGATTATAGAGTTTCCTCAAGCCTCTCATCCCTTCCCTGTGTGTATCAGGGGTACATATGCTCTTTTTAAATCAGTCTATCAATCTCACTCTTCCATGAAGTCTAATCAGCGACTTTTCATCCTCGATACTCAAATTTGCCACTTAGACTCGAAATCTTTGTAAGGATTTGGACACTGGCTTCATTGGCATTAGATCCACTGTCAATCAAAGAAGAATGATGCACTGGACCATTTACATGCATTGGAGTTGGATGAGAATATGCTCCTTGTAGAGTGGAAGGCCCAGGTTGATCACCAGACACAACCTACACCACATATGTAAATATCTAAGTGTGCCTACTGCTTAACTGAATGTCATGTAGGACAATCTAGAAATAAGGCAGCAGAGGTGACCACCATTATCCTAGCACTAGAGAAGACACTACAAACTCAGGAGGCCTCCATATGCGAACTCAAGATGCAACTCCATGCTGTCCGTGTCCCTAATATTGGAGAAGTCAATCTGCAGCTTGTAGATGCTCAGTCCCGGTATAAAAAAACTGCTGACACTCTCTGATGTCATCGAGTGGCACTTGGAACAGAAGACAAGGTCAACCTGGAGAAGATGAAGAAGGATATATACCTTACAGTTAGCTTGAATGCTTGCACAATCAAAACTTGCATATGTGATCGCCTTCATCAGCAAAAGTTTGAATTGGAGAGACTTGAGAGATCATACAGAGTGTTAAGGTTGTACTCTTGGGTTAACGGATTCGAAGGGCTTTGGCCTCAGCTCGTATGCTGTGCCCCCTTCCTGAGTATTGCCCTTGAACTTCAGAAAACACTAATGTATTGGATCTGAAGATCAGAACGTATAATGTATTGATATCTGAAGGTTATCCAGATAACGGAAAGATGAGTAAGACTAATCCAGACACATCCAGATTAGAAAACAATAGAGTAAAGACTATCCGAAGATAGAGCCGAGGATATAGACTATTGGATACAATCCATATAGTCTCGGATGATGACAAGAGTTAATGAGTGCTCAAGTCCGGATGACAGAGAGAGGACAAACTAAGATGATATTCGAACTAAGGTGTTACAATGTAAGTACAGGAGTTTATATACTGAATGTCTAAGGCTTGAGGCTATGTACGAAGTATAAGCAAAGTCTATTGCTAATCAACGGAAGCTGGAAGGAAATCATGAGTGAACAGATAGAATGACATAGCCGGGAATTAATCACAAGTAAAATGGATCAAGGAAAACATAGCCAGAAATTAAGGAATACCGAGAAGCCGGTAATAAGGAATTACTGATAGCAGGAAAGGCTGTGATAATGTTATATGAACAGGAAATGAATTAAGAAGCTTATCATATATCAGATCAGAAGCAGATCTGTACATTGGACCAGATCAGATCTATGTTCTGGAAGTCCAGATGAGAAGCATTAATATATGGGATATGACACAGAGCCACAGTCAATGGTGCTTTGATAGTTTTATTACACTGATACATCTCATAATTTTACAGCTGAGCATCAACTTCATGCGAATATACAACACTCAATCAAACACCAAGAGCCTGGCATCCTCAAATTAATTACTACCTACAATGGTTTGTGCTCGCAACTACGGTCTCTTATTCAACAGTGGTGAGCACCCCCTTCTGCTGTTCCCCCTCATATCATCCCACATGATGGCATCTTTCAGCTTGATGTTGATGATGACATCTAGCAAGATGTTGGGCTAGATGATGACCCTCTGAACCCTCCAGCGTGGCTATCAGATGACAAGGTCAGGAATGGTATCTGGTTGCAACTTGAAGCTGACTAGTGCAATGAAGAGGAGGCTCAACTGATGTGGGAGAGGGCCGTCCTTCAAGAATGGATGTTAGCAGAGTGGGACAGTATGCAAACTGCCTTGAATAAAGCAGGTGCATCAGTGTGCAAATATTATGAACAGTATCTAATTATTTCACAGTCGCAGATCTAGTGATATCTTTCCACCTTGGGTCTCATGCAGATGAACTTGTCAACATCTGCATCATCTGGAGGAAAAAGGTTCAGTGTATTCCGTACACATGGCCTATGATTGCAAGTTAGGGACCCTCAGATGAGGCTTTGGTTCAAGACACTTTTAGTCAGGCATGATCATCATTTCTGGATGAGGATGATGATGATGAGAGTTTAGAAGGAGATAGAGAGGGTGATGGAGAGAGTGACCTGGAGTATGGCGAAATTGAAGATGAGGAACTGATGGATGCTATTGAGGAGATTGCATTGGTGGATGAATATAGGTATGACCAGGATAAGGAGCTTGTGGATGACCTGGATGACTTGGATGACATTGATAATGACTTCATGCCTTCTTCCCCTATAAAATCGTTACACAAGCAGCACAACATGTAGAATGCAGTGAATTTTTAATACAATATTTTCTGTCACATCCCATTTGTTAAATTTGCTAAGATATTCATTAACACATGTATGCATATGACAGACAGAAAGAATTCACATACCATTTTGTGCAATTCATCAATTTTTTCTTGGTGGGAGGACTGGACCATCATCATAGATTTGTACCATACAGCATTCCGATCATTCTTGACAGGGGTACTGGACGGTTATCATAAATTTATACTGTACAGCATTCCAATCATTATCAATTTTTCTTGGTGGGGGTACTGACTGACACAGGGAGAGGGGGGGGGGGTCTGTAATAAGGGGCGATTTGTGCAATTCATCATTTTTTTCTTGGTGGGGGTACTGGACCAGCATCATAGATTTGTACCATACAGCATTCTGATCATTCTTGGTGGGAGTACTGGACTGTCATCATAGATTCATACCATACAGCATTCCAATCTTCATTGATTTTTCTTGGTGGGGGTACTGGACTGACATAGGGAGGGGGGGGTCATCTGGGAAAGTGAAAAGGTGTGTAATAAAAGGTATTTTGCGTAATTCATCAATTTTTTCTTGGTGGGAGGACTGGACAAACATTATAGATTTGTACCGTACAGCATTCCAATCATCATCAATTTTTCTTGGCAGGGGTACTAACTGACATAGGGAGGGGGGGTCTGTAATAAGGGGCATTTTGCACAATTCATCAATTTTTCTTGGTGGGGGTACTAGACTGTCATCATAGATCAATACCATACAGCATTCCAATCATCATCTATTTTTTCTTGGCAGGGATACTGGACTGATATAGGGAGGAGGGGTCATCTGGAAAAGTGAAAAGGTGTATAATAAAGGTGTGGGTTATCTTGTCCCTGTAACGTGTATGTTGGGTATTGGACCGACATCATAGATTTGTACCATACAGCATTCTGATCATGTTGTTGTGGGTCTGCCCTATATTACATATGGTTCGCCCTAGTTAGTCTATCATGTTGTTGTGGTCCACCCAACATAGGTTATATTGTCTTTGCGGTCTGCCCTATAGGACATATGGTCCTCCCTAATTAGTCTGTAGTGGTGTTGTGGTCCACCTATGTAGGCATATGGTCCACCCTAGTTAGTCTATCATGTTGATGTGGTCTGCCCTACATGACATATGGTCCACCCTATGTAGCCTATATTGTCTTTGCGGTCTACCCTATGGGACTATGGTCCCCCCTAATGAGTCTATAGTATTGTTATGGTCTGCCCTACATAGGATATATTGTCTTTGTGGTCTGTCCTATGGGACATATGGTCCTCCCTAATTAGTCTATAGCATTGTTGCAGTCTGCCCTATGTAGGCTATATTGTCTTTGCAGTCTTCTACCATGGGATCATGACCGAAGATACTACTGGTAAACCTGGCATCCAGGCAAAGGTAAGTAGGATGGGCAAAATCACCTAGGCAATGGTATGGTAGAAGTCACAAGTACCATGATTCAGCACTTCTAGTAGGGGTCTAACAAGGGTAAGTTATTCATGGGATTTAGAGTGATCATGTAGCCAACAGTCAAAAGTGAGTATCAACAAAGGTACTGATTGCGCAAAATGTTGAAAAACTAGGCAACCACTACCAAGGTCCAAGGTAGGAAGCATCCTAGCTATCAACTCTGTAGCTCTTTTTTATTGTACCACATAAAACTCCAGAATGTACAGGTGAAGTCAGTAGCAAGTGTAGGTGCATGGGGATATGCATCTGTAAAAATTCAGCCAGCATCCCAGCATCCCTGCAGCGAAAGTATGTAATAACTATACCACATTATTACATGCCAATTGACAGGACATGTGTGGACATAGGGTGTAAACTGGTCAAAGAGGCTCAGCTGAGTGACAGATAAGGAAGGTAGGTCTAGGTATGCCAGTAACACATAGACAAATATGGTAATGCAATCATACAAGCCTAGTGCAGGCTTGATTGTCACAGTGTATCCTTTGTATTGTTAGTGTGAAGATATTGGTTGGATTATAGTAGAACTAAACAGATATGATCACAAATACTACCAGACTTTGGAATATACAGGTGTCTTCCTAGCAAGACACTAAATTGAGCAATATACAATTGCATTCACAAATTCAGCCATTATATGATTCTATACGGTAGATATAACACAAACATTCATTGTAGTCTAATGCCATTCACTATCAGAATCACCAGAAAATTACTGCAAAAAATCGAACATTTAGGTGGTTTGTGACCCCAGACACTCCTATATATTTGGGGAAATCCATTAGATATGTAGTCCAAAATACCCTGTGATACATGCCATGACATGGTCCCAACAGTCTATGGTCCATGTGCAGCACGTTCTCTTTGGGTCCACAAAAACAATAGGGAAGGACCATGGAATACTGGAGAGACCAGCAGAAACATACCTCTTAGGTGCATACCTCTATAGACAACAATCAACCTAAGAGGTATCTAAAATGGGGTGACCAAAGTGAGTAAGACCCTGTAAGTATTTGGCTTACTGCATTGTTGTGATGCATTGGATATGAGAATGTCCAAGCACAGTCATAATAGTTAGTAAACAAAGAATGAGATTGATAATATGGACCATGGACTCATTAGTAAGAAGTACACAGGTACATATGGACTCGGCAACATAGTATTAGCGAAATGTAGTATATAAACCATACAAATATCTACATTACAGTCCAGTGAAAAATAATACTTTAACTCCTACTCTAAAGTCTCATAACCAGATGCATCTCATTCAACATGTCGTGATGCACTCCACCATGCCGCCACAGAGTTTCACTAGATCTAAAGGCTCACATACCTGTTTTGCACTGATGTAGGTATTCCATCACACAAATTTGTCATTTACTTGATATCAAGAAGACTCTTGTCTACAAAACTATCAAGTTGACTGGCACCTCATCTCAACATGCAAACCATGGGCCTTCATGGCCGATGTCGCAACCTCAGTATAAACAATATTGCCTTACTCACTACTATCCTTCATCAAAATCCCACCATGTACCTTGATGAACTATAACACAAGTTGCAGGCTCACCGTGGAGTGTACCTTTTCTTCTCAATAATCTTATAGAGTGATTTGGCGTGCTCTGCAAGCATAGTTGTGAGGAATTTGAGGTAATTGGGTGTGGAGACATGAAAAACAACTTCTTTGACCTTGGTAGACTTCACCTTGTTGACTTTGGTTTTTCCATTGTTTTCTGTCAAGTTTTTTGTATGTGTCAAGATTTACAACAAACACAGTTTCAAACTAAGATATTTCTGGCTCAGGGGATGTGGAAGGTGAAGCCATCACTGGTCTAGATGATAGTATACTGACTGCGGATTGCTCACAGTATGCTCAGACTGTGCTTACAGGGTCTTACTTCAGGTGTTTCCAAGATGCAAATTCAACTTTTGTGTTTCCGCATAATATTACAATCAGCTGTAAAAAAAATAAAGTCACCTATAAGTATTGAATATCTATGAATTGTCATCTCTTGAATATCCCTATATATATATTTAAACAAAAAACCTATATGGTCTGACTGTTTATACCCCTATAGACATCCCATCCCTCCACCTAGCCTTTTTCGGTAATGTCCCCTTCCCATCAGCCATTTTGAACCTCGGCCTCTTATAATCCCATCCCTGACCCTCCCCCAAATGAGAAACATCCCTCTGTCCCTTTTTCTCACCACCGCTCAAAATAGAAACATCTCTCCATCCCTTTCTCTCATGGCTTTCCATCCCCTTCTCAAAACAGAAACATCCCTCCATCTCTTTTTCTCATGGCCTGTCAACATCCCTCTGTCCCCTTCTCAAAAAGGAACAGTCCCTCCATCCCTTTTTCTCATGGCTTTCCCATCCCCTTCTTGAAATGGAAATGTCCCTCCATCTATAGCAAGTTTCTCCCTTTCATTACACTGCCACCTCTACTGCCCACCTACTTGCAGATGGTGAAACAATCTGTCTGACCATCTAGCAGCCTGCAGTAGTACAGTAGATTGAAAATGCCTAAATAATTCTTTGGTCATGCCACCACCGCAGCACACAGTAGTACAGTAGTATACAAATACTTAAATAATATGTCGGTCATGCTGCTGCCGCAGCACATAGCAGTACAGTAGTATACAAATGCCTCAATAATTCATTGGTATTGCAATAGCTCACTCATACAGTAGTTTATAAATCATTTTGTTCCCTGTGTGGTATCTTTTGTGGTAGGGCAATCCATGCTTCATTCAATCTGATCTGCAGGTTTGGTCCTTAAGTTGCATGAGGTGCTCTCCTCCCTTTTTTTCTCTTTACTAACATCTGCTTGAATTCTTATGTGCTGTGACAATGACACAAGTACAAGAAAGATACTGTTTCAAATTATAAAGTGAGATAAATTGTAAGTACATGGTCAGTGTCAAAAGGACTCTAGACAAGGAATATATCTCAACAGTAGGAGTAATTCTGCATGTTATGGATGAAATGAAGGCTGGCTCCCATCATACACAAGACTCATCTACACAAGCATCAAGTGAAAAACTGAGTCTTTGCCCTCTTGATGTTACCGCAAAACCAAAGGAATGCCTCCATGTAGTTGTTGTACTTCCATTGGTCCACATGCTCTTTGATGGCCCATGCAATAAGTTCATCTAGTGTGGACAGCTTTGCTCCTTTGCTGATGTCATGCACCAGGAGCTTCCTGAACCTCTCTTGCATCCACATGCTATAGACAGCCTTAAAGATGAATCCAGTGAATGGGCATAGCATCTCTTTCTTGTACACCAGACCAACATGACGCATGGGTTGCTCGCCATTGAAGTTCTTCGACTGTGGTAAGCAGCACTAGAAGCAGTAAGTATATGGAGCAAAAGTAAACATCCTCTTGAAGACATAGTACATGGGCACGGCTTTCATGTCAGAGCAGTTAACATTGTTAACTTCCAGAATGAGTTAGGTGCTTCTTCTGAAGTGAAATGAGTAATGGCCTTTCAAGACCACCATGTACTTGTTTAGTTTGGAGGTGTAAGCCAGATGACTCATCGCAGCATGATTCACTCAATCTGCTCTTGATGCAAAGGTGCGAGAATTGTTTTGGAGTGATGACAGAGATGGCAATTACACTCTGGAGGATGTGGGCACAGATGGTTGGGATGCAAACTGGCAAATTAATCAGCACTGAAGACAGAGTTATCAAATGAATAGAACTATACCTTGAAGGGGTCCTCATTTTGAGATTCTGATACATACTATAAATGATAGTACATGGTCAGCTTCAGCAGAGCGAGCAGCATGGTAGGAAAGCGACTGACAGGTTGGTGGATCCTCTCCATGGCGTCGAGAATCATGGCTTGAGAGGGGGTTATCTGCAAGGTGGAGTCGTCGTACATCCCATCGCTGTCCTGGAACACCGCCTGTGTTGCATGCGTAGGTGCAGGCGAAGATGCAGGCGCAGGCGCAGGTTGCTGTTATGTGACATGAATATAAAGTCAAAACTCGGAAAGCTGTCAAGCTCACTCTGTCGGCGGCGATCGACCGGTGCAATGCAGATGCTGGTATAAACGCAGGAGGCGCAGTCTGCACGGAGGAAGTACCATTGCTGTCAGAGGCTTCTGGCGACGTAACCAAAGGGGCGTTGATGGCCTCCATGGCAAACCTTTGCATCGGGCTGTCTGGAGCACAGACATCACAAGGGACGCCGCGAGGCTTATCCGTGCAACGGACGGCGAGATCTACACCGTCCATGCAGAGAGTAGTGGAGTACCGCCGACATTCATTACCATGAACCACATCGTCCAGTTCTTCTACGCACTGCGACTTCACTGCCTTCGTCCCACGGAATGAAGCGATTCCACTGGCGTCAGTGACGAAAAACACATGGGACTCCTTTCCATCTCTACCAGCACGACCTAGCATCTGGTTGTTGACCAAGAGCCCGTAAGTCGGCCTGAAGATGACCACGTATCGGACGTTGGATCTGTCTATACCTTGTGCAAAAGCGGTGGTGCACGCCATCACCTTTGATTCTCCTCGGTCCCACAGGTCGAGGTTGTATGACTTTGTATTACCAGCCTGCCATAGCTGGCTGTGGTAGACTGCGCATCTGTTTTCCTTGGCGAATATTTCGACGTCGGCCTGCGCGCCAAAGAACACGAGGATCCGTTCTTCGTCGACTAATCTTTGATTCAATGCCTGAACGAGGCTGGTTAAAGATCGCCTCGCGAGGATGGGCTCCACTGGAATGAGATGCATTCCGATCTCAGGACGGTTGGTCGAGGACCTGAGCTTGGCGAGGTCTTTGGCCTTGATGCCGAACGGTTTGATGAAGATGTCCAAACAGTGAGGAGGCATTGTGGCGGACAGGAGGACGATCTGCATCTTCATCTTGCTGAACTGTTTGGCGAGAGTCTTCCATTTGCTGATGCGATTCGGATGGCAATTGAGGATGTCGTGAAATTCGTCGACAAAGACTTTGCTGAACTTCTTCCCTAGGGGGGACACCAGCAAACTGTCGAGGATGGATCAGCAGCTGCAGGAGGGTCGATGAACGACGTAGTCCGTACCTAGCAAACCTCTCAGACGAACAATGCTCGACCTGAACGAACAGAACCTGCACGTTTTCAGGGACGTCTTTGGATTCAGAGTAGTTGTGGCACTTCAGCCCTGCAGCAACGGTTTTCTTATACTGCTCGTCGAGCAACGCGACGAAGGGGCAGACCACGATGCATTTCGTGTCTTTATTCAGCACGGCTGGGACCATCCACAGCATACTTTTGCCGCCGCTGGTCTTTATGGCTATCATCATGTCTTGGGTTTTAGTCATGACAGTCACTAAAGCATCCATCTGTTCTTGGCTCTTTTCCTGTGCAGCTGGATCCTGCCTGATCCATTTGATTGTGCCACAAATTTGAGTTCATAGCTTCTGAACAGCTGGCGGAGGTAATGATGGTCTGCTGCTCTCATGGACTATGAAATCCATCAAGTTGTTACTGCTCACTAGGTCTATCTTCTTGCTAGTTGAAGGGCCAGATGGGCCAAAGGCATCACTGCTGGACAAGCTGATGATATCTATGTCCATTAGTGTAGCAGAGGTATCATGCTGCTAAAGACATTTAAGGCTCCTAGATAACTCCTGGTCTTCATCTTCTGATTCGCTGATGGTCTCCAGGCCATACTTATGGTTCCTGTATTGACAGGGTATGACTAGACCAACACTAGCCTCTGATGCAACAGAGGACTGAGGTTGTGGAGGGCAGTCATTGACCGGGAGTTAAAGTAGCTCATCATGATTGTAAGCCTTTCTCTTTCCCTTGCAATCTACGATGGAGGATATGCTAGAGGACAGTCATTGGTCTATGTTGTCAAATCTAGAAGGACTAGATTTCACCCTCAATAGAACCTAGCCAGATTTACATGCCCTACCCTTCCCCTTGCAGTCAGAAACAAGCTATACTTGAACCTCACTGCTGCTTGGAAACAACAGGTCATTCATGGATCCAGACCAGGAGATACCTTAAAGAAATGAGGCTATTGGCAGCAATGAAGGTGGTAGAGGTGAGGTCACCCACATATTGTTGTGCTGTATGTAACCACTTGAAGCCAGTAATTGTACTCCACTGGCAGTGGACACTAAGTTTGTATTATTGAAATTAGGCCATGAGTCGAATGGATATTTGGATATAACTCACTGCTGTTGCTGCCACCCATAGCTGCATATTTGGAAGAAGGGCCATAGTCCAGCATGCCTTGTTCTCAAAGCATGAGAGAGATTGACTCCTTCAATGTATCCTTGAACTGAGTGCGAAAAAATGAGTCGAGGGATGTTTCCATCACTTTCATGAGATTGGTAGACATTGACTGAAGGGTCGTCCCATCCGCCGCGTTCCTTCTCTTTATTCTAATTGCTTCAGGAGGAGGGAACGGACCCAGACCTAGGACGCTGTGCCACTGCTCCCCCAGCCATCGATGCTTGCACAAAGCATTATTTGAGAGTCGAGGCACGCCTCCCTGAACCACGGCGTAGTGGCCATGGTCGACGTCCGTGGAGTGGTCGGCAGACTCAGCGAGGATACCATCAGCTTGGTCGTAGGAGTGGTCCGGCGAGATGAACTCTCGTCCTATGGTGATAGCGCCTTGGCGAAAGTCCCTCAAACCCCAACGGCAGGAGAAATATTCATGATTCCATCGTTGGAGGTTGTCTGAAAATTTCATGGCGGTGATACGCTCCCCTTCTCCGACGCAGAGATAGCTGAAATAGAAGCCCACGTGAGAACGACGCTGAAAGTCAAACATGGTAGATAGTGCTTACATTCTGTAGAGATGCTCTGTCTCCTGTCCATAGGTTATGCCAGCCAAGATGGCTTCAGCAGTGTGAAAACCCTCTCTGAGAAGTTCAATGAGCCAGAAGGCAACATCCTTTGGCACAAACCCAGGGGTGTAGGAGTCTTGATCCATGATGCCAGTCTTCTTACTGTATGTGGTGAGAATAAACATTGCCTTGCCAGTGATGAAGATGTTTCTATGCCTGTCTGCATTGCACACCTGGTGATCAATGAATTGAGTGCTGCAAGAAGATATGTGAGTTATGATATACAGTAAATGATAAAGAGGTTCCCAGATACATAAAGTCTGCCTGAGGATGGTCTTGATAGTGGGTATGTTCTATGATATGCAACCTGTGTTGTTGACCCTGGCAAGGCCAAATGACTTGACAAAGAAGAAGAATATCAAATGTCATTTCTTATTAAGGTCGCACTCTTGGGTTAACAGATTTGAAGGGCTTTGGCCTCAGCTCGTATGCTGTGCCCCTTTTCTGAGTATTACCCTTGTATTTCAGCAACACTAACATATCAGATTCAAAGATCAGAACATATAATGTATTGATATCTGAAGGTTATCCAGATAACAGAAAGACGAGTAAGACTAATCCAGACATGTCTAAACTAGAAAACAACAGAGTAAAGACTATCCGAAGATAGAGCCAAAGATATAGACTATCAGATACAATCTATAAGTCTCAGATGGTGATAAGAGTTAATGAGTACTCAAGTCTGGATGATAGAGAGAGGACAAACTAAGATAATATTTGAACTGAGGTGTTACAATGTAAGTACAGGAGTTTTTATACTAAATGTCTAAGGCTCGAGGCTATGTATGAAGTATAAGCAAAGTCTATTGCTAATTAATGGAAGCCAGAAGGAAATCACAAGTGGACGGATGGAATAACATAGCTGGGAATTAATCACAAGTAAAACAGATCAAGGAAACATAGTCGGGAATTAAGGAATACCAAGAAGCCAGTAATAAGGATTTACTGATAGCAGGAAAGGCTGTGATAATGTTATATGAACAGGAAAGGGATTATAAAACTTATTGTATATCAGATTATATCATAATGGATCCATACATCAGATCGTAATGTTGGACCAGAAACATCGGATAGTATCGGATCTGTGCATCGGATGGTTGTGGATGTCCGGATATCAAATTGGATGATGGACAGAGGTAGCAGGGCTAATCTTACTGAGGTGTGACATGCATAACAGAAAGATGGATGATGATAGGGATGGAAAGTTGGGTTCAGAGTATGGGATATGACACTGGTCGAAACCTTGTCCACTGTTGATGATACCGTACATGTCTTATCCTACATGACCTTGGGGTGTATATGCATAGACATGCATGAAGCTTGGACACTGGGCCAAAGTTGCTAGTATCTATATTGTAATCACAAATGATGTTTAAGGAAACAAATTTGATCATGAGAACCATTAGCATGGTGTTGTTGGAGTCGGGGCTGATGTCTGTTGATCTGCATTGTAGGTCAAAACTCCTTTTTATGGGCAAGGGTTGAGGGCAGCAATGCAGGAAAACATTCCGATTGAGACAAATGCTAAACATGGACACACAGGCTTGGAAAGTACATATTCACAGAAGTTGATGAACATTCCCTTTCTTTTGATTTATCACTCGAATTCATCCTAAGTGAAATACCAATGTCTAATGTCAATGCTGCAGGTAAGGGTTTCTAGCGATTTCTGATACAGGTAAACAAAGAAATAATAACTTTGTAGCAATTTGGACTACCAGTGGTAAACAACTTGCCAGAGTCATCCCTTTTACCAATCCCATCACATCTTTTAACATCCCAGGTATTGTGGTGGAATGTGCCTTCAGCCACACAGATGTTGATGTGAGTTTTGGAGCACTGGAAGAGATTGAGGTTGTCCATCCGAGGACTAAGGAGAAGTACAACACATGCCGCATATCAGTGTCCATCAACAAAGTAGTAGTGGGGTACATTCCACTCCCCCTGCAATACCGTGAGACATGGCTTGAATTGTCATACAACAACAAACTCTACTATCAGATGTGGGATCTTTGGGAGAAGGAGTATCAAAAGGCAACCAGCAAAAGTGAGAAGGAAAAGTGCAAAATCCTTCATAAGACCACCAGCATAGTTGTTGCACAACACTCAATCTCTAGACTCTTGGCCATTGAGGAGCTTCTGACCTTGTTCCTAGATATGTCAGCACCTGGAAAGAAGAGTGTTTTTGTTCTTAACAAATGGAAGATTCATTGGTTCTGCGACTGGTTTACCACAGGCTATGCCTAGGCTGCTAGCACAGGAGCAAGGTTTCTCAAAGCTGACCCTATTCATCTACGGAATTGGACATTTTTTGGCAAGTGAATTTATGTTACCTGGCCTTCAGATTGTTTTTTTGACAAGGATCGCTTAGAATCTGATTAGTGCATTGATGATGATACCAGGGCTTTGATATATCCCCCAGACAACCTGGCGGCATGGTTAAACGGGGACATCGAGTTCCTCGAAGACAAGTTTCACGAGACGCTGAAATCTGAGGCCCTTAAGTCTTTAAAGACACCAGACGCATTTACCGAAACTCAATTTGTTACTGGTGCAGTATTACCGACGCGATGGCATGAGGGACAAGAGCCTCTTCCCAATTTTTGGTTAGCTGAGCAATGGGATTGGATTGCCGAAGGTGAGCTCTCAACAGGATATTATCCCCTGGCTACTACTCCTGACACTGAAACCTGTTGCAGGCAACTCCATGTGGGGCAGTCCCACCCAGTTGTTGTATCATGTCCTCAAGGCTAAACCGGCGCTAACGTACCCTGAGTTCAAGCGCGTCTTGGACTCCCTCATGAAGAACGTGCGTCCTAATTCCGATCCAGCACAGCTCCATCCGTTGGCAACAAGCCTTTGGATGGGTGAAAAGATCTGGAAGTACTTCGCCCGCGACCTACATAAAATTCACCTCAATCGAGGCAACGTTCCCCCCTCATGGGAAAAAAGAGGTGATTCGTCATTGTATGCAAGCATTTATTTGTCCTTGACCATTCGTCCACTTCAGATCCGGCGAATCCGTTCAATACGGTTGAGATTCGGTTGGTGCTGGAAGGATACTTGCGCAGGAAAGAAGTGGCGACTTCTCAAAACAGCGGTCGACAGGATGTAACCCTTAGGAGCTGCATCCATATAATCTCTCTGGATCAGCATGACGATTGCTGGGCGAAGATTATTGATGAGGTCGACTTGGGCAAGCCTGTGCAGGAAGTATTGGAGATGGCTGCCGGCTGGTGGTCTGAGCATCGTGAGTATTGGTTTGCGTTGATGTTGCTATTGACGATATATCTTACCTCGGATATACAGTGAAGAAGCAGGAGCGTTTGGCTGCCCTGGCGAAGGAACGCAGCGGCGCTTCGGACAGTGACAACGGTGAGGCTGTCGTTGTTTGTAAAAGACGTCTTTACTCACAACAGTTTGGACCTGCATCTTAAGTAGAGGAAGACATAGACATAGAGAATCATGACACTTTTAACTCTTCTGGTCAGGTATTAGGAGCTGATGGCGGTGCAAATAATAGTAAGCAATTCAAAGGTTAGTCCAATGTTGTTGCTCTGCCTCAGGATTTTGTTCATTGTTGACAAATCAACTAATAGATGCATCCAATGTGGACCATCAAATGAATGAGGTCGAAAACTAAGACCTTTCCACTGCTTCTGTCAAGGCAGCAGTTGCTGAAGGAGATGTGGAGGTCAGTCAGCAAAGCACAGGTGAGTCTATCTGGTCTTTATGACAATACTTCTTTGACCTATTGAAACACAACCAATAGGTCCATCTGCAGATGACCAGATCATGGCCAATGGGGAGAATCATATATATTCAGGGACCACATGTTAGTCAGCAGAGCCAGATGCAGGCCATACTGTATTAACTGGTCAGTAAGATAATGCCGCTACTGGGAACATATTAACTAGTTCTCATTTCAACACCCTGTGTCCAAGTCCACCTCTAGCTCCATCTCAAAATCAACCTTGTGCTAATTTAACTGCACAGGCTGGCGATTGGGATTGAGAAGTCCTTCAGAAGTACCCTCCCCTCTCGCACATTGCCAAACAGTTCATCAAGTTCATCTCGAATAAGCACTTGGAACATTTTGAAGCAGATGTGAGGACCTGTCATCCAAACAGTACATCTGACACATGTAGCTAAGTAAACTAAGGAAAGCTTGCATTTTGCAAGCAAGATGAGAAAATGAGAAAAGTAAAGAATGATCTGTACTTCTCAAGACTCAGAATTGCAGGGAATTGACATCCAGCTGCTACTACCAGTCTTCCCAGGCATTAGTAACTGAGCCAGCTGGCTGCTGAAATGTGTATAACTTCTTGCAATAGCAGTTCTTACACTCGAAGCTGTAAACTCTTTGTTTAGTCGCAGATTGCCAAGCATCTATAATGCTGCAGTCCGGGCACTGGATGGGCATCTCAAATCCCCAAGGGTGGTAGTCAATTTGCGTCCAACAGTATCTGACTACACTAAGGTTACCAGTGAATGTGTCTATCATCATGAGGATGATATCCATGTGTTGGCCAAGCTTATTGGATTGACCAAGCATGTGGGGGAAGGTGTGGGCGATGTGGTAGCTCACAATGATCATTTGCTCGGCAAATGCTAATAGAAGATGTCCAGTAAAGTTGGGCTGGAATCTAGAGGTTATAAATGTAATTCTGGCGGTGATGTTGTGTCTTTATAAATGTAAAGGTTAGTTTCAAATGGATTTGTCAGATAAGGAGATGCTACTTTGAAACTGATTGTTAGAGGGCAGTAAAAGAAGCAGTGTTGTTGACCAGAGCACTACAGGAAAAGCACCACAGATAAGACTCTGTGGTACACTAGATCATTGTACTCCATGGTGCCATTAGGAGATCAAGGAACTGTTGAATAAGCAATACAAGTCAGTGGTGAAAAGGGTAGTGCAGATACACTTACTTGATCGACTTCAGCAGCTATATACTGATTGCTGATGTACCCTGTAAATAGGTCACCATAATTGTTGTCTATGTGATTTGTAATCACCATGACAAAATGAGACCAATGGCACTGCAATAATAAGTCCCAGATGACTTTTTCCACCTTATACCAATACTGGGTGGCATTCTACACTGTCGCAAGGTCAAATTTGATATGGCAATAGTTAACCTGCCACATGGAAAGTAAGGCTTAAGGAATTGATATGTCAATTCAAATGGTCCACTGGTGGTATTGATGTTGATGAGTGAGAGATGTATAAAAAGAACCAGTTTGGAAGAGATCTGGGCCTGCATTGAGAGCTTGAGGGTAGCTATGATTGGGAGGAAAGTGTTTAACACTGACCTGCCATTCCTGTAAAATCCCTGAGACAAATGTGAAGATGAGTAAACAAATTAACTGAAGAAATAAAAGGACTCACAAAATAAAGAGCACCTGCAGGATTGTTATGAGTTAGCTTCCTGTGGCAGACAATGCACCTAAAGGTGATGTCTTGCGCAAGGATGGTCTTGTGGGAGTGGCTGGGGATGTCAATGCATTTGGAGTAGGTGACACATGGGCAGGTGTTACAACAAACGAGTACACCCACCTCCACCTGACCCATCTCTACAGATGATGCAGTACTTGTAGACATTGTATTAATCAGTACTTTGATGAAATGAAAGCACAAACTCACCTTGTTGTGCAAAGTTTCATTGCAGGACATCCATCTCTTGTGATGGAGTAGCAGTGGAGGGCTGATCATATGGAATAGGGAGTGGTACATGAGGGGCCTAACCCTCCATTGGACTTCTTTGCAGTCATCTTGATGAATGACATGTTGCAGGTGGTGTAGATTGTGGAGGAAGGTGTTAAGAGAGTTGTGGATGAAGTTGTGGACATTATTGCAGACAGAGTTACTTGTGGACCCTGTTGTTTTTTCTTAAGGCATGAGGCCCACAAACAAACATCAATACTTACTATTCAACCCAGTGCAGTTGAAATCGTGGACCCATGAGGCGTCCTGGTTACGGCTAACCGGAGTTTGAAAGGGTGTGGACCGCGGTTCCATTGTCCCATCGACATCTCACGCTACTTTTGTTCTGTTGTCCACAGTAAAATAACTAAATACATACATTTTCCTATCTATAGTAACGTCCGCTAACTACTCGACAAGATATTTGTAGATTAATAACATAATCATTGATGTTTGAGATGTTGTGTATGGGCGAATGCTGAAGTTCATTCTTCGTTACCATATTTGGACGAGTCACGTGACGTTTGTTGAACGCGACGCGTTTGCTTGTTGTTGTTATGTTTTTGTTTATTTGGTCATGGTTGACTTTCCTTTGTCGCTTCTCTTTCTCTCTCCTTCATCCGTCCCACTACATCCATCCACTACATCCATCCACTACATCCATCCACACCATCCATCCACACCGTCTATCACTCTTCATCCACTGCATCCATCACATGCTTCCTTCTACCTGCTTCCCACGCGCCTCCCTGTAATGGGAGGCATCTTATCTACTGGAGTTGTGCTAGGTGGGTGGGCCCTTTTTGATAAGTCTTCCTTCCTCTCTTTGTTTTTTTTTATTTCTAACATCAATTTTCTCCTGGCTCTGCACTAGTCTCTCACCAGTGCCCAAGATAAGGTACCCCCTTTTGATGTTGCACTAACCTTTCCTTTATTTCTTTTTCTAGTCATGCGCCTCACAGTATTGTGAGACACTATGACTTATGCCTTTCTCCATCTCCCTCCCATCCACAGTGTATATTCTCTTTGGGGACTGCCACAACCTTCCCCTGCAGTGCATGTCTTCCTCTATGAACTGCCAGCTATTTTTAGATGTGGGGGGGATCCTTATAGACTGTGCATAATCCTATTGGAACTACCGCCTTCATTTGTAGGTCTGAGGGATATTTTTGGGCTGTGTATGATTCTGTTGAGACTGCTGCCTCTGTTTTTTTTAGGTCTGGGGGTTATTTAAGCTATGCATGATCCTGTTGAGACTGCCACCTATTTGTTTTGGGTCTGGAGGTGATTTTCCAGTCCCAACCATCCTCCACATGCCTCTCTTTTTGAAGAAGCATTTCTGGCTTATACCAGATATGTGGTTGATGGGGTAGTGCTCTCTTTGCCCTTTACTGGGGCAGAGTTCTGGATTTTTTAGCCTAGGTGGGGTTGCTGCTGAGGCTGCTATACCTATACCAAGTCCTTACCATCCTCCACATGTCTCTCTTCCCAGAGAGGTGGTTTTGGCTTATGCTAGAGTATTGGGGTGTGCTCCCTTCACCCCTCACTGAGTAGAGCAACAGATTTTCCAGCCTAGGTGGAGTTGTTGTGAGGCTGCTACAAAACATATCATTACCATCTGAATACGGATACATTTACACACTTTGTAGGTCTGACTATGTGTTTCCCTCCTCTGCATTATCTAATAGTTTTTTTTTACAATCACCCTCATGTCCATCTTTCTGGCTGCATCCAGTATGGTATATTTTATTACTCCAGTCTATCCCACACTAACATAATGATATAATTTGTGACACCATATGCAGATGTTGTTATCTCACCCTGGTGGTAACATGTAAGAGTCACCTAGTGTCTTTTTGTTTGTTCTGTTATGCAATCCACTAATATCCCTGTGTTTTGATGTCTTACCATTAGCCCTGATGCTTATGGTCTGCCCATTTGCAGTTATTGGTGAGTGAGTTATTAGATACTCAGGTTTGGTGTATTATTTCAGTATTACATCATTTAAAGTAGCCTGAATTGTTCTTGTGTAAATGATTGCCTTTGTGTTTACTATAATCAGTGGTTATTACTCTATGTAGTACAATACCACACTATTTGTATCTATGAACTAAGTGTTCTGAAATCAATGTCACATACACTTATACCACTTCTCTCATCAGACAACATGCTGCCAGCATTGTCTCAATGACCTAGTGGCCCTTTCTGCTGTCAATAACAACATTTACTCAGCAAACTCTTGAATTGCAAGGCTTGGTGAGTTTATTGTAACTTGGTTTGAATTCAGTTAGTCCTTGGGTCCCTAAATATCACAAAAGTGTTTGAACACCTTGCTAACTAATGACTGAATTCAATTTTGTCTATCTAATGTCATTGTTTATCAGTTTGCCTATGACCATCACAGTCTAGATATTTACCATTCTGTAACTGACATAAGCTTCATCAACAGCACCAGCAGACTGAAATACACCTTTAATTATGGTCCCTCCATACATCTCTCCAACCCTTACTTGATCTCTCTCTATGTCTCTCCCTCCCTTTATTTTTCTCCTTACTTGCACCGTCCATCAGTGACACTTTCCGAATGTCTGACTAGTAGACTATACAACTATACAATCCTCCCTCTTTGTATCTCTCTCACTCACTCTGGCTGGCTCTTATCCTTGTTCATTCCATCACTTTATCTCTAAACAGTTTGGTAATTGCATGTGAAGAATTTAAACTATGTACTTGCAAGAACTTATCTTCATTGAGTAATCACTGGTGTTTCGACTAGTAAAGATTCATAGTGATCCATGGTTGTGAGCACTGTGGAGACACACCAACACCTCTTTTACTATTGATGATTCCATACCTGTTTTATTCCATATGAACTTAATAGCCCAAAGTCACAGGTATCCATATTGTAATCATTTCACATCAGCATGGTGTTGTTGGAGTCTAGGCTGGTGTCTATTGTTCTGCATTGTTGGTCATAACTACTTATTATAGGTTAGAGCAGAGTGTAGGGATGTGGGAAAACGATCTGATTGAGAATGATGCCAAACATGGACACACAGGTTTGGAAAGTATATAGGTTGACTGAAGTTGAGTAATATCTCCCCTTTCTTCTTTCTTTCGTCACTCAAGTCCCCCTACCAAATTCCCAATGTCAGGTGTCAACAATGTAGATAAAGGTTTCTAGTTATTTCCAATGCAATAAAAGAAGAAATAATAACTTTACAACCTTTCAAACCACTGGTAGTAAATACCCTGCTGGAGTCATACCTCTAGTACATTCCATCATGTCTTTTACTCTCCCACGTATTGTGGCGGAATGTGTCTTCAACGATACAGATACTGATGTGATTTTTGGAGCTCCGGAAGAGATCGAGGTCGTCCATCCGAGGACTAAGGAGAAGTACAGCACTTGCCGCGTCTCGGTGTCCATCAACAATGCAGTGGTGGGGTACATTCCACTCCCCAAGCGATACCTCGAGACGTGGCTCGAATTATCATACAACGTCGTGCTCTACTATCAGATGTGGGAGCTTTGGATCGACGAGGAGGAGAAGACGACGAGGAAGAGTCAGAAGGAGAAGTGCACATTCCTTCGAAAGAACACTGGCACAGTCGTCGCGCAACACACGAATGCTAGACTCATGGCCATCGAGGAGCTGCTGACCTTATCACCAGACGCGTCAACACCTGCAAAAGAAAGCGTTCGTATTCTGGACGAATGGAGGATTCGGTGGTGTCGCGACTGGCTCAGCACGCCCTACGCCCAGGCCGCTAAAACAGGAGCAAAGTTCCTCAACGCCGACCCGATCCATCCACAGAATCGTGCATTTTTTGGTGAGTAAATCTTTGTTGCTTGACGTCTCTTGACAATGATCGCTCAGAATCCGATTGGTCCATGGATGACTTTTCCAAGTCTTTGATATATCCCCCAGACGACCTGGCGGCATGGTTCACTGGGGAGATAAAATTCCTCCAAGAAAAGTTCAATAAGACGCTGAAAACCGAGGCTCTCAATTCTTTAAAGAACCACGACGCATTTACCGACACTCAATTTGTTCCTGGTGCAGTATTGCCAAGCCGATGGCATGAGGGACAACAACCTCTCCCCAATTTTTGGTTAGTCGAGCAATGGGATTGGGTTGCCGAAGGTGGGTTCTCAACAGGACAATATCTCTCCTATCTACTCCTGACAAACCAACATCTTGAAGGGAACTCCATGTGGGAAAGGCCCACCCATTTGTTGTATCACGTCCTCAAGACTAATCCGGCGCTAACATACCGTGAGTTCAAGCGTGTCTTGGACTCCATCATGAAGAACGTGCGTGCCAGTTGCGACCTATCATTGGTCCATCCATTGGCAACAAACCTTTGGATGGGGGAAACGCCCTGGAGGAAGTTTGCCAAGGACTTGCTCACAATTCACCTTCATCAATCCTTGGACGCCGTTCCCCTCACATGGGACACAATAGGTAATCCGTGATTTCATGCAATCGTTGACTCGTCTTTGACGATTCGTTCAAACTCCAGATCCGGCCAATCCATTCAATACAGTGGAGGCTCGCTTGCTGCTACAAGGATACATACGCAGGGTAGCTTTGGTGCCTACCGAACGGAGGGATGTAAATGATAGATCTCTCTGGGAAGGCATCGCGCGAATCTGCGCGAGGAAGTATGAGAGAGGCTGGATCTGGATTGTTCGGGAGGTCGCGGCGGACAAGGATGTGCAGAGAGTGTTGGACATGGCGGGCGGCTGGTGGTGTGAGTATTTCATTGTCAAGTTGTTTGCAGCAATCAATCTTACCTTGCATATGCAGCTGCAAGAGAGGATCGTTTTGCCGCGGAGGGGAATGGTAAGCAGATCGTGCGGATCCTTGAAGGGCCGACCTTAACATTCGTATAGACGGCAATCAAGATACCTCTGATAAAGAGAAAGACGCAAATGGCGCGGCGGACAAGGACCAAGGTGAAGCCATTTTTGTCATCAGAAGACTTCTTGATACAGAGCAGCCAGTAGACGTATCTCAAGGTGACCACGACATGGACGGAAACGACGACAATGCAGGCCATTCGGATCCATATCGTCAGGCAGCAGGGGCTGATGGTGGAAACAAAGGTGAGTTGCTCTGTCCTAGGATTGCTGTATCTATTCACAACCCACCGATAGGTGCATCTGAAGAAGACCAGGTTATGGGCGAGGTCGAGAACGATAGCGCTGCATCCAATGGTCCACAAACCACTCCCCCTCCGGCTCGTCACGACTCCTCCATTGAAGAATCTGCACCGCCTGGTCGATGGCAAGCCCTTCAGCAGTACCCCGACCTCGTTACATTTACCCAACGATTCAACGAATTTCTGGGTCATAACGATGTAGATCAGCTGCACTCAGACTTGAAGGCAGGTCTGCCAACCATTCATTCCTCTGTTGTCGAGGAGTTTGTGGCAACCATGGATATGTGGCTTCAAAGCGGAAAAACAGAACCACCGTATGATCTAGCTTGGACCTACTTCAACCGCGAAATGGCAGTGCGGGCTAGGAAAGAAGCTGTTGAAGCGCAGGATCAACTGTTGTAATCCTTGATTTTCATGGTATCGCCATTCAACTGGCTTACTGTAGTTACAGTGTTTTTTTTTTTTTTTTCTGAAAAAAATAGATTTATTGCCCTCTGGGGTCGAAGACCCTATGTTGGAAATAGCCCTTTTAGCAGGGGGCTTGCTCCCGCTTGTCTATCGTATGTATGTATGTATGGAGATACTCTGATGGTATATGTAGGTGGGTGTGCACGTACAGTTACAGTGTTTGTGTTCGAGTACCCACCTCTTAATCACAATCAAAGTTTAAAGGGTAAAAAATTGAACACGAGAACCATCGGCATGGTGCTCTCAGAGTCTGGCGTGATGTCTGTTGTTCTGCATTGTTGGTCAAAAATGCTTATTATGGGTTAGGGTAGAGGGCAGGGATGCGGGAACACGATCCGAATGAGACAGGTGCCAAATATGGACACACCCGTTTGGAAAGTATATAGGCACATCGAACTTGATGGACACCCGCACCTTCTTATTGCTCATCACTGAAATCCCCCAATTGGATTACCAATGCCAAGAGTCAAAACTACAGGTATGGCTTTGCAAGTGACTTTCAATGAATGCAGTCCAGAAATAATTAATGACTTTGCAGTACTACGGACCACAGCTGGGAACCGCCCTGCCAGAGTGGTCGGAGTGGTCACACCCATAGCTCTAGCGAATCCCATTACGTCTTTTGCGATCCCATGCGTCTCGGCGGAATGTTCCTATGATGCGAGGGATCCTAAGGTGACATTTGGAATCCCGGAAGAGATCGAGGTGGTCTATCCAGAGACTTAGGAGACCTATGTGACTTGCTACATCATAGTAACCATCAACAAGGAACCTGTGGGGTACATTCCACTCCAGCTTTAGGTTTGCTGACCTCAATGAAAAAGTTCTGGAGGCTGGTGGATGGTGGGAAATAGTGCCAAAACAATATAGGTGCAATAACCTTGTGAAGACACTTAAAGTATTCATTGTCCTGGTCGGTCCTGACCCACGTGGACTGCCAGTGGCATTTCAAGCAACAGAGATGCACTTTTGCTTCCTTATTGAAGATGCACATGTCCACCGCAGATGAATTACATCCTTGGATTGCGCAAGCCTCGAACTTAAACCCAAAGGCGCAAACTCCAGGACTATCCTTAGCGATTTGACGACACTCAATGGTTTGCAGACCTATTAGATAAGATAAATATACCACAACAGCTGTGGTGTATCCCAAGAAGTCATTAGATGTTGTGAGCATCTGGGTGAGACCAGCCCACACATCCTTCTGACCAAAGACTCCAATCTCCATCATAAATGAGCGCACAGTGTTGGATATCACGAATGGTAAGGTCCCAGACCCTCCAAATGCCAACACACAGTCAACTACATCACTGATGACTGTTGAGCGATGATTCTCTGAAGTGTTTGATCTACTTACCCATCCACAAGAGCCTTGACTTCCTCAAAGTGGTGGCTCACCCTAATGGCAGGGCTGCAGCTCACCATGAACAGTCCTCTCCGTCCTCCTCTGGCTTTTGCAGTGAGATCACACCATGGGGCTTTCCCATTCAATGTCTTGTGTACAGTTGTATCATTCCTTGCTGCAGTTGCCAATGCTTTCATCCCTGTCACAAAATCCTTTCCCAAGTAAGCTTACAGGATTTCCATGATTGTGGTGTTTGTACCACCAGTGTGTCCCCCAGTGTGTTGAAGTATCCCACTGAACTCGTTGGAATGCATGTTGATGACAATGACAAAAATGTTGGGCGGGAACCCAGCAAGAATGTTGTGGTGGAGAAATTGTACTTCAGATGCAAGTTTCTTTGTTTCAATGAGATGAGTAGCACCGCACATTCTTAAGATGGCAACATAAAGCTGGTAATGATTAGCCAGGTCAGCATTACATGGAATAGTAAAGATGATTGTGCTGACATTTTCCTGGTGGGAACAATAATTATTCTGTGCCTCAAGGGTAATAGTGCTGGCGAAGTAATTGTCCTTTATGGACTCAAGACTAAGATTAGCAGTGGCCATGGGCCAGACCATCTTTACCTTTATACTCTTTCCAAATCCTATGAACATAGAGTATAACTATCTGTCCTTCTCCCCTTTTACAGTCCTGGAGTACATGGGGCAAAGAAACATCCTCTTGGTCACCTCCATAGTTCCAATAAAATGCAGCCGCTGCTACAAGAAACAAATTGTTTGCAGACAATGGCACTGCACTCCATGCACTAGTGTTGGTGCAGAGGACTGCATGAGTCCAAGCAGAAGTGACAGAAGGTGCCCATATTACAGTGTGTTGCATGTGACTTTGCAGTGTGAGTTTTTCAAAATTCGGCCTTGCCACCTTTACCAGCACTTATATACCCTAAGTAGGTTGTGAGTCGTGACATGTCACTCTAGTTGAGGCCTGCTGCTTGATGAAACAAAACCTCAATCATGCCAGGATCATTCACTAGCCAGGAAATGCACCAAAATATTGTATTCTAGTGGTTTGAACAGCACAGGACAGCTCTTGAAATATCTCTGCTTGCTTGATGCTCGGAGAAGACAGTATACAATGTTCTTCACTTGTACCAAGACTATAGTCAAATCACCAACCCCTTTGCATGCTGCAGGGGCTGTCCCCCATTCTTGACACCGTCAACACTGAATACATCCAGGCACTACTTCAGGCAAACCCTGCCATGTATCTGAATGAACTACAAGAATAACTTCTCACTGCTTAGAACAAAGACATTTCTCTCACTATCCTTTCACATGCCACTTGCAGGCTGGGCCTGACCCACAAAGATATTTCCAAGACAGCTTCAGAAAGCTTGAATGGAGGTCCAGAATGAACACCTGGGCTGAATTGATCCAAAAGACCATGTGTAGAAAGATAAGCTGTAATGAAATCAATGTGAGTGATTCCTTCGAGCACAATATAGTTGGATTTTATCAGCTTGGACTTCTTGATGACTTTCAAACCACAAGTGACTGGGCCTTGTGTGTGCAGTGAAAAGTTCATTAAAATTGAGACAAGATGTCCAACAGATGGAGCTAGGGCAATCTTAGCAATAGGTGTAATTGGGGCGAGTTCAACAACAGGTAGTAGAATTGGAGTAGTCTCAGTAACAGGTGGAAGCAGAGTAGTCTCAGTAATAGTATTGACAACTATTGGTACTGCAGGCAGCTGCATGACAGGTGCTGCAGGCTCCCGGATGCGACTCCATTGGATTTTGGGCATTTGGGGGTGTTTCATCATGCCTGTATGGTAGTAAAGTGCATGTTGACACTCTTCATGCATGAGGTAGAAGTGAGGAGGATTTATGCCTTCATCTGGGAATAGATCAGTGAATAACAATGAATGAAAAGAAAATGACTTACCAACCCAACCTCTGTTGTTTATTCAACCATTTGATGGACAATGCGGTGAAATAGGTCTAACTGGCTGGGGCGCAGATTGAAATTGTTCATAGGACATGATGTGAATATCAAGAGACAGTAAAAATGTATCACTAAATCACTCACTTTTATACTGGTGTAGTCTATGCACAGGCCAGACAGGGAGGCTCCACCAAGATATTGACCTACAACTTGCTAGCGCTAGCCAGCCTACTAGGTCATGGAACGGAAAACACAGATAGTTTAGAATGACTAACAGTTTCATCTAATCAAAAAACAACAGGTCAAAGTCATTCATAGGTAGGGAAAGTGCAAAGACTCACATGTGGTGTGTTGGACCACAGGTTGATGTTGATATGGTCAAACTTTTTTTTTTTTTGGTGGAACAATATTATCTGCTAGCAACTGACAAGGTCAGTCCTAGTAGATATGTTGAGGGTACAGGAGTTTCACCTGTAGTTGTAGAAATAGTCACCCAGAGGAAATACTTTATGTACGCGATTTTGCAATGTGGGATTCAGCGCCTTTTCGGAATTACCTATTCCATCCTGGTGGACGGCAGGGTGCCATATCCACTAAAACCTCTGATTTGTGGACCCAATTGTCTGGGAGATGTTCTTTGTTCTTTAATACTCCACTCCAGGTTTTTAGTACCGTGTCTATTTTAAGAGCTTTACTACTGTATCTCGATGAGTCAGTGAGTAAATGGTCAAATTTCAGTCTTGTATTCATGGTGTGTACCCATCTGTTATATACTTCAGTTTCTGAATGGAATTTCTCTCGTTTTCCTTCATATTTGATGACTCTTTCACACCTCAGCTTCCAAATTAGGTGGGCTGATTCCAGTACAATTATTTTGAAGAGCCTGCTCTTCCCTATTAATTTCTTTCTGTTGTCATTGCAGAACTTAGCTAAATTGCATCCCAGGATTGTTCCAAAATGAATTCTCGGCCAGTTGGCTTCTCTCTTGAACCAGAGTTCCTGTGCAGCCTTCCAGATTGTTCCCTGGGGTGCCGATTCACATTCAAGGAGGATATGTTTCATTGTTTCAGGTATATCACATATATTGCATGTTCCTCTCTGTTCAAAGTGTGGGATTTTGCTCAAGAACTCACCGATCTTGTATGCCCTGTGCAGGCATTTCCACAAAAATCCCTGAATATTTTTTGGGGTGTCACAGTCTCTTATCGATGACCAGACTTGTTTGCTAGAGGGGGTTTGGCCAAAGATGTCTTGTGCAGCGTGTATTGCCATCGCCATGTTCATAGTGGTACGTCTGCGTTGTTTCGCTGGTTGTTTTGCAAGCCTAATGTTCTGATAGAACCGTTTTTGGGATCCTGTGCTTAGTTTCATGCTGGTGAGTTCTAGTGCTGTATCTATTACGGTTGGAATGTCGTCATGTTTGTCTTTCCATAGGCTCTCAGTCCCTTGGAGTTGGAGTCTATCTGTCATTTCCTTTGATATGTTTATCTCCCAATCTGAGAGGGTTGTTAGAGCTGATCTTGCTCTTAGTTTCGCTATTAAGACCTTCATGATGCTACTGTTCGGGTGAGTGACCCAGTTCGTATCTTCCAGTCTTGTAAGGTTACTGGTAAGGTCCTTTTGTAGTTTTGATGTTCTGGTGTGTATATGGATGGGAATATCGGTTTGGAGTGAGGAGATAGCCACAAGGAGGGCTCCAATCTCTCCAGCGCCAGGGCCCGCTAACTCCTCTGGTACTTTCACAGCTATGTTGCAGGGGTTGTCATTGCCAAACCAGGCCATGCCTGCAGATAGGTGATCACCATCAACACTGATTTGGTGTGTGTCTAGTGTTGTTATTTTTGCTAATTCTGAAGTTAGTCTTGGAGGGGTAGGTGTTTGACTCGCCGGTGAGGTACATGGGGGCCTTTGGGTCACAAAGGCACGGAAGCCTTCACCTATGGATTTCGGTGAGGGGAATAAGGGGCTAAACATCATGGGTGTTTTGTCACCATCAGGTGCATCCTTGTTGGGGAACTGTTCAGGTGCTATATGTAGAGAATATGGTGGGGCGCTCATTGCAGGGTTCCATTTGGGCATTATGCAAGTGAGTAGTTCTTTCACTAGGATAGGACATTTGAATGGTTTTTTACAGTGTAAAGACCTATCACTTATGTAATGAGGGCATGGGCAGTCTTTGTGCTTACAGTGGGTGGGGTCTTGGCATCGTGTTAATGTTTCGATATCACTGACTATATGTATATTGTGATTATCTCTTAGGCAGTGGGCATACAGGTGGTTATTTAGTTTATTTATGTTGTTATGGGCACCTAGGTGGAACCATATTGGTAGCTGATGGGCTATTTCAGGTTCTATTGTTAAGGCTTCCCATCTCATGTTGTGTTTCTTAGCGATTTTGAGCATTCACTTCAGGTGCGTGGGTAGCTTTTTCAGGGATGGTTCCCATGTTTGGAGAAAGGTGCTAACTTTTGCGTTCTGTCTTACCACAGGGGAGTTCTGTGTGGCCCTGTTTATTATTGCATTGGCAAAAAAGGTCCAAGGGGGTCTGTCTTGTGATGGGGCGAGAAGGCTTTGGAGCCATTTAAGTTCTATTGCTTCATTATGGTTGCGTAGGTTCAGTATATTCTTTCTGCCTTTGCTTATTGGGGAGAATAGGATGTCCATGCTGACCGCATTGTGGCCTCCACTGTTCCATGCAAACTCTTGGGTGCATTTCACTAGTAGGTCCTCGATGTCTTTGGGCATCCCCTGGGCAGTCGTTAAGTATTGTGACATACTGCCCACAGTACGTTGGATGATGATCTTGTGGCCTTCAATAGTCAGATGCCAATTCTCTCAGCGCTGTAGGGCATTCTCAATTTTGTCAAGTATAGGTGACCAGATGGTGTGTTCATCTGTAGCATTTCCAATCCACGCTCCTAAGATCCTTGTGGCTTTGCCATCTCTGGCTATGTCTATGTTGTCTGGTAAGCAGTCCTGAGAGTCGTTAATTTTATGAGTTGTTAATATGTTTTCACGGTATTCCTTAGATCCTATAGGAATGATCTCTGTTTTTGCTGTGTTGAATTTTGCACCCGAGGCTCTACACTAGCACTGTAGGATGTCCGTCAGGTCACTAAACTTGTTGTTTTCTGTCAGGTAAACAGTTGTATCATCTGCAAACATTGTTACTACTATACAGTAAGCCATGTCCTTGGCTTTGAAGCCTGTTAATCCAGATTTTCTCAACATTTCTGCTAGAGGCTCAATAGCTATGTCGAATAGTAATCATGACAAGGGATCTCCTTGTCTGACACCGTGGGTCACTTGGAACTTCAAGCTTATCTCACCATTGATCATTACAGCTGTTTCTGCCTCTTTGTAGAGGGACTTGATAGTCTTTGTGAAGCCTTCCGGTATGTCAAATTTCTCAAGGATTTTCCAGAGGTATTCATGTGATATTTTGTCATAAGCTTTTTCTTGACTGAGGGCTACTATGACCCCATTTATCTCTTCAACTTCGGCGTATTCCATAATCATTTGGGTGAGTCTTATTTGGTCAGTAATACTGCGGCCTGGTACGAAACCAGCTTGGTTCTCGTGAATGATGGATGGGACTGTTCACGCTAATTTAAGTGCTAATGCTTTCATAAATGCTTTATAGTCACAGTTCAGCAAGATGATGGGTCTATAGTTTGATATCTCTCTTCAATCTTTCTTTTTGTGTAGAGGGTTGAGGAGGCCTTCAGCAAAGCATGATCCTGTTGCTACTCCATTAAGTTCAATGTCATTGTACACGGCCATTAGGCATTTCATGAAGTTTAAGTGCATTTCGTTTTTGTCTTGGGTTCTGGGGGCTGATTTTGACTTTTCATTTACCCATTTCCAGAATTCATATGGCACTCCATCAATTCCTGGGGCTTTTCCACTGGGTAGTAATCTGAGTACTTCCTCTACATTGGCTTTAGTGAGTCTATTTTTGAGTTCTAACTTCTCGGCTGGACTAAGTTTGATTGTTACTGAGTTGAGGACCGACTTGAGGGCTTCTTCCTGTTCATCATTAGGTGCTAGGCCTTCTGTCTGAAGGTTATCGAAGTAATTCCTCACCAGCTCAGCCATTTTATCTGATCTATGTTCGTAAGTTGGGTTATTTTGGTCAGAGTTCAGTATTCTGAGTTCAATGATGGTGTCTCTTGGTTTTTGTTCTTTACCAGACTTAGCCCAGAATTTACTGGCAGCTGACTTGCTCTCAAGATGTACTTTAGTAGCTAAGTGGTCCCTTGCCCTGTTGTGTCACAGGATTTCTATCTGATTAAGCTTTTCTTGGATGTGTGTTCCAACAATATGCTTGTCGTCTTCTGATAGGCTCTCGTCTTCCAAAGTGGTCCTCAGTTGGGACTTTATTTGGTTTATTTTCTTCAGGATTGACTTCTTTGCAGCTGTTCAGCAAAGGTGGATAGCTTTAGTTTTGAAACAGCTAAAAGTGAGTTAGGGATTTTTATCATCAGTGCGTTGATTTAAGCATGTTTCAATTTCAGTTTGTAATGTTTTGCCTATAGTAACAATTTCATCGCTTAGGTCTTTGTCCTTGAGGATGAACAGCAGTAGGGACCAGTGTCCTTTCCCTATGAAAGGCATACACTTGCTAGATATCCTGGCCAATACTAACTGGTGATCCATGTGGATATCTGGGGGGTAGCTTCCCATTTTTTACTAAAGGGTAGGAGTTCAGTGCTTACATATATTCTGTCGATACATAACTGACTGCCACCCTGATATGCCGATTGTGTGAAGGTATATGACAGTGTCTTCAGGTTCTTGTGGTGCCAGCCGTCCCTCAGTTGGAGGTGGGATTTGAGCTGTTGTAGTGAGTGTGTTGCACCTGCATGGTCTGACTTGGCGGGTAGTCTATCAAGTGAGTCTTCTATAACATTAAAGTCACCAAACATCACGTCTGGCTTTGGCAGGTTTCTTAATTTCAACTGGATCAGTTCCCAGAATTGTTGGTTCTCTAGTGCATCATTTGGGACATAGATTGCAAGAATTCTGATGTGCGTGTCTTTGTGCCAAGGTATTATTGTGAGTAGTGCTCTTCCTGGCACTAGTTTGTGAGACTTGATCCCGGAGGTTCCTAACAGTGTTTTGTTTATTACTATGGCTATGCCCTTAGCATTAGTGCATGCAGGGTCGATGGAGGATATTATGTGGATTCTGAAGCGTAGGGTCGCATTGAGTATGTCCTTATCTTCTTTAGAGAGATGTGTCTCTTGGAGAGCTAATACTCCAATTTTCTTTTCTTTGATTAGTTAGTTAATATGCGGCCATTTGTCTGTTCTGTTGTGCTAGCAGCCATGCATGTTCAAAGACGCAACTTTAATGTTCACTCAGGTCTTGCGACCCTTATGTTGGGTATTACAGTGTTGGTGTTGTGCTGATCATTGTGGGTCTTGTGTATGACCTGGGGGGCTATGGTGGTCAGCCAAGATGTGGGTCTGATGAGGGTTGGGGCAGGGGTGGTTGTCCTGGTGTGTGATGTTGCTGGTGTTGAGGGGGAGACAATCTGTGGGGGGAGGAAGGTTAGTAGATGTGTTACAGTGCCCATCACCATAACCCGCTGATCCTTCCTCAAGGTCATTGCTGATGGGCAAAGCATAGCCCTCTCTGGAGCTGTGGGACCCATAACCATTGCCGTTTTTGTGTACCGTAGTTGAATTGTGTTTTTGTGTTGTAGATATAGCAGTTAATATATCAGCACCGTGCCTTAACCACAGCAGTGGGCTGAGTTAGCTTATCCCAGCCAAATGAGAGGGGACTATGTTGTAGGTGAGTTACTAGTTCAATAAGGTGATAAGAGTGACTCCTCCATGACTTCAGTGTCTCCACATAATAGGTCACCATTTATTATATAGAGGTCCAAAGCTTTTCTGTTCAGTGCAGTAGATTTAGGCTCCTGTAGACTTTGCCTTTTTTAGTTGTCGTGCGCCTGTGTAGTATATACAATGCAGGCTTCCCTTAATCCTTATATTGAGGGGTGCAACAACGAGGCTGATATATTTCATGGTATGGTGAAACTAAGACGGTACATTGTACATTAAGATAGGGTCTGTGTGGGACAGCTGTTTGGGCTTGTATATACATTAAAGCATGGGTGGAGACGGTATGGCTTAGAAAGCCCTGTCTTTCCCTTTCCAACCTCTTCCATGCAGTGCACCTTGTGGGGTACCCCTAGTAAACCCTCTGCCTCTGTTGGTGTTGCTGTTGGAAGCCCCGCGACTGTAGGCAAACATAGAGCGATTATTGAGGGTGGCATTAGTATCTTCAGTGGCAGAGAGGCTGAATCAACCCAGGATTTTGGGGAATGGGCATAACCTAGTTGGGTGGTCGAATGACTTGCATCCAATGCATGTGAACTAGGCATCTTGGTGGGCTGTTCCATAGCCATAGTCCTCCGATATGTAGAGGAAACTACAGAGGATGGATGTCCAGTCGAAATATTGTTTTAAGGTGAAGTTCAGAGGGGATTCAAAATATACGTTCCAGACTGTTTTCTTTGCAGTTTTGGAGTGGGCTAGAGTGAGGCTAGCGACTCGGATGGATTCGATGGTTTGAATGGCAGCTTCTGAGTCTGCGACAGGGATGTTGTTGTGGATGTATTGGAGGACTTTGGGGTTGAAGCAGATAGTTTCTTTAACGATTTCTGCGATCTCCTTGTTGGTAGTTTTGGAGTCAGGAAAGGAGAAGTTTTCCAGTGTGAAGGCATATATGGGGAGAGGCTGTTCGAATGGAACAAAGAAGCATAATACTTCTAGAGAAGAGCATACTTGTAAACGGACTAGCCATTCGATAGCTTCAGGGGGGATACTGGATATCAGGAAGTGCCAGGGTGGGGGAAGTCTTTCTATGAGCTCGACAGTGGCAGTGAGAGTACTGATGACAAGTGTTTCTGCATTGGATTCACCTATGATTTTGGCAATAGCGTCCTTGAGCTTCGCCACTGTGCTTTGGGCATTGCTCTCATGAATCACATGGTAGGTACAGACCCATGCTTTGGCCCCCTCCTCCTGGGGCCACTTTTCCTTCAGCACTTGGGAAACATTTTGCCAAGTTAATTGGCCGAGTTGAGGTGTTGGGAAGCCACCTGTTGGGGTTGCAGTGATTCTGAAGCCACTATCAAGGGTTCTAATGCCATTTACTATTAATCATATGTTAGCGACTGAATGGATCTTGGTCATTTGTCACCTACCAGAGTTTTCAGGTGTACTATTGTTGCCCAATCTGAGCACATTCCATTGGTTCTGGGCAGCCGGGGATGGTGGTTTCTCAATGTTTGGGTGTTTGCTTGTGGGGGTGGTAGGTTTCTGTACTTGCCCCATGGTTTGGTTTGGGGTGGGGTTGGGATCTGTGATAGAAGAGGTGGGGCAGTTTCGCTTGCCCACATGCAAGTCGGTGTTCATATGATGAGTTGGAGGAGTGGGTGTGATAGTGGTCGCGGTGTTAGTAATTGGTTAGCTCACGTTGGGTGAGGTGGTGTCTGTAGCTGGCATAATCGTAGTGTATAATGATAAAGAATGGAATGAGGCTGTTAGGGATTGATGAGATTGGCGAGGTTCTGTCGCTTTAAAGCATGTAGTACTTAGCCGATGTCCTTTGTCGAGTGTGTTAGTAAAGGATCTAAGGCCTTTGTGGTTGTGGAGTGGTTCACGAGTGGCAATGTTTCATGTGAGGGTTAACAAAGGCTTTTGTAATTCTTATCAGGGCATGGTGCCTCTCGGACCAATGGGTCGCTGGTGGCAAGTGAGTTCATCATCAAGCCTTGTGTGTTAAGGTGTAAGTTAGTATAATGTTTTGTTGATGCATTGGGATGCTTCATCTTTGGGGAGATGCAGGGTTTTATTACAGTGAGTTGTAGTAACTGCCTGGTTGTTTAGGGATTAGTGGGTCGAAGGTAACTGGCACACATTTCTCGTGTGTGAGGCTCTCATGACGACTCTGCTTGGAGAACTGGATTATAGATTCATATATCGAAGAATGCTATGTTCAGTATAAACATTTACAATGTTGGGCAACACCCTGTGTGGATGTCACCCTACCTGAAGGTGGTGGTTCAGGTCCAAGAAGCTCCCTGACATGGTCAAACTTGAAGCTTGAAGCACTGCCATTCACTACACAAATATATTACAGCATGTGACATCTAATTATGGTATATAAGTGCTGGTAAAGGTGGCAAGGCCAAATTTTGAAACACTCACACTGCAAAGTCATATACAACACACTGTAACAGTCATGAGTGATGGGTTGATGGTGGAGGTGCTTGTAGCAGCAGCAGCAGCAGGACCTGCAATAGACATGACATTGGGAAGAACAGTAGGAGGTTGGAAGGAGTTGATCTCAGAGTCCTCGATGGGGTTGTCCTGCATGTATCTAGATGCCCCTAGCAGGTCCATGCTAGACACCATGCTACCAATGTGCACTACGCCTGGCGCAGCACGTGAAATGCCACTGAGGACAGCGCCGACCTTGGCTTTCTTGGCGGGAGGCCTTATGGTGGGGTTCGAGGAGCGTTTGGGGGCCATCAGATGTGTCGTGGATAGAATCGAAGAGATCAATGTTTTCTTGAAATGGGGGGAAATGCTTGTTCCGTTAGTTTTGAAGGGCGTATTATATAGTTTTCAAACCGCTTCTTTATCCGAAAACAGGAACACACGTTGTGTTGCCGCATACGGTAATACGATGCAATACCACCCCTTCTGTGTTTCTCGGGCAGAAACGATGGGCTGGTACCAATGACATATCATTTCTCGCTCCCACAAAGAAGCAGGACGTGTTGTCGTGGTGAATGGTCTGCCCAGTTAATGAGATAGCACAAAGGGCATAGGGCAAGAAGGCGATCTTACATTTCTCTCAGATCTATAGGAAGCGCACCGTGCTAGAATTCATTCCAAATACTAAGCCCGACACACGTATCTAAGTAATCAAGAAACACTTGCGTTTTGCAAGGAAGAGCAGACGTTGAGATAATAAGTGACCGAAGACTAATCGAAATTAAGACTCGGAATTGCATGGAATGGCCATCCAGCTACTACTCCCGGTCTTACCAGGCATCAGTAACTGAGATCCAGCCGGCTGCTGAAAGGTTAATAATTTCCTGCAGCGGCGATTCTTACACTCAAAGCTATACACCCTGTGTTTAGTCGCAGCACTCCAAGCGTCCACAATACCGCAGTCCGGACATTGGATCGGCATGTGGTAGCCCCAAGGGCGGTAGTCAATATGAGTCCAGAAAAATCTGGTTGCGCTTAGGTTGCCATCGAGAGTGTCGGTCATCATTAGGATCGCGTCGGTGTGTCGGCCAAGTTTGTTGGACTGGCCGAGCATGTGGGGAAAAGCATGGGCGATGTGGTAACTTTCGATAAGTACTTGCTCGGCGAATGCAAGGAGCAGGTGGGCTGTGAAGTTTGGTTGAAATCGCACCGCAGTGAATGCGACGCTAGCAGTGATGCGGTGTCTTGTGACATACAACGGTCAGTTTGAATTCGAGCCGACAGGATGGGGACACACTTACTTCGACACTGATTTCTGAACGGCGGCGAATGAAACACCATTGTTTACCAGAGCACCGCAGCAGAAGAACCACAAATAAGACTCCTTGGCGCGCTGGATCATAGTCGTCCATGGCGCCAAGAGAAGATCCAGAAACTGTTTTATGGAAGTGAGTTATAGACGGAGCGTAGAGGACAAACTTACTGTGCCCACTTCAGCAGCGACGTACTGATCATTCAAGTATCCAGTGAAAGGATCGCCGCAATCGTTGTCAGTATGATTGGTGATAGCCATCACCAGACGAGACCAACGGCGCTCCTTCGATAACTCCTTGACTACTTTCTCCACCTCACGGCGATACTTGCTGGCCTTCTGCGCTGTCGCAATGTCGAACTCGATCTTGACATAACCCAGGCCGCCGCGGGGAAAGTAAGGCTGCAAGAATTGATGTGCTAGTTCGAATGGACCGCCGGTGGTGTCGATGTCTACAAGGGTGAGATGCACAAGGAGAACGGGTGCTGATGAGATTTGAGCTCGCATTGGGAGCTCGAGGGTCGCTGTCACCGGAAGGAACGTGTTGAGTAACGGCCTGCCGTTCTTGTAGAATCCCTGCAATGAATAATCATGATGTTAGTGACCGATTGAGTGAATGGAGTACTTACATGATATGGGGCGCCTGCTGGATTCTCATGGCTGAGTTCCCTGTGGCAGACGATACACCTGAAGGTAACGTCTTCCGCCAGGACTGCCTGCTGAGAATGAGCAGGGACGTCAATGCATTTCATGCAAGTGACGCGCGGGCAGCCATTGCAACAAATGAGCGAGCCCGCCTCCACTGACCCATCCCGGCATATGATACAGTACTAATGTGTATTCATTAGCAAAGGTTGAATTAAAAAAAGAGACTTACGTCGTTGTGAAACGTTCCATCGCATATCTCCATGTCCTGTGATGGGGTGATGGATGCCTGCGCAGTTGGCAAAGGCAGCATCATGTGAGGGGTAGTCCCTTCATTGGACTTTTTAGCCATCATTTTGATGAATAGCATCGTAGTGAGGATGGTGAAGGTTTATTGAGGAAATTTGTGGGCAGAGTTGTGGACCCTGTTTATTTTCTTGAAGAATAAGGTATAACAAACAAGGACCAGTATTTGTTATTCAACCTCACACTGTCGATATTATGGACTGACTTCCATGAGGAGTTATGGTGTTACCAGAGTTTAAAATGGTGTAGACTGACATGTGGTTCCATTGTCCTATTACTCCAAGTATACTCATATTTTGTTTAGTTGTCTATGGTAACATTAGAAAATACATAAATTGTTCTATCTACAGTACAGTCCACTAACAAATGTAGAATACTACATTATTATTCAATTTTTGTTGGTTGTGGATGGGTGTATGATGAAGTCCATTATTTGTTACCATATTTGGACACTCAGGTGACTTGACATAACACGTTTAATTGGTATTGTTATATTTGTGTTTATTTATTCATAGTTAACTATCAATTATTGATCATCCTTCTCTTTCCTTCTACAACATCCACTCCATCTGTCCTCAACATCTATCTATCTATCCCCACTATCCTCACCATCTACCATAACCATTATTATCCTCTCATCCAATGCACCTGCCTACAATGGGAGGCATCTACTAGAGTCATGCTAGGTAGAGTGGGGTGGGTCCTTTTTTGGTAAGTCTGCTTTCTTGTCTTGTTTCTTTTCTTTCTTATAGTCCTTTGTCTCTGGCTTAGCACAGGTCTCTCATCTGCGCCCAAAGTAAGCCACCACTCTCTATGTTATGCTAACTTTTTCTTTTTCTTCCAGATCACACACCTCATTTTATAGTGAGGTGCCTATGGCTTATGCCTTCCCCTATCTCCCTTCCTCCACCCCCCTTCCTCTACCCCCTAGCTATGCATATCATTTAAGTTGACTGCCATGGGTTTCCCTAGTAGTGCATGTCCTCCTCAGGGGACTGCTATCTATCTTGAGGGATGGGGCTTATTTTTAGGCTATACATGATCCTATTGGGACTGGGGCTGCTATGCCTATTCTGAGTCCCAACCATCTTTCAAGTGTCTCTCCTTTTTGAGAGACATTTTAGGTGTATACTGGAGTGATGGTTGATCACTAAATTTGTGTTTGTAATCACCCTCCTATCCATCTGTCTTGCTACATCCAATACATTGTGTTAGGTCACTCTTTCTATCCTACACTAACATAATCATATAATTTGTGATAGTGTATAGAGATGTTGTTGAGTCGCTCTAGCATCTGTGCATAGATAAGAGACACTTATTGTCTTTTTGTCTGTTCAAATTTGCAATCCACTAATCTTCCTGTATTGGGATGTCTGGCCATTGTACATATTCTGAGCCCTTTATGCTTGCTGTCCACCTATACACACATCTTGGTGAGTTGTTGATTAGACACTCTGGCTTGGTAAATTATCACAGTTTTACATCATTGGCATTGTTTTCACTATTGGTTGTGCTGTCCATCAGAGATTTATACTCCATATAGTACAATAATGCAATAAAAATATCTCCTAACATAGTGTTCTAAAATAATGTTATATACACTTACACCATTGTTCTCATCAGACGATGTCATGTTAGCTTTGGCTTAATGACCTAGTTGCCCTTTGTGCTGTCATAGCCAAGATCTCCTCATGAAACACTTGCATTCCAGGACTTGGTGAGTTTACTGTGACTTTGAGATGATTTCAGTCAGCCCATTGATACTAGGATCTCTCAAAAGTGTCTTACACCATACTTCAGAATGACTGAATTCAGTTTTGTCTACTCAAGGTCATGGTCTGTTAGTTTGTCTTAGAACATCATAGTATACATATTTTTATTATACAACTAATATAGGCTTCGTCAATAGCACTAGCAGACTATATATGTTATGGCTATATATTATATATAATATCATACATTTTCCACCTATTCTAACTATCTTATATCATGAAATACATCCCTGGGATCCTATTACACTAACATTTAAAGAAATTGGTGGTCAGGAATATGAGTTATGATCATTTTACTACTAATTATATCTTGCTGTCAGATCAGACCATACTGTGATAATAATACATCAATTAATTACAAGTTATGGGAAATGTGTGATACATATTCTATCGCAATCTATAAGCATCTATAATCTGTAGGGCTGATATATCAGTGGAGGATCCTACCTGGAAGCCTGCTATTGGCTGGATTGGTTCCCTGGATCTGGTTCCTAGGGGTTTTGAGTGGGGCTGTAAAATAAGCTTACTAATCCGATCAACATCATCCAAAACAATGGCTCATCTAGACTTGACCTAGACTATTTGCAATTTAGAAGTATTGAAGACTGGTCACATAATGCAAGCTACATCCAATTGGTTGAAATTTGCAGAAAGTCTGGAAATCTGAACTTCCGGCAGTCTATGGGTCTGTCCAGGTTCAACTGTCTACACCTGGTCAATATCATGTGATACCAGCCACATGACACTTTTTCCCTGAGTTACATAATCTCTTGAGGAAAAAGTGATATGTTTTCTGATCATATGATATGTAGTAAACAACTAGTAAACACAACCATGCATAGTGAATGTATTAGATATTACAATCTACCAATAACAATCAATACTATTGCTACTATGGACAGACCCAGATGGACCCAGACAGATGAACAGGTCTACAAATTTGAATTCCCAGATGCCCTCCAGAATTTGAGACTTGGAGAAATTTTGCTTGTTGACCTCCAGTGACATTGTTACTTTTCCTGCACATGGTGTGAAATTTCATTCAATTAGAAAATTTTGGACTTGGTGAAATTTTGCTTGTTGTACACTTGGAGTCTCATCCCTTGTAATTGATTTGCATACCTTAGTACTTTGAATTTTTCCCCTTCGAGTGGGCATAATAGCAAGATGAAGGATTGTGATTTACATACTATCAACTATATACATGTAACAATAATGTATGACCAAAATGAACCCAACCAGACTACTACTTACTGACATATGCAGACTTGCCTTTGTGTGAAGCCTGGATTTGACCAATATCATTGGCTGCTACAGCACATTTTGACTGAAACCACTGGCATTTCCCACAACCTCCCTTCAACTCTGGGCCATTTTCAATGGGTGGCAGTCTGCTATCTCCCTTGGTCATAGCATTCTTCTTCTTTTGACATTTGGATGGCCTATGCAGTTGTTTAAGTGGATTCACAGTATCAGATGACCTGGGAAGGGGGACAATAGCAAGGGGGGGGACAATAGTAGTTGATGCTGGGGAATGAGCCAGAAGTGGCACAATCTGTTTAGGAACTGAAACTAACAGGGAAGGAACCAAAGGAAGGGCAGGAAATGGTGCAGTTTGGACAGAAGCTGATGCTGGAAGGAGAGTGACCCCCATTGAGACATCCTCATGGTCAGTGGTCATCCCATCCAAATTCTCAAATTGATAGCTGATATGAGAAGGCAATGAGAAACCATGATGCAGAGCAAGGTCTTGCTCAAGGTGTGGTTCCATAGTTGCACCTTGAAGGAGCTAGAGTAAGGATGGTGAAGCAGACATTGTGTTGGGAGATTGAGACAGCATGGGAAGTAAGGTTCACATTAGCTCCATGTCCTCATCCCTGTCAACTGGGTTGGGGGTAAAATTGAAGAAGAAGTTGACGTCATACTGATTGGGAGCCTCAGGTACTGTTGTAGAGACTCGATCCTAAGTAGCCTCACAATGGCTTATATTGCGATGTAGGTCAAGTCTACAATACTATGCATACAACACGACATAGACGACACAAACACAACATAGGTGATACTTGCATGACTTGCATGTGCCTTAGGCGAATTTTCCCGCACCTACCAGGAATTAATCACAAGTAAAACGGGTCAAGGAAAACATAGCCGGAAATTAAGGAATACCGAGAAGCCAGTAATAAGGAATTACTGATAGCAGGCAAGGCTGTGATAACGTTATATGAATAGGAAATGAATTAGAAAGCTTATTGTATATCAGATCAGAAGCAGATCTGTGCATCGGACCAGATTGGATCTGTGTTCCGAAGGTCCAGATGAGAAGTGTTAATATATGGAATATGACAGGGTTGAATAAAGGTATCTGGCCGGCTGTGTTGAGTGCAGGAAATGGTGTGGGCCCTGAAAAGATGTTAGTGCATGATGGGGTCATAGCTGCAGTTGAAGAAGATGGAGTGGATGGTCTTGGTAGCCCTGAAGAAGATGGGGTGGATGGTAGTGAACCTTGTGCCCTGGTCAACACTGTTGCTTCAGCTAGTAAATTCAAAAATCAGAATTCAATACCACCAGAACCACTGAACCGAAACTCACAAAAAACATGCTGTAGAGACTCAATCCTGAGTAGCCTCACAATGGCCCATTTTCATATACAGGTCAAGTCTATGGTATTATGTATGTAATGTGATGTTTGTGCAACGCGCACAACTTAGGCAACACAAATGCAACATAGGCGACACTTGTATGACTTGCATGCACCTTAGGTGAATTTTCCTGTGCCTAAGCACCTTATGGCGCCTGACCTCCTGGAGTATTTTCCCATGTCCAACCAAGTTTCTAGGTATGTATTTCTCCATTTATCATTTATTCTATCATCGTACCATGTTTATTTTCACTTTACTATTACCTTTTACCTTCTCACATTGACACTACCACATTATTACACCACACATTACCTACTACCACCATCTTACTATGAGTTTTTATCATGTTTTGAATAATACATTGCAAGCCCTAATAGCAGTTAGCTCTAGTGGTCATATCCACATTGCACCTCACGCCTATATGTCTTGTTAAGTCTCAGTATCACCTGTATACCACTTTCACCCAGTTCCGCTTTGCAATGCATGACTTTCCCACGCTTCGCACGCCTATAGCCCCTTTGTTCCCACGCTTGTTGCCTTATTGCATGCTTCACACTGTAGAGAATACATTGTGAGTAGCCTCACAAAGGCTATATTTCCACTCTGCCTCCACTAGTGCGACGGTATGCGATAAGGCAACACTAATGCACTACATGTGTGATGCTTCCACTTTAAAGGCGCATCCATGCGCCTTGCGCCTATATCGTGCCTTATGCATTCCTACGGCGCCTTTGCGCGTGCTTTTGCACCTTACCTTTGCATACACCTTTCCGAGTTGCCTGTCCTCTGCATGTCCTGTCCTGTCCTTCTATGATCCACTGGTGCATTTTCCTTCATCTTTTCAACTGACATTAGCCATATACTATACTTGTTTGCATATATTTCCTTATTATACACTACAACAAGTCTTGTTCATTTCACTTCCACTTTGGCTCAGTGCCTGGGAACATTTACCATAGACATGAGGACTGGAAGGATTTTTGACTTACCAGATACCACTACATCCTATCATCTCACACAAGTGTAGACTGTGAATCCATCTCTATTTGTTGAAAATTAACAACTACACGACTTTCTATTCCTTTTGCTACAAGCTCTCTTAAGAAAATCTTGAGAGATCTTTGCACTACTCCTACCTCTCAACTGTCTCCTATAGTGTGCCTGTTCCACCTACGTCGCATGTCCGCCTTTCATTGCATTAGTGTGCGCTTCGCATATACAATGCACCTCACATGTGCGCTTTGCGCAGATCCCCTTGCTGACTTGTTTAGTTTATCCCCTTGCATCTACTCAAGGAACAGACTCAGTAAAGCTCCTCTTGGGCCGAAGACTACTCGTGTTCGAGGACTACTGTAGGCACTCACCTTATATTTTCAGTATAGACCCACCCAAGATTCCTCACCTTCAATGTGTTCCCCTAGAGTTGATCAATATTTGTGGATCCCAGCTCTCTTGCATCCCCTAAGGGATGAACTTATTGCACCCATATTTTCTTCCCTTCAACATTTATATCAGCTGCACCCTCAGCTGAGTTGAAGATCCTTCAGCGCTCTACAAATTGAGTATAAGGGACCATAACACTCTTTGTAAAGTTGGGATATATTTGACTGAACCAATTGCCAATTTTCATTGTACCAACATGGAAGCTGCTAACATCCAAAGCGCCTCCCATGGCAGGGTCTGGACCACCCATCAGAACAGTGAATACCCAATCAGTCATTTCATGTAGCTCTTCGAAGAACTGAGAGAGAATTAAAGCAATTTCGGATACATGGCTGCATGATGCGTTAATAAATTGATACACACAAGAAGACTGTACAACTCACATGTTCTTGCTCACAGTGTCACCCTGCTTCTTTACCTCCTCTATTTTGGCACACTTCCTCTCTTTCATTGCCTCCACATCTGTAAATACTACTGCTCTAACATCCTCTGATTCTTCCTTGAAGGCTGTCTTAGTGTGTTGTGTGATGAGATGGATAGAAGATTTCCCAACTGGCTGAGAAGACTGTTCTGCCATGACTTTGTCCATGACCCTAGCCATGTAGTGAGTTTTTGAATACATCTCCCATGGCTTTAATATGTGGGTGGTCTTTTTGCCAGATCCTTTCTTCAAAATGCGACCCAGCATCTTGTTGATAGCTCCAGTGTTGGCAGAGTTTGCAGCCCAACCAGCCTTTGAACCACCATGGTCATTATGAAACTTTTCCAACAAGCGCTTTATGGCATGTAAGTCTTGGATTGTTTAATGGAAGTAATGAGTGTTAATGAACACACACGTTTTCATAAACTCCATGCTTCCACTTCAATCATTGATTGTTCTGGGGTCAAAGGCTGATCAAGAGGTATGTCCTTGAATACTTCAAGTTGTTCTGGGAACCTCTTTGACCATTCCCTATAGAATGGAGCCCAAAATGGCTCATAGTTTTAGTTCACTTTACACTGGAGAAATTGCTCCTGGTATATTTATATGAAAGTGAGCTGCTCAGCAGAATATTTGCTGCGTGGGGCCATCTTAACTATGTGAGTGGGGTTATGTCTGACAGTCCTGTCTATGCAACAACATAGTGAAAATTTCACCCTCAGTCACTATGTAAGTACTTCTGTCTTGCTTCAAGATCTGTGTGCAATGATAATTTTGGATATTGAGTGACCAAAATAGATATATTGCGTGTGTGGAACACGAGCACCTCGCTAGACGTATGTGCAAGAGTGAAAGATAAGTGTATCTCAGAGACTAGCCCCATTGTTTCACCAATATCTACAGTCACCGCCTCCCCATCCTTTCCAACATACACTTTCACTATTAGGTGTCAACAACCTCGAGTTATGTACAAACATCAACCACGCCCTCATTAGACACAAGCACCCTATACAAAAGGTAAGTGTATCTCAAAGACTAGCCCCATTGTTTCACCAATATCTATAGTTAGTCTATCTACAATCTGCAGGCGACAACAAGACCGAGAAGATGTGTGATGTCTGGGATGAGTGGTTCTGCTTGGAATTTCAAGTTAAAGTGCTTCATAGGTTGTGTCTGATAGTCCTAGATACTAGTACATCATATAGCCCTACACAAGTTATTAGCATAGAATTTGTACAACAAAACTGTCCAGAAGTCTAAAGTGTGCTGTAAAACATTGAGACATAGTAACTGTCCCGAAGTGGCTGCAACTTAGTGTTGCACTGTGACTTATGGGATGGAAATGCAAGTCTTCTTTAGAGCATCAGAATTCATGCAAACAATCAAAAGACCTTCATTATTTTTGGTGAGTATCTGTTGTTATCAGCAATATTTGCTCTTCATGCACTAACATGCAGTAGGCATGTAGGACAAGAATGCATGAAATCTCGATGGAGATGGTGAAAGAATCAAGGTGCTAATGAGGTATGCATGCTTAGATTATCACTGCTTGACTGTCCTTATGCTACTTTACTTTACAGACTACATTGAATGCCTATGAGAGTGTAGATTCATTGTGGGCTAGTATATTCACAGGCTGCTGCACCAATACAGGATGTCAAGAGCACATCATTGCTATCCTCCAGGAGGTGAATATCATAGGGTGGGATGATGTTAGACCTCGTTGTGAAAAAGAGTTGTTGGAAGTGCAAGAGTTAGCCAGGAATGCCGAGGCACTTTGCAATCTGTCACTAATCTTAAGGGTGCATACTCAAATCAGCTCAAAACTGATTGTGCTCAACTTGTTTCCAGAGTGCAGCTATGGGTTGTAGCAGAAGAACAGATAGTTGCATTGATGGACCAAGGACAGGAAGTACTCGACCAAGCTCTCTTTGAGGACAAGCTTGTCTGGTGTCATATCCCATACTCTGAACCCAACTTTCCATCCCTATCATCATCCATCTTCCAGTTATGCATGTCACACGGGATCTGTTGACATACAAGGGTTGACTTTCGTCATTCAAATATAAAGTTATACAGAGCCTTACAGGGGTGGACTGTATAGCTATCACATCATTCCAATAGTTGCCTGCCGCTAATTGCCACGCAACTATTGTATTATATTTATTTGTTGTATACTGCAAATCACTATACAACTTACAATCAGCCCTCAATATTAGGCTTATGAGAACACAATAAAGTTGAAACAGATTTTCATAGGTTGAAACACGACCTACTAGGGTGAAACATACCTACACAAATTTACCAGAACACAGACAAACTTCCTACCAAATTCTATATTGTGCTTTTGTACAAAGACAAGAAGAGGACAACAAACTAAATCCTCCCAAGAACTCACCATGTTATCTACCATGGAAACTAGAAAAGTCATAGACCGTGTACTTAAGGACTGGCAAGAAGTCTTCTGCATATAATAGTGTTGTCATTATATGCAAATTCATATAAGACCCTTAAGTAACAGGACAGTGGGAGCAGCAGGCTCTTTGTCATTACTGCTGATGGAAGACTTAGACTCAGACTGCAAATCCATTTAAGCAACACCGAGGTTGTTGGAGATAAGGCTGGAAGCCATATTGGCATGGTTGGCAGAGGAGAGTTGAAGGGTGGTGGTGATAGTGGTAGCCGATGTAGAGACTCAATCCTGAGTAGCCTCACAATGGCTCATATTGCGATTAGGTCATGTCTACAATGCAACACTTGCGCGACTTGCACGCACCTTAGGCAAATTTTCCCATGCATAAGTGCCTTATGGCGCCTGACCTCCTGGAGTATTTTCCCATGTCCAACCAAGTTCCCAGGTATGCATTTCTCCATTTATCATGTATTTCAACATCATACCATGTTTTATTTTACACCACTTCACATTTTTTACCTCCTTACTTTTCACCACACCACTACACTTTACACTACACTTCAGTTTTCATTATCTCACTACCATCTTACTACAAGTTTTTTATCATGTTTTGAATAAATCATCGCAAGCCCTAGTAGCAGTTAGCTCTAGCGGTTATATCCACATTGCACTTCATGCCATAATGCATCATTAAGTCTCGCTATCGCTTGCCTACCGCCTTCGCACACTTCCACCTTACAATGCGCGACGTTCCCACACTTTGCGCACCTATAGTGCCTTTGTTCCCGTGCCTATCGCCTTATTGCGCACTTTGCGCATTCCCCCTAAAGTTGCTTATATTTGTGGATCCCAGCTCTCTTGCATCCCCTAAGGGATGAGCCTATCACACATTTTCTCATCCCTTCAACAATTATATCAGCTGCACCCTCAGCTGAGTTGAAGATCCTTCACCGAATCTGCTAAAACAACCTTGTTGGAGAGAAGGCTAGAAACCAGACTTGCATGGTTGGCGGAGGAGAGTTGAAGTGATGATAGCAGCATGCTAACAGCTGCTAATTTGAATCTGGTCAGTATGGTAGGATAAACAGAACATGGAGAACATACCAACTGTGTCTCTGGTTATAGCAAAAGTCTCTGCACTGGCTGAGGACATGATTAATGCTAAGCTGAAGTGGATTGGTACTGGTGTATGAGTGTATGGGATGCAAGCATTGAAAGACTTCCCTTTTATCCATGCAGGCATCTGCAGATTAGAGAAACTTGAAGCTGAAGCTCAAGTCTTGATAAAAATAAGAAATTCAGCCAAGTTGACAACTAGCTAGTCAAAGCATTCAGAAATCATAGAACACATGCTTGGATATGACAAATGAGAACAAACAAGCACAAACTCTTCTTCCTTCCCATGTTGATTCACACTGATTTGCCAGCTGTCTTTATATGGCTGATGGTCTTACATTTGTAGATGAGTATTCTGTATTATACACCCCAATATGTCCAGTCTGATGTATGTCCCACTCCCCAGTATGTCCAATAGTCAGCAGGCTCTATACCAGTCTCTCAGAACTCACACTTAACGATCTGTCGCATTTCCCACAAGAAGAAAGTTTTGAATTCCTATCATCATGTGTCAGCAAGTGGAAAGCCTGAGCCTGAGCACTTACTACATGACATTGTGCCACTACCTGCAACAGTTGCACTCTCTTTGAATATGTGAGTGGGATGCCTTTTTCCTTATCAAAGTCTGGCCAGAGGAACTCCGACGATGGCCACATCTCATCATACTCCTTGACTAGATCATCAATAAATAGGTCTGTTTCCACAAACCCTGACTTGAGTTTCCTATATTCAGGAATTTTGGTACACAGGAATTCAGCCTATTCTTTGTCCATCTGGACACAGCAGATTATGTTACACATGATGTCTACAGTGGGACAAGGCTCCACATACCCTGTGATTTTAGATTTGAAAGCAGGTGTGAGTTTCAGTCGTTAGTCAGAGTTGTATGCTCAGAGCCTTATGTATTTCCAGAGGTATCCGCAATGTAATAGCCATTCTCATGAGGCGCCTTTCCATACATCTGACATGATGTGAGCTACCAAAAAGTGTCAGGTGCATTTTGAGCATTTTTTCCAGCAGCCCTCAGTCACACCTTCTCAACAACATGTTCACAAATATGCACTGACAACCAGGTGCATCACATTGCAAACAGCATACATACCATATCATAATGAGGTCCCTCTGAAAGGAGAGATGAATGAACTGTCAGCACCCGATCTTTGATGAAGTTCCTCTGGATATAGACATGGATGTCATTACATATGACCTTCCACCTGCAAAGCGCAGATGGACTGCAGTAGTAAGCAGTGATCCAGTCAAAGTTGAGTATTTGATTTAATAAGAATTGGTTCATGCAGGATAACCCTCTCCTTACTTGGTTACCTGAACACCAATCATTTCTTGATGAGACTATTTTTTTGGAGGGGTGTGGACATGAAGCTATTTGCTCACTCTATCACTGTAGCAATTCTGAAAAAAATTACCGGTGCAAGGATTGTTTCAGACCTGGGATGTTCTGTCATGCCTGTATTGTCCAACAACATCCATGCCTGCCATTGCATAGGATTGAAGTAAGCTTAATTTTGTGTCAGTGAAGTGTTTCTAATCTAGCCTGAATGCAGGAGTGGACTGGGAGTTTTTTCCAGTGCACAACTCTCAAATATTTGGGTATGCAAGTCCAGCTTGGTCACAATCCTGGTCATCGGTGCCATAATCCTTGTCTCTCGTCTGGAAACAACTTTGTTATCATCGATGTCAGTGGTATTCAAGAGATCGCACTAGATTTTTGTGGTTGCGAGAATACACAGATTCATTTCAAGCAGTTGCTGCAAGTACACTGATACTCCACAACCACAACTGACCCACAGACAGCTGCTACATTTAATGTACTGGAGCATTACCATCTCCTCTCCTTTGAATTGAAGGTATTGGCATATGAATTCTACCATAGTCTAGTGAGGCAAAGTGATAACACTGGTCTTTCCCATATCAAAGTAAGTTCCAACATGATTTCGGTTCGTAAATCTTACTGACAAATTATGCAGGATCAGTACTCAGCTTTCATGCACATGGTGTATGAATGGTGGCACCTATGGCAACTGAGGCGCAGTGGCAGAGAGCATGACCCCACTGATGCCAATGGGACCAACAGCAGGGAGCTTGCTGTTCTCTGCCCAGCTTACCCACACCCTGGGAAGAATCTGCCTGATGGATGGGAGAGTGCACCTCCATCAATACAGTGGAAATTTTGTTTAACTTTGGTCACAATACACTCATCCTTGACTGCAGGTGGCTGTATGCACTGTTTATTGCAATAGATGCAAATTTCTGCCTCAAATGCAAAGCGGTCTCTTCAGATGACATTGATCCAGGCTTGAATGTGGGTTGGGCATACTTTATGAAGGAAACAAAGTACAAGAATTATCTATCTGCACGGTCAGGTGAGAAACAAGAGGTATATGTAGTTTTGTATCTACTTGTAATGTCTGACACAAACCTTTTCTAGTGTAGCACCTGTGTTAGCCACAATGCAATTAACATGGCTGACACAATGGTGTCAGTACTGTGGACTGTGCATACCATGAGTTCAAATTGCCAACTGGGGTAGGAGATCTTCAAAAGGGTGAAAAGTAAGTTTTGCTGGAATTCATTTGGCCTGTTTATTGACGATGAACTGTAGGTACCTTAATATGGACTACTTTGTGTTTGAGCCCTGATTGGGTTTACGGTCACAGCTCTCAACATCTTATATAACATCATATGCCAGTGGTCAAAGAAACTATGGACCAGGATGGACTCCATGCTGGCTCATTTGTATGTGCCACATGATGTAATGCAGATTTGTTACTTCATTCCCAAGTTCCACATTGGAGCTCACATCACCGCCTACCAGACAATGTTCTCATGGAATTTAGTCAGGTTTGTAGGAAGGACCAATGGAGAGATACCTGAACATGGGTGGGCAAATATCAATTGGGTTGCCTTGAGCACAAAAGAGATGGGACCAGGGAGTCAATGTGGAGACTAGAAGTCGAGGCATGGGAGAAGGACAATACTAAACCAAACCCTTTTAACAGCAGGGTCACTTGTAAGTCATCTATTGTTTCCTCTGTAGCTTTGGCTGATCACTGCTTAGCTATTACCCAGGTAGCAGTGTGTGCTCAGCTCATCGAATTGGAAGCGCAGGAATTGGAAGCTGGAAATGACTGCTCACTTCATGCAGATGTCTCACTGAGCATACTTATAAGTAGCGGGATTGAATTGAAGGATCAGTAGTGTGTTAAATTATCATTATTGTTATATTTTTTATTCTGATGCACCAATAACAGACAGTGGCTGAAATATGACATCACCAACATCTCACTTCATTCTATAGACAAGCAATGAGAGGCTATCACCAACAGGACCAATGCACTACAAAGACGGATAGACTCATAGATAAGCATCCAAGAACTTTACATGCCCATAGTTTCAGCACTCCGTTCATTACTCAACTCTACTGCTAGTGCTTTGGAAGCTGTCCTTAAGCCCCAACACTATCATCTCTCTCTTCCATCTTCAATCAACATCCATTTATATTGTGACCAGTGGCTCCTCCAGCATGAATGGGACCTCCAACATGCCCAGGCCCACAATACCCTGAATGAAATCTGTTTGCACCTCCATCTGCACTCCTACATGTACAAGTTCAAAAACAAGAATCTCTGTAGCCAAGTGACATCCACTCGCGCTCAGAATCTGATTGTACACATTAAAGCAAAGAAAGACGCAGGAGTCAAGAAATACAGATATGCATGTTGGGCACTGGAGTCACTGATTGGTTGTTTGGATAAGGTGGGTTGGGAAGTATCTCTACGATCTCTCAGAAGCAAAGATGTGAGACCCATGGGAGATTTTGTGGGTGGGCACACTCAAGGAACAGAAATGATATCATGGATTTAACTAGCCACAGGTGTTGATACTGGTTGCACAGAAAATGACCATATACAAGATTGTAAGTTTCTTGAGCTTGCAAGAAGGACATGTAACTGATTGCACTTCTAGGTATTTACATTGAGTGGTGTAGAGCTCGTGCACATGCAGCACGATGGTCTGAAGAAGTGCAACTACTGCTTAAAGAAATGAGGTGCGTGCTGGTTTTTTTGTAGTGGCAGGCTGACTGGTGGTGTGAGCATGCCAACCTACGTGTACTGAAGAAGCCCTCTGACCAAGAGGGTCTGCAAGCATATGCACATTATCAGGCTATACTACATTGTGCGATACATAGCTTATTTCAAGCATTGTGGAGTGCTGTGCCTCAACTTGTCGAATCCACCCTTATCCCTGAGGTCTCAGAGTTGAACAATATCCATATACCTTCAATTGACTACCCCCCAACTTACATGACGAGACTCTATATGATGAAGACTGTGTGTAGTGCTACATTTATGTATCTAGATACTCAATAGAATCTCTTTGTGATTGTTACATCAGTGTGTCAGATCCAATCTAAGATCCCTGATCACAGAAAGAGAATGAAATAGAACATGAACATACAGAAAGAGGAACAGAACATACAGGAACAGACTCAGAATCTGAATGTATAGTGCAAAAAAAGACTGGTAGGGACTATAATCTATAGTAAGGTGATATATCACACCACCTGATGTATTATAGTTGAAAATGTATCACAGATTTACCATAACTATAGGGAGTGACATATCATTACCACAGGGACAGGTGGTCAGATGTCTATATTGGGACATCATAACCCTATTGGGACAGGCTGGAATCTCATCAGAATGGCTCTATATGTATCATAGTCATGTAGCTACATGATCTTAAACCAATTTTATAATACTTTTAGCCAATATGGGTGGATTTAGAGGGAGGGGAAGACATGCAGTATCATAAAAAATTATTAGCAATCCAAAACTTAGTCTATCATCTTCTGTGACCTTTAAAATGGTGGGGAGTAACTTGTTTGGATGTTTGCCAATATCTGTGACCTTGTATATCAGACCACCTTCTGACCTCTAGATATATCAAGTCTACCACCTCATAGAAGATTTCTAGTGTCTTAAGACTTGATCCATCATCTTCTGTGACCTTTAAAATGGTGGGAAAAAAGTTCTTCAGGTGTTTGCTAATGCTTATGATCTCTGGTGTTCAACCACCCCTAACCACCAGATGCATCAAGCTTACTGTCTTATGAAAAATTCCTGGTGTCTCAAGACTTGGTCCATCATCTTTTGTGACCTTTAAAATGGTGGGGAGAAACTTGCTTGGGTATTTGCTAATGTTTGTGACCTCTGGTGTCCAACCATCTCTAACCACTAGATATATCAAGTCCACCACCTCATAAAAAATTCCTAGTGTCTCAACACTTGATCTATAATCTTCTATGATATCTAAAAAGGTAGAGACAAACTTGTTTGAGTGGTTTCTAATGTTTCTGACCTCTGGTGTCTGAGTATTTTAAATCTCCAGATATATCAAGTTCACCACCTCACAAAAAATTCTTGTCCTTTTAAAACTTGGTCCATCATATTCTATAGCTTGTAAAATAGTGCAAGGAAACTTGCTTTCATATTTTCTTCAGTGTAGGACCTCCAGGGTCAGAACATCTTCTAACCTTTAAATATAATAAACCCACCACCTCATAAAAAATTCCTTGTTCTTTTGAAACTTGGTCCATTATCTTCTGTGACCTTTAAAATAGTAGAAAGAAGGTCATTTGACTATTTACTAATATCTATGACCTTAGGTACTAAACCACCTCCTGACCTCTAGATGTAATAAACCCACCACCTTATAAAAAATTTCTCATGTCTCAAGACTTGGTCCATTATATTCTGTGACCTTTTAAATAGTAGTGAGAAACTTACTCTGAAGTCAGACCATCCCCTGACCTCTAGGTGTATCAAGCTTACCACCTTATAAAAAATTCCTGGCTTTTCAAAACTTGATTTATCATCTTCTGTAGACTTTAAAATGGTGCAGAGAAAATTGTTTTGATATTTGCTGATATTTGTGACCTCTGATATCAGATCACCTCTGACCTCCAGATAAACTAAGCTTATAGTCTCATGAAAAATCCTTAATGTCTCAAGACTTGGTCCATCATCTTCCATACCCCTTAAAATAGTGGGAAGAAACTTATTTTCATATTTTCCTCAGTGTGGAACCTTTAGATCAGACCATCTCCTGACCTCTAGATATACTAAGTCTACTGCCTCACAAAAAATTCCTGACCATTCAACACTTGGTTTATCATCTTTTGTGACCTTCAAAATGGTGGGGAGAAGCTTACTTTCATGTTTGCTTCAGTGTAGGGCCTCCGGTGCTGGACCACCTCTAACACGCAGATGAGTCAAGCTTACTATTCTTTAAAAAATTACTGGTGTCTTAAAACTTAGTCCATCATCTTCTATACCCTTTTAAATGGTGGGAAGAAACTTGTTTTGCTATTTGCTACAGCATAGGACCTCTGGTATTAGATCACCTCTGACCCTCAGATGAATTAAGCTTATCATCTTACAAAAATACTAGGTCTTTTAAAGCTTGATCCATTATCTATTATCTTCCATAACCTTTAAATTAATAGAGAGAGAGTTGTTTACTAGTTTGCCACAGTATGAGACCTCCAGTCCAGACCACTTCCTAATCTTAAGGTGTGCTACCTTGTCAAGATATGGCAAACTTGGTCCATCATCTTTTGTAGCCTTTCAAATGGTAATGAGGAACTTATTTAGATGTTTTATGCAGTGTAGGACCTCTGGTGTCAGACCACCTCCTGATCTCTAGGTGCTCCAAGCTTGTTAACTTGCAAACAATACTTAGTGTCTCAAAACTTGGTCTATCATCATTAGTGACCTTGAAAATGCTAGGGAGAAACTAGTTTAACTATGTCCTACAGTATATAATCTCTTGTATCAGATCATTCTCTGACTACTGGATACACCAAGCTTATCACTTGACAAAAAATTACTAGTGCCTCAATACTTGGTCTATCATCTTCAGTGGCTTTGAATATAGTGAGGGGGCTTGCTTAAGTATTTTCTGATGTATAGAATCCCTAGTGTAAGATCATCCCTTCATAACCAGATGCATTAAGTTTACTACCTTACAAAAATTTCCTGGTGTCTTAGCACTTAGTCTATCATCATTTGTAACAATTAAAATGATAAGAAGGTGCCATTGACTAAAAGTATTATCTGGATACATAGAAATGATTCTCAAGCATACTAACCAGTCCAGCATTTAATGTTTTGTATGCTATAATGTATCTCCCATTGCACCTCAGCTATCTTGACTTTGCAGGTCTCAATTCTGTCTTTCTTATACTCTTCCTCTGATCTAAGAAGCTTTATAGTAGCATAAGAATAGTAGTATGTATTCATCCTTCCATTCTTGGTGTTTAACTTTTTTTTATCTTATGCCACCAGTTGCTATAGAAGTGAGAGTCACCTGTATTGTGTTATGTAAAGAGCTCAAGATATTGTATCCAGAATCACCTGCCAAAGAAGCAGTCTCAGACACCTATAACATCATACTATGATAGCCTATATAAAGCCATCTCACAACAAGGTTTTATAAGAAGAGGTAGAGTAAGAGCTAGAACACAAGGTATGCTATAATGACATTGAATGAAAACTTCCTGGCTTCAAAGCCAATATCACTTATCCTCTGTTCTGTTCCTTCTTTCCTACTTGTGCCTGCACTTTTATTTCTCTATCTCTGCACTTCTGTTAGTGTTCATTGACTCAGAGGATCTAGACAATTCAGACAACAACATAAGGTAGTGCATCTAAAACAGCTGGCAGGAATAGTGGACTGATGGGGGTACACCTTATATTAGGGCATTTGCATACCTGAGATGCATCTGAGACACTGAGAATCTCTAGTATAGTCCTTCATAGAGTACCACTCTGAATGGAACAAAAATTCAGCTTATATAATTGTTGTTCATATACTACTAATAATTGATTTCTGATGCTATGTTTGTCATGGTTTTTATATTTATTTAAGCACATTCTATCTGATGTTAGTTCAATATCATCCACCAGTAATATTGGTTCAATACTAATCTAGATGGTGCAACATTGGGTCAAGCAAGCAACTAGTGTGTCCTCTAGTTAAAAATTCCAATTGTTTGAAACTTTGACCCCCCATATTTTGTGATCTTAAAAGTGAATAATTTAGTATATTCCATGCCCAGGTGCTTTGAGGATATCACAGTTCTATCATTTATTAAGTTCAGAAAAATCAAACTTTGATTAGACTGTTGTATTCAAAAATATCTCCATTCTAACTGCTTATGGTACTTACTTATTCTGGACAAGATCTGATATAAATTGCATATGCACTTTTGGTTACATCCATCATATCTTTAAGATGTCTGATATAATTGTTATAATCTTTCAGATGGTCTATATCTCTATTTCCACAGACAATTCCACTACACTTGGTGCTTTTACTAGACTAACTACAACATCTTCAACTATCTTTCAGGCTGTACTTCAGCTCCTATGGAAAAGACTATTTTCAGTAAAATCTCTCATTTATCTTCTCCCCAAGAATCTTGTTTATAGCCACTAAGATTCTAATGGTGGATTTGAGTTGGTAAGTCACTTAATACTGTTACTGACCCTGTAGCATGCTGGCAGCTGATGTTTGAAATAGAGATTTCTCAGACCATTCAAGCCTTTAGATCTGACAAGGTTCTATTCATATGTATATAGAGTCAAATCTATCTGTCTAGAGAAGAACATATTGAGATCCCTATATAAGCATGTTTTTCAGAGCCTATTGGTTTTTCATAGCCGAATCAAATCTTTGGAATCTCTTCTACTATTTCTCAGTCATGTGGAGCTGAAATATAAGAGAGACTGCCTAATCCAATGTCTGGACAGGCTGCTATATCTAGGACTGACTATCCTAATATTTTCTTCTCATATACTCTTCCCTTCCAATATTCATAATTTACTATCACATCTGCAAAATCTGGTCTACATTATCAACTCATCTGAGATAAGAACTGTTTAAATTCTCTTTCCTATAGCCTCTCCATCCAGTATCTTACTTTGTCTTATGTGGAACCTACAATAATGACTTTCATAGTATCTTTATGTTGGCTCACTGTCCTGACTCTTATTATTATCTCTGAGTCATCCTCTATAAAGTAGACCTCTCTTGTTCCAAATTATCAGATCTGCACCAAGGTTCTCAATATTCAGATAGAATCTAATGAGCATCCTCCCACACTTGATTATCCAATGGCCACATTCATCAACATGGGATTTCCAACTATTATATCCCTGTTCTCTAATCACACCATTAGCATAAAAGGACTAAGCATCAATGTACATCAGGAATACTGCTCAGCAGATGCCATCCTGTAATTCTTTAATGCTTTCATATCTTTCAGACCAACTAATAATAATAAGGATGTTTTGCCAACTTGGGAGAATCTGGCTAGATTGAGATTGAAGATGTCATAGGAAGCCCAGAGAATTTCATAGCAAACATGCTCACAGCTATACAGATCTGAGTCTTCCTGATTATAAGGCCAGGATTCAGAAATAGAACAGGATTTTAGAGTTGACCAGAGAGTTTATTGAACTTTAATATAGTACATCAGCTATCTTGATCTGAAGTATTATTACAGAACATGCTTCGACTTGCTAGTGGAGGCCAGAATAGAATTAAGAAATACATCAAATTGATATCTAGTAGATTGCTATATCTTCCACCATAGTCAAAGCCAAGCTCAAAAGTCATATAGATATATTGCCTAGTAAATTGCAAAAATTGGCTGTATTCTCCAAATAACTCTAGCACTGATGATGGTTGCCCTTATGCTCTGATGCTAACTGACCTTGAGCTTTCTTCAAGCTGACTTTAAAACTGTGATGTGTGACATGTTGTGACTTTAAGTAATATTTACATGACTACTGATTTCTGTGGGTGCCAGATTGCAGTAGAAGGAATAGTAATAGATATTGGTCTTATGGGAAGTCATCCACTGTTTTGATCAGGTAAAGTTTGATCATCCTGAATCTGACTGTTTATTGACTGACATCACATTTAGAAAACTCTCCTATCACATACCTCCTATAGCTCCATCATGATTTTCTCACATCAATTTGATCTTCAACACTTTAATAAGTAGTGGAATGAGTCAAACCCTACTTACATAAACTTCTCTGACATTCTAATATATTGTCTGAGAAAATTCATACTAGATACCAGAGCTTATAAGCTTTTCCATAATCATAAACTGCTGGCCATGATTCCTGCTCACTACAGGAATGACCTAAGATTTCTTAATCATGATATCATCTGTTTCCAAAAACTGCTGTAACATTCTAGACCTTCATACTATTAGGATCTCTTATAGCTCAAGTATATGATCTTTGAAAGAGAGCTCTTGATACTGAGCAAAATAAGGAAGTGGTTTATTCAGAAGGTCTGTAGTGGAGGTCTGGTTCACTAGCCTGAGACATGGATGTTGCCTATCATGAACTCTTTCTTGGCTTACATGTATCATTGCAGATCAGTAAATTCTTGTCATAAATCTTTTATAATGAATAGTGTTCTAGATGAATCTAAGGGGGTATATCTTTGAGAGTATGGGGTACACTTGCTGCTGACATTAGCTTTTGCCTTTTTTGTACCTCAGACTTAGGGTTAGGGTTTGTTTTGTTTTGTTTGGGTTAGTTGGGCCATTAATTGAATTCTGCTTTACTTTCTCTAGTCTGCTTGTCTCGATCTCTTGTCTTTGCTTTACTCTCTCTTGTCTACTTGTCTTTATCTTTTGTCTCTGTTTTACTCTCTCTTGTCTCAGCTATATTCTCTCTCATCTCTATTTGTCCTCTCTGTCAACACCAGCCCCCCTTCTCCTCCTGCCTTAACCACTATTTAAACAGAAAATTCTCATGTGCACCTAATTTTACATCCACACTGCAAAAACTCTAACTGGACTCCTGTTAACTGAAAAATCATGTGACATATTTGTTATTTAGTCTGCAGTTAGCATATTAGTATAATCTCCTATAGGGGGGGGGGGGGGGGGGGGGGGGGGGGTATAAAAAGTAAAAAGTGAGTAGTGGAATGTAGAGTGAGTACTGAGTAGTGAGTAGTGAAAAGTGTAGTGTAGTGTTATAGTGAAAGAAAGAAAAGTAGTTAGTAAGTAGTGAAATGTAAAGCAATAGTAAAGCAAAAAGCAAAAAGCAAAAGTGGTGAGTAAGTAAGATAATCCTCCATCTCCTAGAGATTATATATAAGATCATGACTCTGGATGACATGATACCACAATTTCAAGAGAAGGAATAAGAGCCATAACCTCTGCTAGCGGCTTATGTCATATCTTTACTCCAGCACCTACAATCACAGTCTCCAGGAGATAGTTTAATTATGTTATGAATGCTTTGAACTCCTCATGAGGCTATAATACACTGTGAACCTTAAGTGTCTGTAAATTTGAGAATGTGAAAGCATTGAATAAGTTAGATACACTTGAAGTAGTTGGAACAGAGTTATCAATATCAAAAAATAAAGGTTCACTATCAACAATGATAATGCAAAAGGATATGATTTTAATGTACAAGAGTAGCTTAGAGATTGTTATTCCTTTGGATGTCAGACAAATCACAAATGAGCAGAGGTTATGACATAGCTATAGCAAGGGGAGGACCTCTGGGGGATGAATCCAGGATATCTTAACATCTGTTAGGTTGGCCCATATTGAATTGCAAGAAAGTCAGAAATTGGAGACTTTTCAGCATAGGTGGTAGTCACAAGAAAGATTCTTTGTCAACCAGCTTGTTGATAATGAGCTTCTAAAGTGCTGAGAGGTCTTGCAACACAGGTTTAGGGTCATCATAAGACATACAACATTGGATATGGAATGATGAGATTTGACTAATGTATGGCTAAAGGAGACTTCATAGCTCAGTTGAGTTTCCACAGAGGACGGTGACTGCCAACAAGAGCAGATGTCCTTAAGTCCTCTAAGCACTTCTGTGTACACTACATTTATTGTGTTTAAGCCTTCTTTATGATAGATATCCCTCATCCTGTGTTCCTCCAGACATCCTTTATCACACTTCCTCTGGTCCAATTTTGAACATCTCATTCTGTTCCTTTCTACTTTGGACATAGTCCACTGTAGCCTTTCCTCTGTTGGTTTCTACTTAGGATTCATCCTAAAGTGGTCTTTAACTCTTTCCACACCTCCGGACTTGTCTAAATAGTCTTTCTAATTTCAGATATATGTCTGAATTTAGTTCCCATACTTCGGATATGGTCTCAGATGAGTTCCTGTAGTTCCGGATATCATGTCTGGACTTTCCCATGCTTTTCCAGAAGTCCACTGGGCTCTTTCACTAGAGTTACCTTATCTTTGAAGTTTAACTGAACTTCATTGGATGTCTTCTGGACTTTATTCTAAAATGTGGGGCATGTACTCAGGTAAGGGGCACAGTATACATGCTGAGGCCAAGCCCTTTCTTCTTAATCTGACCCTCCAGCATGGTTCCTAACAGTTGGCTACAACTTACCTATGTGGACATATATATCTTGTGACATGGTCCATGGTTGCTACAATTGATCACTATGGACCTGTGTATATCGCATGATCCATGGTTGGTACAAGTGACCAGCATGTACATACTAATATATTATAGTTCATGGGTGGTACAATTAATCAGCATAGACCAATACATTGGTTCTTTTATTTTGGGCTTTATATGTATGAGTTATGAGATTTGAATTATCACTATGTTTACAGGACTTAGAGCTTAATGCTGCAAGACTTCACATTTGCAAGTTGAACAAGAAGCCATCAATGCTTGTTGACTTGGAGGCTATTGACTATGATCTTAGCATCATCATCCCTGACCATGTGTTCAACAAATTTATAGTGGCAAGTCATTATTTTATTTATATATATATACACTAACATACTTTGTATAATAATAAGGAATATGTTTTGGATGGTACAAGCTCACCTGCCCTTATACCAGCGTCAAAGAAGAAGTTAAAAAAAGGCAAAGGTAAGGAATGAATTATCAAGGAACAGGAGAAGCAAGTCTCAGAGCCTAAGCCTGAGTCTGAGGATGATGATGATGCCACCACCACTAACGAGGACACTAGCAAACTGGAGCCCGAGGTTAAAGAGCAGGCCTCTCCTAAGATGAAGAAGAAAAGAAACACACATCCTCTAGTCAAAGAGGAAACCCTTATCTCTGAGTCTGAGGATGAGGTCAAGCAGCCAAAGAAGAAGCTTGCTAAAGTCAAAGGTTGTCAGGTTAAGAAGGACAATATACTTATCCTGAAGCCAGATGACACGCAGACATCTTCATCCTCATATATCAAGTCTGTTGTAGTCAATAATACCTCTGGTTCTAACAGCAACCCACCTGCATACAGAGCTGCATCACAGCCTGTTAAAGCTTCATCAGGCAAGCCCAAGCCTAAACCTCATCTAGTGCCTTGCAAGCAACATCAGCCCTCCCCTCAACCTCTAGACGATGAGATTCAAATCATTGAAAATAAGATAGATGCTAGAGACAACATTGAGACAGATGCTAATGTCAAGGATAGTGCTTCTTTAGGTGCTGGTGCTGTTGGTACATGTCATTTACATTTGTATTTAATACTTTATTAATTTTACACCAAATATATCTTGTTCAACATACTCCATCTCCATTTCACGGATTCTCCACCACTAACACAAGTTGGTTTGATCCAGAGGCTGATGAAAATACTGTGATGCAGAATGATAATGAGATAGATGACTAGGGCAATGGTTAGAACAACAAGCACGTCAATGACCAGGGCAATGATGAAGGCAAGGGTACTGAGATGGAAATTGACATACCCAAAGGTATATCTACAGATAGACCTATGTACTAGCGCAGCTCTAACAGTGTTTTTATGTTTTAATCAGTGTCTGAAACTGCTAAATCTTTGACCCTCTTGACTGACTATAATAACAATGACAATCATGGTATATCTGTTTATAGGCCAATCTATCAGCATGGGTCATTTGATGTTTTTCTATAGTAACTTTGATAGGCTTGGTGGCTACACAACCCCTCACTCCATTGATGTTGCCTCCCTATATAAGAGGTGCATGTTGACTTACTTATTTTATTTCATCAACAATGTAACCTAACCCAATATAGGTGCCTGCATCACTGCTGCTGTTCTCTCAAAATATTCACATACTACTACTGGTACATGCAAATTCATGTTGTTTGTTATACATAACTTATATTATATCATGTTCTATCAGGTGCATCTTCCTCATCCTCTACCTATGGAAGGGGCAAGGCAACCAAAAAGAAGGCCAAGGTTACTCAAAGCAATAATGGGGAGATGATTATAATTCCAGGCATTTGATTATTCCTCTTGCATTGTTTCATGTCTTTCTGCCTTTGTTGTATCATTCTTTCCATTGACTCTCAATTATTTGCTCTGTACTGTTGCTTGCTGACTCCATTTCTTTTGTCATATCATTTTCATTGTCTCATTTGTTCAGTCACTTGGTTGTGCCTCCACTAGATGTTTTCATGCAGGTCATTTGTCTTGTCATGCCTTATACATATCATTTCAGATTTGATACATCCGTGTTTTGTAATGTCTCGTTCATCTGCTGTGTTTTTCATAGTGTTTACTCTGTCTTTCTTAGCTAGTTACTACTTGCTTAGAATAACATGTGTGTTTTGGCTTATAACATTGTGTGAGTCGATTCATTAAGTCATTACACTATTGACATAGCTATATAAACTCTCTACTGAGTTTTTGATGATGGAAACACATCATCTGTTGTCACAAAGATTGAACCAGTGCTCATACTGGTAAAGACACCTTGTCTGCCTCAATATTTGTGAAGGATTTATAGTATTATATTTGGTGTATTACCTTTGCTTTTGAATATTTTGTTTGTTCTTGCTGTCAAAACACATTCACTTACCTCTATGAGATTTATTAACATTATGTCTTACACAGCTATAACAACCTCTTTGCATTTGCTTAGAGATGATATCTACAAATCTATATGTGCATTGACTCTACATCAATATATGGACCTCATCTTGATGTCTTGTCCCTGTTCCATCTAGTTCACTCATTTCCTTATCGCCCTCGTATAACTAATGCTTGCCTTTCTGTAATTCTTTCATACAGCTGTATTAATACATCCATTGACAACTCATACTAGGTGAGTCCCTCTTGTCTTTTCTCTCACACTATTATTATCCATTCTTATATATTCCTCATAAATGACTCATTCCTTTATTCCCATTCCTTCTCCTTCTAGTTACATCAATGTCATCCCCAATTATACTATTGTAAGTATTTGCTTCTATGATAATTATTCTGCCAAGTCCTTTTTCCTCATTATATGCACTTTCAACACATTGTTGTTATGCTAACCCTCTTACAGCATAGCTCAGAGTCCAGCCCTATTATGGTACTCAGCACTAATTGAGTAGGTAATGTACATGTCTCATATATGCCTCAATCACTTAAGTTCTTTGTGTATAATGTCTTGCCCCCCTGCTCATGCAAGTGCAACAACCTTCCCTCACTCGTATATCCTTCTAGACAGTCATTGATTGCCATGGTGTGGTGTATACATTCACTGTATTGTTCAGTTCTAACATTTTTTATATTCTTTTTCATTTCTAACTCTAACATTTCAGGTACCTCAATTAATCATTGCCTTACCCAAAATTTAAGTCCCTTGCTGGCACACCTCTAATATAACTGACAGACATTTCAGCTGAACCTACCTTTTTTCTTCTCTATTCTAAGCATCCTGGTGTGTCTCTCCTTTGTTTCTACAAGATCTCTCATTGAGAAACTCCCCAGCTTGACTCTCCATCTAAAACTCACTGCTTCCATTACACACAAACAATGTCAGACATTGATGACCATCTGTAAGTTGTGTTTGCTTTATTTTATTTTGAATGTTCGACTACCTTACTAACTACATAAAAGTTTTGACAACGATGACAACAAAATGGCCACCATCATCTTTCAAGGTGTGGCTGAACAAGGTGATCAGAACGAACCTTGTCCTTTTGATCTTATGAATGTCCCTTTGTTGATTGAGGCAAAAGACCCCTTGCCTCAGAGTAACATCTTGGAATGTCTCTTCCTGATACAGGAACAAGAATATTCCATAGGTCATATCTGGGAGCAGATGAAGGTACAGACAGTCAACCTCTTTACCCTCACCAGGGCCTTCAAGAAGAAGGACACAGTGACTGCTATTGCTCTTTTACAATGTTGCTCTATTCTTTGGTTTACTAATGACCTCTGCTACAACAATGAAGACAAAATGCTCATCTAGGACACATCTAACCATTTCCTTGACTTCTGCCTTGTTGTTAGAGGCTTCATTGATCTACACATTCTTAACCTCTCTCTTCTATGTCAACCTACAGTTTCTTGAGGGTTAAGTGGTGGGAAGAGGTCCCCAACAAAGAGATCCTCCTCTAGCATAGCGTGGTCTACAACTTCCTCAACCCCAACATGCAGAAAAAGGTTGATCTAGAACATCTACCTCATCGGGATCCTGATACTCATCGGAAAAACAATATCTATCAGGAGAACAGACATTATATTTCTTATCTCCATAGCATGAGTCATTGCAACACCAAGTCTTATGGACTCCTCATCAACTTGGAGACCATCTCCAAGTTGTTCTCTTCCTATATCCCTAACCACCCAGATGCTGCTATCGATGAAAATACTTATGCAGGGGAGTGAGGCTCTACCTCTTCAGTTGCCATTTATCCTTGAGTATGATGTCTTTGGAGAGACAGTTGATGGCTCTCATGGTGTTCCCCCTGTTATCATTCCTAGTGCATGCCAGTTTTATAATGAGATCTCTCACTGCATTCATCCGTCAGCTGCTCTGTATGACATTCAGCAAGGTTGCATCACATCGGCTTTCACGGGCACATACAGCAATGCTGTGACAAAGATAACTCATAACACCAGAGTCTGTGAGTGCAAGATGGGTCTTCCTTATCAAAAATATGATAACAAGATCAGTCTCAACAATGTGTTTCAAGCCTCACATCAAGAAAATATTTATATCATCTAGTGTGACTCCCTCAAGCCTATCCTTATAGTCAAGGAAAAACAGGGAATTTTAAGAAAGTTGTTAGATAAGTTAGATGAAGATATGAGTAATCTTCATCATTGTGCTTATTGACAAGTACTACAGCTGTCTCACAGAGCTAATCATATACCTGAGCCAGGGTTGGATACTGAATAGTAGGTTAATAGGCATATTTGTCAAAGTTGAATATCTCTCCAAGAGAGTGCCATAATACTTAAAGACATTGTAAGCAAATGAAAAACACAATAGAAAAAGACTTATATTAGACCCCAGCAGAAACATGGTTGGAAAAGGTGGATGCTCTATACTCTTGAATGTTGCTGGCTCTAGATCAGTCAATACCAGTCAAACAGAGTATGAGGTAGTTGGACAGAAAGTAATGTATCATATGATCTCTTTGGCAATTTGGTGGGTGAGAAACTAGGCAAAACTATTAATTTGTGGGGTGAAATAAGACTAACAACCAAAGGAATGTGGGATACTCACACTAATTGGCAGGATATCTGACTTTAGTCTGATGAACAGCTAGAGCAGTCTTTGGACCATGTCAATCAATAAGATGCCCACACCCAAGTCATCAAAACTAAAGCCTTTATAAAAGTCACTGCTCAAGTAAGACACCAGGTGCTTGATGTTGTAGACAAACTCTGAAAGTGATGAGTTGACCTGCTTTGGGATGGGCTACACTAATGGAAGTAAAAGTTAATTCATACAAATTTCAATATATTTTCAGGAGTCATGTTATTGTCAGTTTTAAGTGACTTGACTGAAAAGGAGTTAGTATGTCTAGCATCTCAATGAGATTTTACTGCCTACCCTTTTCCAAATCACTGAAGTCGATATTAGCCCAAAGGAAAGCATGAGACTAAACTAGCTAAATAGCTATAGCCCAACTTTCAACTGTATATATTACTCACTTTGAACTGGAAGATGTATTCCTCCAAGCACAAACCCTCTTCTTAGTGATATAGTTGCTATATGCACCCCCCTGAGTGAATCTGAAACTCAAAATGGATGCAGTAGTTGAATGAGCCTTTGAATTTTTATCTCACCTGTGCCTCTGCTTGAGCCTTCTGGGCTAAGATAGTCTTCTCTACCCTCTCCTTTCAGATCTGAGCTAACTCTCTCTGTTTCTCTGCCTCCAATCTCTCCTTCTCCTCCTGTTCCTTGTGACACTTTTCAACCTCTTCCTCCTATTGAATCTGAGCCTCCAGTTGAACCAGAGCATTCTTCATCTAAGTCTGTCCTTTCAAAATTCCTCCCATTGACTTCTCCATTGTCTTGCATTCATTTATTAGACCTGGATTGCTTGATCCTTAGCTTTAAGGGTCTGGCCCTAATGGCAGGATACTATTATATTTGGATATCTCTGGATCTGAATCTCAGATCCAAGACCCTTTTCATTTCATTGATGATCTTGGACTCACTTCTTTTTTAGTAAATACCTCTATCTCCAGATATCAGATATTCCTGTGTTCAGAATGATTACTGATCTATCCTGCTTTTTCATTTCCAACTTCATTTTATTATGATCTGTGATATCTCTCTATTATATTCTGCATGCCTTGTACATAGCCTCAGACATCTGTTTACCTATAGTATATAGGCCTATGTAACTCTACGAACTTCTTTAGTTTGAATGTTAACCATAGTTCTACTCTGTCCAGTTTCTCCAGACTTGAGTATACTCTTTAGTTAACATCTAAGACTTAGGATTAAATCCTTAAGTCTATATTCTCAGCTCTACCTTCAAGTAGTCTACCTCTGTTAATGTCAACAAATGATTATACAAAAGAACATGTACTTGCAGCAACCATTTTTGAGAATAATGAAGATCTGAAGATCAGAGAGTACTTTAAAGTACATCTCCTTGCCTTTACAAAGCCTATTCAAAGCCAGTTTATATTATGAGTCCTCATGACCACCATCATGGTGTTTCAGTGTCAACCTAGCTAGTCACTAACTAGCTACCTTAGTCTATGCAAAAAGTATAATGAAATTAATGTGCAACTTGGCCAGACTAGTGCTGGTCTATCTTTCAAGGTCATCAATGGAAATGAGAAGATAAAGAGCATTCTTGGTATATACTTTCCATTCTGTTGATAGTGTAGACTCTAACAACATTTTAAACCACCTCTTGGTAGCATTCTCATAGTGGGTTGATCTCCATGGGTGGTGAAGGACCTACCCAACATATAACACTTCGCTTTTGACAGCTAATCTAGGCCAGGACTTCACAGTGGAGGCTGTGAGTCAGTTTGGTACAGGCAAAGGGAAGTTGATCCCTCTACCTGTGGATGATGAAGACCATCCGGATGTCGGGAATAATGAAGGGAGGGATACAGGGCCACAAAATAAGGAGCTTAGCCTGGCCAAATCCTAGATGAGAGTGAGGTTGATGAGGATGATGATTTTTCTATGGATAAGAATAATGTTTCCGCACCACCCCACACTAATAATCTGGACTAGCCTAACTGGGATGAAAATGATTTATCTGGTCTTTCTTCATCAATACAGCTTCCTCAGCCTTAGGCATCATTATCCAACTCCTCACTTATTCTGAATTATTAACTTCCAGTATCTACCAGCCAACATCCAATCATACCCTATTTCAATATGAATGATACAATACATCAAGGCCCTACTATTTCTCTCAACTCTCTGGAACCAGATGATAGTGGGTGAAAATACCCCTTGCTATCCACTATTTTCTCAGACAATATAAGGACCATCATCTCTCGAGATCGGCAGATGGATTTCTCATCTGACAACTCTGATACATCCACAAGTCAGATGATGAAATTCTTGACAGTGCATTCATGCAAAGATAGTAGCACTCATCATTCTGGCCAAATATTGTCTGATCAGGATTCTGATCTCTTGTTAACTACATCTGATAGATCTGCCTCTCACAAATAGTCATATGATATGGCAGCTGAATTTAATACAAAGCTCCATGATGCATCAGACTTCTTCATGTGGCACATTCAGGATTCAACTATAGCCAAGGTTCAATATAAGCGCCTGAAGATAGAGTCCAGGTTGGATTGAGCTTATTGGAATTTACCTTTTAGCTTATTAATTTCCCTTCTTGACATTATTTTCACTATCACCATCAACACCACACATACTATATTTTCCTTGCTTCTTGACCATACACACACTCTCCAGACAGTGTTTTCTCTGGTATTGTATATAGTCTTGTGCGTCTCATTCCTACACCTCAGTCTTATTCTACACAATGTCTTGTTACTTAAGGGTCTTATATAGAACGCATGTATAGAGACAGCACAACTATACAGGATAAGACTTCTTGCCAGTCCTTAAGTACACAGTCTACGACTTTTCTAGTTTTCATGGTAGATAACATGCTAGTTCTTTGGGAGGAATTACCTTTCTTTTTACAACAACCTAATAGACACAAAAGATAATAAAACAAAGTTACTCACAGTAGTATACGATAGGCAATAACAAAATTTGATAGGTATGTTTCAACTTTGTCGAGTCTCCCTTGATGTGAAAGGGAGAGTTTATGAATGTACAAGTATAGCTTACAATAGATGAATAATTGTTGTATAGATACTCTCAAATTAGTGCTGTACAACCTTAGAAAAGATGAACAATTATTATATAGAACTCTCCAAAATTAGTGCTACAACCTTAGGAAAGATAGAGTTATCTTACTATATAATCTGCTCTCAGAGTTTAGTAGTATACAGTCAAAAGCTTATGTAATTGATATGTCTTCAAGGCAATCACAAAGGGCCTGCACTTGTCTTATATAATCTCACTAGTATTGAGAAAGAAGGCTTCAAGTGGGAAGAACTATATTGCTTAGGTGTAAAATGGGCTCCTTTTATACCTTTTGGGAGGCCAGATTACTAAGCATGATTTAGCACTGAATTGGTAAGAAACCAGGTGTAGAGTCAGCTTGATTACTAATTTACATGGTAGTATTACAAATACAGATGAGTAAATGGCATGAGTCATCACATGGATTGGTAAGAAAACCAGGCCATTTGGTGTGTTGAGTCATCCTGTTTACTAATGTTTTACAAATACAACTGTAAGTCTTACAAAGCATGACAAATCATGATAAAACATGATGAGTCAAGTAGGAATCCTTACAAATCAGAATTTTCCCAGTCACATGACATGCTTACAAACATGGTTAAAAGAGTGTGGGAAAATCAGGTGGCTGAAAGAGCCTAGAAAAATAGAAAGAGACTGAAACAAATGTAAACAAATAGAGATATGCAAGATACAAATACAAATACACAGAATAAGAATACAGTAGAAACTAAGAATGTAAGCTAACGAGTCAAGGAAAAATGGTAAAGTAACTTTGTGAAAGGTGTAGTATGGTGTATCATACCTTCCTTATCACCTCATATACATATACAGTATGGTATGAAGTTCATACCATGCATGACAGCAACATACTAAGCATATCTCCCCACGAGGTTTATTAGTGTGTATAGAGCTTAAAGCTTATTTCAGTCAAGACAAGCATAAACATGTGCTTCGGAATACTAGTGTGGCTCAGAGTCATGAGCAGGCCATGGCAGATAAACAGACAAGGCAACTCGAGTTTAAGATTAAGCTCAAGCAGATGAAGTTAGAACACTTGGCTTTGGAGAAAGAGATGTCTTGTTAGAGTAACTGATGCTTGTCCTATTTTTCCCCACTGTGTACAAATTTTTACCACATTCTAGCTCATTTTTTTTCCCTTGTAGCTGATTAGGTATATATGTATCTTAGTTCATGTATAAATGTTTGTCTATAACCACTTCAATGTGTTGAATTGCACTAACACTATGCTTTGTAGTCTCTCTCATTCCCTTGTCATTTCTTATGGCTAAAAACCAGTCTTCTTCATCCTCTTGCATCTCCATGTCTCTATGTCATCTTCATTCTACCATTTCTCCATATCATGCCCACAATCAGAACAAGGAAAAGGCCAGGATCATTTGATACTATTATTATAGAGGTATATACCTACACTTTCACTGTTGAGATCTGTGCAATAACTGGCCCATTAGTCTGTTATGAAAGATCTGCCCTTCTAACCTAATGAAGCTCTCATCTCTAGTACCATCTTCACCATCTTTACCATCTTCACTGTCTTCCCTACCAACTTCTTGTTTATCACATTGCTTCGCTTCATGAGTGAAGTCTACAAACAAATCATTGGTGTTAAGTTTTTCCTCAATTTTAATAATCATGTTGTAAAGGATCAAACAGCACTGCATCTACATATTTGCTTCATCTAAGTCTTGTTGTGTCTGTATTTGGATCCACAGTTCACAAAGGGACTAGAAGTGTCCCTTCAATGAACCATAGCCATGTTCTAAGCAAATGCAGATCTAAAAATATTAGGATTGATTGATACATGAAAAAGGTTTGTCTTGCCTTTAATAAATGATAGTTCAATGTTTTTGATCATAAGTCAACCCACCAGCTGATGACCACTTGAAAGGCACCACACACTATGGACGGGAACCATAGGCTGAGTCTGCCCAAATCTACTCATTTCCACCTAAAAAGGTCTGAGAGTGATGTGAAATTTGGGCCTTTGAAAAGGCATTGGAGTTATGCACACTCCTAGAAGCTCCAATGATGTAGTCAACAATACACAGGTTATGTGGCATGATTACGACCTTTTCGACATGTTAGGTTCATTTTTCTATTACAATTCATAGTGTACTTAAGCTGATAGTAAGTAATTTGATTTATAGTCATAAAAGCTCTTTCTGTGTCATCCAGGCTTTTGAAACAGATTAAATGGTGTGTTGTTAATACAGATAAATCCCCTCCTCCACTCTGGACATGTTCGTTCTTTGATTTATGTCTTTGCCCTCTCCCTCTTAATTTAGTCATTCTTATAAAGTGGGTTGAAATGTATTATAGCATTGTAATGCTGAAGAAGTGTAATCATGATGCATCAGTGACACTTATAAACTGTCTCTGTCAAGACACCTGCCTATTCTGCTATGTCTTCTGTTGTTGCTGCATTTCCATAATGACCTACACTGTTTATGAATATTGTGAGCTGCATGAGGACAGGTAACTGTGGGTTATTTGAGTTGTTGTAGAAGATTGGGTGGACAAGGATTATATTCATAAGGTGCTTGAAGATGGGGAGATCAACATGAAGTTTATAGTAAAATTTGTTGGGGTGATCCAGTGCCTGCTCCTCAAGCAGATGAAGCTGTGGTGCATGGCTCAATTTCAGATGTGCAAATAGAACACAACTCTTTTCAACTTTAACATGCAAGGCTTCAGTTGTGTCACTGAATTCTGTGAAACTACACAATGTTGTTAGCATCTTGGTTGCAGAGAACACTGACATTGGGAAAAGAAAATTAGCAAGGGAGGAGCTGAATGATATTGAAAATGTAGTGTCCATCCTGCTATCATCTAAATCTCCAGAAGATGAGGAGCCTGAACTACTACTCTCATCCCACTTGTCAAGCCCTTCAATTGCAATTGTGGCTGATTTAAGGTACCAAGCTAGTTCTAGATTCATTTGTTTGTTCCATAGTGCTTGCAGGATGTTTAGATATGCTGATGTATGAGGTATGGTTATTGATGTTATCGATCAAGTTGTAATTGTACTTTGTATTGATCTAACCAATAATCTGTTCAGTCAGAGCTTAAACATGGCTAGGGACTTTTATGTTTTTTTTTTGCTTTCATATTTTAACTTTGAGGCCCTCTATTAACCAACTATTATATAAAAAGTTTACTGGGAAACAATATACCCTTCTCTAAATACTTGGTGGCTCCAGGCAGCATGACATTGACCTTAGCTGATAACTATAAGTACATGATATAGTGCTTTATCAACAATTTCAAGTGCTGGTCTTTTGCTCCAGTCTAATGGTTGCTTTAGTGGCCCAATAGTACCCTTTGGCTGCTATAGCATTTTGGACAGTCTTTAATAAGGCATTTGACAACCTGCTATACATATAATTCAAAAATAGATTCAGTAAGATTATCAGTGAGTTTGCAAAGCTTCATTCAGTCAAGTACAGGAAAGTCCAGCTAGTCAAGGAAAGAGAAAAGGTACATGAAAACAAGTTAATATATGTAAAGTAAATAAGGGAATACCTAGATGAATGATAGTGTAAGGGTTAGGTTGAGGAAGGAATATATAAAGAATGTATAAGCTAGTTATAACAAGAGAAGAGTCAAAGTTTACTAAAAATAGGTCTAACTCACAAGTGAAAAGAAGAAATATAGAATGCTAGGTAATAATCTTAAGTCTGGAAATATGTATGTAAAATATTTGTAATTACTCTGGCACATAAAAAAAATGTTATATTATATGTAAATCACTCAGCAATAAGAAATAATATAACTATGTATTAGTAGAGGGATAGGCAGGACTAAAAGACATAGTCATTCCTTCTTATTGATAGACTCACTTATAAAACACACTATGTACTAGATTATAGTTATTCTAGTAGGAACATATGCTGCTATTGTACATGCTGACAATATCTCCAGGTCTGATGTTATAGCCTTGTTCCTTCATAAACTTGATGGTTCCAGGAAGGCACGTGTGTTCAACTATGGCTACTTGTATGCATAAGAAGGGAATCCTATTGGGAATGCGGCCATCAACCCTCTGGATGTTGATTTTATCTTGAAACCAAATGAATTCACCTGCTGCCCATAGTATGAGACCGCCTTTCCCAATCAAGCTACTGATTTCTATAGACTTGGGCTCTTCAGGGGATCTGATGTACTAGGGTGCTGCCATGTAGCCCTACAGAGTGCAATCCACAGAGTGACAAACCAGATAGTACTTTGAGACATCAATCTATGTAATTGTGACTTAAAGTTGGTAGTATATAAAAATGATATACCTCCTGCTACATGCCAGACTAGCAAATAGTGAAGTTATCCTTATATTTCTGTACCATATATTCCCCTATACCTTGATATACTCTCACCACTACTTGAACTTCATCACCCATATTGAAAACCTACTTTATGTTGACAAGGGTAGCTTGTGTCTGCTTTTCTCGCCATCCAATTTGAAGTCGAGAGTTACTGAACCCCCAAAGGCATAATCCATTGTCAATACAGTGCAGATCTGTCTAGACAGATCTGGTGTGTGAAGATGAATGGTGTCTCCAGCTTGCAAGGAGAGCTTGCAGAAGGCAATTTTAGCCTTTTGGATGAATAGAAGGTCCCATCTGGCTTGGTGGTGAAGCCAGATATCATTGGGATGAGGGGGGGGGAGTGTACCAGCTTGGTGGAGTATCAGTGGAAAGTTTTCTTGAGGAGGCCATTATAGTACTCCTTGCCCTTGTATTTCTGGCTGATAACTTCTCCATCAAGGATAACATTGGTTGTTGATATGCCGAGTGGAAGGTGGGATGGATTGAATAGGGCGACTGAACTCTTTGGCATATCGTATGGGAAGTCCCTTGGAGGAATAAGTACTGTGACAAAGTTATTGGTCTGCTCTGCATTGGACAAGTAACCGATGGTGTCCCTGTACTTACCCTACTTGATATGGAGCCAGTAGGAATAAGGATACCAGAAGCTGAGAGTGTGGATGGTATTCTCTTTCTTCTTGGTGATATGATTCCAGCATTTGAGGGCACTCTAGTATGTAGTAGGTACTGTACCCATGATTGTGTGGAGGTTATCGGATGTGATATATAGGTGGAATGGGACCCACAGTGATATTGCAATAGAGAAACCCTTCTTCTCCATATGATTAGCAAAATATTACCTTATAGGTACTACTAGACATTGAGTTTAATAAATATGTAGATAAAATTTAAACTTACCATTAACTGTGGAGCAGTTGCAAGGGGCTTGACCCGAGAGGAGAATAGATGAGGGCTGATAATGATAATGTACTCTACGCCGGTGCTCGGACTCGTACTATCTGCTGACTAAGCTATCGGAAGAGCCGATAGAGCTCTGAGTTTGTGGCTCTTGTCCTTGGAACCCCTAGTCCATGCACCCCCCTAAAAAAGAGATGGCGCCGCCCTCGACGCCCTTCCTTCCTTCTACTCTTCTTCGTTGTCTTCTTCATCTGCTTCTTCGTCTGCTTCTTCGTCTGTTTGTGCAGTCTCGTTCTCCGTTTGCTCTATATCATCCTTATCTTCAAGCCGTCCTTGGGTATTCTCTAGTCTTTTTTCCTCTATTTTCTTCTCATGTTCTTCTTGCTTCTCTGCTAGCTCGGTTCCTGTTCTTGGTATGAATGCTCTCAACCTCCTCGCACTATACTCTCCTTGTAATAAGATGCCCTCCAGCGTTTCCAACTTGTACGAGTTTCGGAGTCTGTATTTGACTCGTCGCGGGAATGACCACTTGGGCAGGAATTTTCGATCGACTTTGAAGGTATAGTCGAGGTCATTGCGGTAGACTTGAACCAATTGGCCTGGTTTAAAGATAACTTCACCTGGTGCGCGCTGCAATATCTTTTTGTCGAATGCAGCCTTACGTTTGATTGCGTGGCGGACTGTTTCTTCGTAGCAATCTAAACGTTGTTGCTCGACATATGCGATCTGTGTTAGTGCGTCAGCTGGTCTCAGGACTGAGGAGCTCTCTTCCACTGGGGTGGGCTTCGTGTTGACGACGAGGCCAAGGAGTAATTCTTTTGGGGAGAATTTTAGCGCTGGTAGCAAGCGGTTGTTGAGGGCGTGTACGGCGTTGTCGAGGTGTTTGGGCCATGATGTTGGGAGGTTTTTCCAGGACGTTGATTGCGGTTCGTCTTCTCCTAGGCTCGGTGCACATAATCGTTTGAGTATGTGCAATAGGAGTTTGTTAGTTCCCTCCACGAGGCCATTGATCCAAGGAGAATATGCAGTGACTATGTGCAGTTTGCATCCTTTCGACTCGCAAAACTCTTTGACGGCTTCGTTATTGAAGTGTTTGCCACCATCCGACATGAACGTTTCTGGATTGATGAACCCGTTGAAGATTTGCGCTAGGCCTTCGACTGTGGTTTTGGCGCTTCCTGCACTCTTGTGCTTGAATACCCAAACGTGCTGTGAGAAGACGTCAAGGTATACTCCCAGAGTGCTGTATCCATTCGTTCCTTTTGGTAGGGATAAATAATCTCCTACTAAGAGTTCGAATGGATGTCTTCTCGTGATCGGTTCTAACAGAGAGTGGATGTGAGTAGGTCCGAAGTTTTTACACTTTGGGCAGTCCTTAATCGCTGTGAGGATAGTTGCGTCTAACTTTGGGCTGCATATGCGGTCCAAAAGGGCGATTTTGATCGCGTCTCGTCCCCAATGCCCACCTTCTGTGTGTGCTTGGGTTGCTAGGCTTAGGGCTTCTGCTTTCGTGACGCATTCCACTCTCGCTCTCGCTCTCGTCGTTGTACCGCCTCTCATTCTCCATAGCTTGTCCCCTTCCACCGCATACTGAGATGCTCTGTGTCGCGCTTTCCTTTTGTCTCTTAACTCCGCTCCATGGTCCATGTTGTAGATTGCCTCTATGACTTCCCTGAACACCGGTTCAGTCTTTGAAGCGTTCTCGAAGGCTCTCTGCTTGTGAGTCTATCAGTGCGATATGTAGAACGTCGTTGACCAGTCCCGTTCGCGCTTCCCAGTCTTCACTGACCGTCCATTCACTGCCGTCACCTGTCTTGTTAGGCTGTCCCTCCCATGTTCTGCTAAGGCCATCCGCTACTACGTTTAACTTGCCTGGTACGTGTCGGACATCTACGATGTTATACGACAGTATTCCTTCTCTCCATCTGGCATGAACTGAGTTTAGGTTGTTTTTCAGCAAGGTGTCTCGTAGTGCGCTGCAGTCCGTTTCGACCTCGATTGGGAATCCCCAAATGATCCCTGAAAACTTGTCGAGACCGAATTTGAGAGCCGCGAACTCCAACAAGAAGGACTTGTATTTGCATTCTGTCTTTGACGTTCTTTTGGACGCAAAGCCTATTGGGTGGGTGTATTCTACCCATTTACCTGTTGGCGTTAACTGTGCGGATTTTCTGCGATAGGACTGCTGCGAATCCGTCAATGCAACCATCCGTGGTAATGATGAAGTGGGAGCCATCATATCGGGGCGCTTGAAGCACGGGGCGTGAGGTGATTGCGGCCTTCAAATCTAGGAATGCTTTGGTATGTTCCGGTGTCCAATGTGGTTCTAGCTTGAAGTCGCTCATTGCTCGTCGGTATGCAGACTTGGACATGGAGCCATCTAGCGGTACTTTGAGGAGGAGGTCTCTCAATGGTCCTTCTCGTTTCGCGTACGCTTTAATGAGGGACCGATAGAAACCTGTAAGGCCTAGGAACGAGGTCAAGTTCATCGCGTTTTCTGGTTGTGGCCAGTCTACTATGGCGGTGAGTTTCGTTAGGTCCGGTTTGACTCCATCTCGTCCTACTGTACCTCCCGCGAACACCGTTTCTGATACACAAAGTTCTGTTTTACTAGGTGCAATCGAGAATTGGCATTCTCGAAAGCGTTCGAACAGTGTGCTCAATTTGTTCATCATTTCTCGAAAGGTGTCCGCTGCGCATCCCCCATCGTCCATGAATAACTCCATGTAATAGGTAACCAAGAAGTCGTGGAGTCTTTGTGCGAGTGCATCGCAAAATGCTGTTGGGGCACCCGTGATTCCCATAGGCATTCGTGTGTACCAGAAGTATCCTCTGCCCTCAACGTAAAATGCTAGATATGGACGCCATTTTTCTGGAACTTGGATTGCATAGAACCCGGCAGCGAAATCGAAGGTGGAGATGTATCGATGGCCACTCAACCGTTGTTGTTTGGCTAGTATATCTCCCTGGGCCATTGGTACGACCTCTGTGACTTTGTTTAACTGCTGCGAAGTTCTGACATATTCTCCATTTTCTAGGCTGTTGGTCTGTTGGTTGGGCTAATGGCGCTGTGGTTTCTCGTTCTGGGAGTTCGAAGGCAGGGTTCAGTCCCGCGGTCTGATATTGGTCATTGACTCTCTGCATCAGCTCGTCCCACGGAAGGCCTCCCGATTCGTGTGCTTTTTGGGCAATGACTGTGGTAGCAGCGCATTTGATTAGTTCAGGTGGGGCTCGTTCAATTAGACCTGCGCTGAGCATGTCGTTGATCCGTTCGTTGTAGAAGCGTGATTGTTCTGGTGTGAGTGGTCGCTGGTGGATTCGTGTGTTGAAGGTTGTGTTGCTTGGTACATTGAGGTTTAGTATAGCGCCCGGTATTGGCAGTACCTCCTTCAGTGCGAGTGCGAATACGTCTGCATTTCTCGCTATGAATTCATTCAGCTCCTCCAGCTCTTCTGTTGTTAGGTCATCTCCTAGCTTGATCTGCCTCTTGATTTCGTTCACTCTCGCTGCATTGAACGGGTCTGATTGACGGGTATAAATGGAAGGGTGGATGGATGCCGGCGCAGCTTCTGGTAGGTCTCCTAACAGTTGGGTATCTGCTTCTGCTGTGATGACATTGATTTCCATTATGCGAGCTATGTGGCCACTTAGGTCAATATCAGGCTGTTGCGGACTGGGTAGATGCGGTTGAACTTCCCTCGAGGGGAGCTCAATGCTCCCCACTCTGTTAACTCGTTCGTCATCTGTTCTGACTCCGACTTCGGTTTCCTTCTGGTTGTTTCTGGGATGTGGTTCGTGACTTGTTCCGTATTCTATCATCTGCCTGGGGCGAGTGACTTCTAGCACTGGGGGAGGTTCGTCAATTTGACTGCTTGCACTCAGGCGAGTTGACATGTTCTGGACTTCCCTCGAGGGGAGCTTCCTGCTCCCCCTTATGTTTTCACACTTTACATTATCTTTCTTTTCCATTACTCTCTCCTTCTCGTCTGCTTTGATGGACTTGAATCGAAATGTGGGTCTCCATCTTCCCATGGCGACTGCTGACGGTTTTGTCTGCTGAGTTTGGAGGTACTCGTTCCCATGGTCAGGTTGCGTTGTTTCATGACACTCGGCATTCAAAATAACTTGCCTCGAGGGGGGCGTTTTCTTACCCCCCCATAAAGTTTCTCGCTGTTTGATATCCAGTGTCAGGTTGATGTCGCTGTTCTTCTGGTGCAGTTTGAGTGGGTGTGCTATTTGGTTCGCGATCTTGACTGAATTTGTGCCGTCCGATATGCTGATGGTGTCTGTTTTGTAATCGTGGACTGCTTCGAATGCTTGCAGTATCGGTTTTCCTAGAAGGAATCCCCATCCGCCCCCACTGTCAAAGACCTCAAACTCTCCTCGCACTTTTACTCCATTGATGCTAATAGTGCCGTTCCACTTGACTAACGATTTGACGATGTTGCCATTCGCCATTCGTAGTTTCCGTGTCGATTGGCTCCAGTTGCCTAGTCGATGTTTGACTTTGTCGTAGATTGTCGTACACATTGCGCTGATCATTGCGCCGTCATCGAAAAGTCCTCGGATTCTTACTATTTCCCCTTGTGGTCCTTCTAGCGAGACAGAATGAGTGAATGGTACCGCTTCTTCTCTTTCCAGTTGGTCTTTAGTTGTTGTTATGTGTCCCGCTGTATACAAGTCAACGATTGTGGCGATTTCGTGAAATGAAGGTACAGGTGTGACGGGGGTAGCTACAGACTCAATGGGAAGCATGGGGCGAGATAATGGGCTATGATCCTCGCACAGTACCTCTTCGTGTGCGAGGATGGGTGTTCCAGCTAGGGTACTCTCTGTGTTTCGGGTCAGCGTAGTGCCTCTTTCTACGCCGACCCACTGACTTTTCCCTCCTCCTGTTCCGGTATTTCCTCGATCCATGCTGAAGTGTAGTGCGATGTGTGGTTGGTGACGAGTGAGATTGGGATAGCTGTTGCACGGTTGACTGGCCCAAGCACCTTACTCACGATTGCTCTCCAAGCAGCCTCCTTGCGTGATAGTCGTTCTGCATGGTCTGCTGGTAACACACAGTTTCTACTGTTGTGCCCGTGGGTTCCGCAGTTGAAGCATTCGCTCGAGGCAATGGCTGCTGTACCTGGTTTCAGAGGGTAGCCTGTCTCTGGTGTGACCCTCGTGTATTCTCCCCATTTCGTATTCCACTGCATGATTTGCGCTGCGTAAGCGGCGTGGCCTGCGGGCGTGTCAGGGTGGTGTAACAATGACGAGACGAGCTGTTGGATTGAGTTTCTCATGTCCTCTGTTATCACGAGTGGTTGGGTAGGCGCTGTTTGTTGTCTGCGGAATGTGGGCTGCGTATTCTGAGCTACTTGGGGAGTGGGTATGCGTGTGATGGTGCTGTTGCTCGGGAGGGTGTTGGCTGGTTTTGCGGAGTTGACTGACATGCGCGCGAACTGGTTCTGAAGCGCTGCTAGAGAGTTCTGCGCTGGGTTTCCTTGTTGTAATCTCGCAACGTCTGCCCACAGCCTGTTCACTTCGAGCTCCTGCTTGCTATGCTGCTCTTTCTTCTCTAAGACTCTATTGCCCTTAAGCTCTTTGACTTCTGTTGTGAACTCGGTCCAGTTTGCGTATTCATCCGCTTTCAGCAAGTCTTTGATGACACTCGGTAGTCGTCCTCTGACTTGCCAAATCATCGAGGCACTAGCTGCGATTCCGGCTCTCGACGCCAGTTGTAACGCTTTAGCCGCCCAGGCTTCATGCGTCCAGCACTCCCTGTCATATAGGGTGGTCTTCGTTCCTACTTCTGCGTCCAATAGGAGATGCTCCATTAACTCTCTCTCATATTCCGCCTTGGTCTTCTCTGCAACTATGATTGGTGGCCAGCGGTCTTCAAAGGCAGCTACGAATGTCAACCAATTCGTCTTCGAGCTCTGTGTGAGCACTTTGAACCATATCTCTGCGTCTGATCCAGTACCTAGATAGTCGCTAAACGCTTCCATTTTTTCCATTGACGTGGTGACGGACTGTTGTCGCATAGCACGATTGAATGACTTCAAGAAGTCTGCTGGGTTCTCGGATTTTCGTCCGTCACCGTGAAAGATCTGCGGCATTTCTGTTGGCATGGCGTTCTTTGGTTGCGCTAGGGAGAAGAATGTGTTGAGGTCGTAATCAGGAATGGTTGAAGTGAGAGTGAATAGTTGAGTTTTCTGGCGGCGTAGTGATGGTTCTAAATGGAGTTTGGGTATGTCGAAGTCTAGGAGTGGTACGTTGAGCTCTGGGAATGGGATAATGTTTCGTTCCTCGTTGCTGCTGAGTGAACTGAGTGATGAGCTGCGGGAACGTCTTTCTGGTGTGTCGAGTGGGGATGAAGCCTCGGAGGTTGCTGTGGATGATATCGCGCTTGGTTTCCACACGCCCGCTTTCTTTAAATCTTTTTCTGTAGTCACGTGTCCAGTCGGTTTTTCTAGTTCTTAAACGGTCCATCAGTTTCCGATAATGGTCCACGTAAAATGACAGGTGGATACAGCCCTTTTTGCCCTTTTGCAGGTGTCTTTTGTGGACACCTGCCGTCTAACTTGGCCCTTAGGCGTATTGTGACAGTAAAAGATGGGGTGCTGTTTGACGTGTGCGTGGTGTTAAACACGTTGCTGCTGCCTGCTTCGAGTTGCGGCCGAGATATGCTATCTCGGGTTTCTTAGGGCTTAGTACTGAGGACTGACGCTAAGAGCTGAGACAAGCACTACGACAATGGATTCCGGAGAGTTCGAATAGCAGCTCTGTTCACCACGTTGGAGCAGTTGCAAGGGGCTTGACCCGAGAGGAGAATAGATGAGGGCTGATGATGATGATGTACTCTACTGCCGGTGCTCGGACTCGTACTATCTGCTGACTAAGCTATCGGAAGAGCCGATAGAGCTCTAAGTCTGTGGCTCTTGTCCTTGGAACCCCTAGTCCATCGGTTCATTCAGGTCAATCTCGCATTCGGCCATGATGTGTGATGTCATTGCGCTAAGCTGCATGCTAACTACCTTGTAATGTACATAATCCAGGGTAGATCTATCCTCATGGCATCACCGTTGTTGATTTTGGCACCATTGTGCCTTTGTGCCTTTGTGGCTTGATTGTTTAAAGTTTAGCTGCATTGATTTAATCTCAGCTGCTTTGTTTACCCCATTGACTGGGCCACTGGGTGTGGGATTGAACCAACAAATTTCATTTAATAGTCGCTCTCTAATTCCACATCCTGTCCTATTTCCCCATAAATACCATAGCCCTCAATAACCTTATGTCTTCCTACCCCAGCCTAATCTACATGCATTTCTCCGAACCAATTGTCATATCCATATGGGATGCCACCAACATCTTCGAATATGCCACTGCCTGCTTTACTGCAATCCACATGGCACTTGAGAAGAGCCAAGTTCCCAAGACCTTGGTGTTCTGACGGAAGTTCATGCAACACATCATCTGGGAAGCTGAGGTGAGTTTGGCATGACCCGGATTCATCTGCCGAGGTTTTGTGTGCTGATGTCTTCACAGAAATTTGTCTTCCCATTCATCAACATATGTGCCACCAGCAACACGTCCCCCACATTGCTCAAGTATCTCAACAATGTCGTAAAGATGCTCAGAGTGGCAGGTAGGCCTTTTGGATGACCAAGGCCTGTTCCACACATTCTTGACCAACCAGTCAGACATTGCGGGTGACCTGATGTCCCGGTACCGGGTCATCTTGACCTTTGCCTATAGCTGGTGGAAGGACTGCTTTGACCTCATTCCATTTGAAATGCCTCACCACATTACTCTGGAAGAGGTCCGGGAGCTGTACCAAGCACATGCATTGCAAATGGTGAGTGATCATTTTACTCTCAGCTGTTCTAGAATAAAGCTCGTTGGCGACCAGCTGTCAGGATATATGCTCCTCCCAGATGTCCGCAGATCTGCGGGTATGGGAAGTCCCGACCCCTTGATAGTCAATCTTCAGGGACTATGAGATGATCTCGAAATGCTGGGCAATCATCTCCAGTCATGGCTGTCAAGAAAGACCAATGAGGGAAGGGTCGCTTTGGAGGTGATGGCCCGATTGGAAGGCCCGGTGGATAATCTCAACAATGCCATGGCTGTTTCCCAACAGCTCTTAGATGCCGGGTGGATGGATGAGGATGAGGATTAGGCATTGAGGCCTAGTATATCCCTTTACATAGTTAAATGTCATCCGAGAGTAGGATAGTGTTTGTAATGATTGCCGACATGATATATGAACTCCATGCATCTCGGTAAACAGCAACACTTGATTCATTGCCGAGATGAAATGACGCCCGGCCCTCCTTATTACGTCTGCTGATGTATCTCCGGGCATGCAGGGCGCCATGAGGCTCGGTAGACGTATGCATAAAGCTGTCTGGCCCCTGCGAGCACATGGTTGTCTCTTGTGCCCACCATGTCCATCCCCTTTCCAGAATGGTCGTCCTATGCAGGCTATCTCTCATTTGTGAGGAGCAGAATGAGGCAGCTTCCTGTCATTCCAGAGGATTGGGCCCTGCATACCACCAATGTGGCCAGCGATTGGGTCGAGCAGCAATTTCTAGCTCATATCGCCGGTAGACCCCTAGTGGACCCTCCTGCCTGAGTTGGATCCAACCACCATACTGTCATGCAGTCAACTGGCTTTGCTTATGGCCCATGCCTATCAACACCTGAGTGAGTGAAACCACCCATGTCATACACCAGGTCATCTGACCATGATGCTTTAATCCAGTCAAATTGGACATCGACATCATCCAGTACAACTGAGGCCCTCTCCAAACGGGAATTGGGTATGAACAATGCCCAAGAGGAGGCATTATTGCTCAAGTTTCCTCCAGCAGAGAGGATCCACTTGAAAAGTCCAGCCGTGGTCATCAATTCTAGGTATAGGATCATCCTCTGGTATGTCCTGGACGCTCTGAGTCCATGGGTTCAAGTGAGTTCCTTGGTGGATGTCATTTTAGGCCATTGATGTCTTGCCCCCTAGAGCGATATGTATTTAGTGACCATTGTCATGGGAGATCTTCTGAAAAGGAGTGTCGCCAACAAGAAAGCCAGGAATTGGAGGACCCTTGGGTCTAACTTTCAACCTCCCAGGTCACCTGGCATAACACCCAGCTGTATCAACATAGCTCCATGCTGGTTTCAGCAAGGTCATGAGGTGGGTCATACCCCCTGCCCTATATGCTTTATTCACATGAGCAGTGCTATGGTCCACCTCCCGAGAATTCGGACGATGGGTTCAAACCAGAGGTCTCAGCCACCCTCAAGGGAGACAGAAGTCTGTCCATGATCATGGACATGCAATGACCCATGCTGCTCGTTTCTGCCGCCTTGCGGGTCATGCATCCCCAACTTTATTGGGCTTCCATCAGGACCCACGTCAAACTTGGCTGTTGGTCAGCTGATCAAGGTTTGCTAGACATGCATCATTTGCTCAAGCATTGGGCTTCGGTCTACACTGGCACATCCATCATGTGCAATCGCCAATCTCCTGATCACCGAGACCCGAAATGCCCACCCGAGGCATTTGACATATTGACCTGCATAGGCAACTATCACCATGTGGTCATGCAGTTGAATAACCTCAGTATCAATTTGGATTACAATCTGGGTGTCATGGTGAGTTATTCAGGGCATCTAGTCAGACATGGCATCCGTGTTGATGGGGGGGATCGGATAGTGTGGGCATGGTTCCTCTGGGATAGCGTGCACAACTATGCATGCACCCCCTGTCCTGATTACGCCTGGTACAATCCCATCAACCTCAATGCATCCCAGTTGGCCATGTACAATCAAGCTGATTTTGCCATGTACGGTACTCTCTAGGGACCATCGGCAGTTTCATACCACCCGTCCCCCATTCTGTACACTTTTTGGATGCCTTGTCATTGTACATCCTTCTTTACATACAAAGCCATCCTGGATTCATTCCATCCCACCCCCATTCTTTACAATAATACCTTCCCTTGTCCATACAAGCCCCTTCTTACATCCTGAGCCCTGTCATTATCTGAATATAAGACTCTGTCACTCAAATAAACTTCAATGCATAATGTTACTATTCCATGGTGTTCTGTGTCATAGCATGGTGGATTCAACCCTACATCAGCACCTTGGTCCCGGGTGATCAATGCCACCACAATCCAAGGCTGGTCATATATTAACATTCAGTCATTCTGGGCCCAGTCGATAATCAACACCCTGGCATCCTGACCCCAGCCCTTACATTCTTTTGGGCCTGGTCGATAACAATTCCCATGGGATCCTGGGCCCAATCGATAAACACTACTGTCATGTTGGGCCCTGGTCGATAATAATTACCCTGGCATCTTGGGCCCAGGCCATTAAATTTAAATGGGCCCAATTCAATATACTACTGTCATCCTGGGCCCGGTCGATGCTACATACCCTGCCATGCTGGGCCTGGCCCTTCAATTCCTGCATCATCACCTTGGGCCCAATCAGGTAAACAGTATTGTCTTTTGGGCCTGGCAGATAATCATCGCCATGGCATCCTGGGCCCAATCGATAAGCACTACTGTCATGTTGGGCCCGGCCCTTCCATTCCTGTATCATCACCTTGGGCCCAATCGATAAACACTACTGTCATTCTGGGCCCGGTCGATAATCAACACCCTGGCATCCTGGGCCCGGCCCTTACATTCCTGCATCATCACATTGGGCCCAATCGATAAGCAGTACTATCATTCTGGGCCTGGTCAATAATCAACACCCTGGCATCCTGGGCCCTGGTCCTTACATTCCTGCATCATCACCTTGGGCTCAATCGACAAACACTACTGTCATCCTGGGCCCAGCTGTTACACACCACACAACCATATAGGCCCACTCATTTATATCCAAACATCACACACACCATGGGCCCACCTGTCTTTATCAGTCTACATACACACCCGGGCCCATCTTGGGTGACCCATCTCACTCAAAAGAATCTCAACCTCGGGTGGCCATTTAACACAGGATATTGTTCCAAAAAATGACTGAATGGGCTCAAAATGACACATTGGAGGGTGCCATCACAAAGACAGTCACCAATATAATGGCCACGCTTGAAAGCCTTGTGCATTGCATACTCCTTCCATTGTGAAACATCACATCATAGCACAGTAGATAGTGATAGTGATTCAATAGCGAGTCTGGTGCAATTTTCAGAATCAGAGAGCATGTGTTTGTGCGCCACTGCCACAACAAGAGCATCAATCACACGTCCATTAATTTTGGAGTTGGCAAGGAGTGAAGTTAATTCAGATGATTGAAGAGATGCCTCTGCACCAAAACCTTTCAAGGAAACATCCCATGGAAGATGATGAAGAACATCTAAAATATCCGTAACAACCATGACACCATCATCATCTGCAGACTCTTGTCTCTTTTCGACCCAATCCCATGCAGCCCACCACATAATTTGAGTGTTCATGACCTGCGCCATAGAGTTCCAGTATGGTAGCACCCAGAATGGTAGTGGAGTAGTTGGGAATGCTGCGTGAATAATGGAATGGCACCCATCAAACCATGCTTGTCCAAACTGTTGTTGAAGCTCTGACAAGAGTGCAAGGGATGGGATAGGACATGATAAAAAGTCCTTAGGAAGCTCAGAATCAAGTAAAGCAGGTTTTTTTGAGAAAAATGTGGGGGCTGATCCTTTATTGACATCGTCAAATGCGAGGTTGATGGAAAGGTTGAGCAATGTGTCCACAGGGAGATCTCAGGAAGGGATGGAAATGCAAATCCATGGTGGCATAGATTGAAGGCACTTGATCTCATTCTGGATGAATTTTGAGGGACCTGTCTGAGGAAACAAGTGGCCACATGAGATCCATTCTGACGGGTCAAAACTGATAGACATGCTGAGGAAAGGTCAAACTCACATGGGATGCAGCTGTCTGTCTTTCTTATCCATCGGAAAAATGCCCACGTCAAATGGCCCAAGGAAATGACCTGAGGATCTTGGTCAATGTCACCACTGAAAGGTAGAGGGAAGGTGGTTTCACCAAGTCAGGTTGGCAAATCCATGTCAGTCAGGATGAAGCTAATTTGGGTGTGTCACATGTCGCAAGGCCCAATGAAGCTGCGAAGCTAAGTGTGACATGGTCACAACCAAAAGGGCGTGAAGCTATGGTCATAACTCTACAGTATCAGCTCAGCCAATGAAATCGATGACCAGTTGGTCGGTCGTGCCATTATGTTGACCGATGGTACTGTTCAACATGTATGAGCCGAATGACATCCATACCTGGTGCCATCATGTTGGCCAATGGTACTGTATACCCAATACAATCAGATGGGCTGACACAACAAATACCCGAGGAAGTCATATTGGTAGATAGAACTGGTGTTCATATTCACCAGCCCACATGATAGCATTGGGCTTTCATGTTAATCAGCCCATATGATGGCTTCATACCCACAATTGCCAGACCAATCTGCACAGGACAATATATGCCTCACCCCCAACATTGGCCAAATGATACACACAGTAGCTATAGTGTGAGGGCCCAGCTGTCAATATCACACCACCAATTTTACTGGCCCCTCAGCCTACATGTTCATGTCTAGCATCACAATGCATGGGCCCAGCTGATAAAACCATCACTTTATGAGCCTACCGGCTGAATGATAAACACAGACATATTTATTTGGTCAGCTGACGTCTGCTGGCCTGTTAAGAACATGGATTTTTTAGCATTAGTTGTATGTATTTATCATGGTATTTGACTGAATGGGCTCCTCCCGCAAGGAACTCAAACTTGACAGGAAGAATGCTGAATATGAGTTTTCTCGTCATTTTTTTCATGAAGACGAAGGTATTCTATTTCGTGCATGTCACTATGGATGTCCTGCCTGCTCAAATTTCATGTGTACCTTCTGAGTGCATATTTGTTGAGTTGCGACTCGGATATGATCAAGTCCGACTGTCCGAGTGCAGCTATTGTAATTAGTAATACGGACCATGGACTCGTTAATCAGCGTACACGAGTACACATGGACTCGGTACAATATCATTAGTGGTACATAGTATTTAAGACACGAGACGACGAGCAAACATCTTAGTCCAATAGACTGAGATGTGAGTACTGATTTGTTCCAGATAGTTACTGTACTAACATACTATTAGTTATCTTTCTAGGTATATATCTTTGTTACTTACCGAGTCCAATAGACTGAGATTTATCTTTCTAGCTCCCACCTTTGGTCCCACTTGTCTCATAACCTTAAGAATATTTTCATCCAACAAAGAGACCTGCACTTTACAGCACAGCAACTTATCTCCAGCTACACTTGAAGCATTATGGGTCCTCAAGTTCATTTACAAGCAAGACACTGTGGAAATTAGATCCAATGAATTTCAGTAGGTCATTTCAGATGGTAATGCTCTCAAACTCAGAGCAATAAGTGCTGAAATGGAGGTGCTGATATTGCCATTTTTTACTCTGAAAGTGTACTCTGAAATTATACTCTGAATTAGTAAGTGCTGGAAAAAGAAAAAGACTGTGACATCAAGTGACATGACATGACCACCATGACAACAACTACTACAGTACTAGACTAGTGGCTCTATATAATTTGTGCCTGGCAGGAATTGAACACAAGACCTAACAGTAAGGTTCTGAGCATCAGTACCACTAGGCCATAGGTCCTTTGCTTGTTATGAGCATAACTGCTATATATGCCATGTATGCCATGTGGCTCATGCCAAAAATCGTTCCTTGAGAGCCAACTACGAGATTCATGGAGTTCTAATCAGCTCAGATTATGCTAGCACTTGGCTCAGACTGAGTTCCCTGGTCTGTGCATTCATTGGAAAAAGGTGCTGAAATTGGTGCTGATTTGAATTCAGCGCTCCAATGAAATTAACTACATGCAGTTTTGTCATGGTCACAGCCATTGTATGTAGCTCATGGCCTCTTTACCTAGCTCACGGTCTCTTTACTGTACTATCACTGCGCCAATGTACTCCGACCAGCTCACTCGGATAGATACGGGCTTGACGTCAGACTTGACGCCCATACTGATAGCGGTTTCACCTTAGGTAGTATTTATATGTGGCTCTGGGCTTTGTATCAGCTTCGTCGAATCAACGCCAGTACCTGGCTCTCACTCATTTCTCCTTCCCGCGCTATCCTCGTCCGTCGAGCGCCCGTTACAAGTTTCAGTGGAAGTTACTCTGAAACATTCAGCACCAGAGCATTTTCTACTGATTTTCATCGGAACTACTATCCACAGTGAAGACTGCCTCAATTTTATGGAGGACTTGGTGGTTGACGAGCAGGACTGCACAATATCTGGACCTGTGACTCCCAGAGCAGTCAACAAGTTAATGGCTGCTGGGAATCTTCACAAGCTTGACGAGTCGCTCCAGCATGCAAGAGACATTGATCATAATTGATATATCTGCTGGTCATGTAGTAACTTGTAAATAATCATTGTTCAACAGTCCTTGTGGGCACGCAAAATCTCTACCTTCTCATTGGTTGGACTATTGGTCCGCATAACTCCGAACTCGTTTCCAAATCGCGAGGTGAACGAGGCGCAAATCGTATCAATTCGTTAGTCCAATCTGTGTCGATTTACCACAAATTTCCACCTCGATTCGATTCGGTTCGCCTCGGCAGCAACACTACTCGGTGCAAGTGCGGGTGGGTTATTCACTGCCATCCACCAGTGATTACAATACAGCAAGAAATGGATTTATATACATAAACGTCGCCTTAAATATACTTCCAAGCAGCATATGTTTAATAAATACTATGACGGATTCTCGACCACATCTCTCCCCCCTGCAAAATGCTCAGCAAACGTTTCCCTACACAGTACCGCTAGTTGATATATGTACATGCTCCTGGAAGACAATCGAATTCATGCTAGTGTCGGCGTCGGAGCCGGCAACGAGTTTTGCGTGACATTCGCGAACGCTAAGGATGAGGCGTGGTCCCAACACAAACATCTGCACGACCGTGAAAACAGGAAGAATACCATCGAGTACCATAGTTCCAATAGAATTTGAAGTCTAGAGAAATGATGGGCCATGAGTATGAGCAGACATCAGCGACAGGTCAACGCACCAAGAACGCTGGAGATAGACTAATAAGCTGGAAGCAAGAGACACCAGCAAAGCTAGCACGTGCGGAATTTGAGCAGGAAGAGATAATCACTTTCTCAATTACAAGCTCACCTCGCAAAATAAAGCACGTGAGATTTCATTAGCACTCTGAAACAGTCGCCGATCGTCGATCCTGTCGATGGGCCGAGGCGTCGCAGGTCACGGAAGTGTTTCACAGCAATCCAGACCGAAAGACACAGTGCGAGGACCTCCCAAACAGTGTTGAGCATCCAAATCATTGAGCACAGTAGCTGGGCATCCCCATCCGAGCTATAACTGCATATACGAATGCCAGAGAATATCAGCTCCTCTGGTGTGTCCAATGAGCTGTGTTCTGCAAGCCAGCAAATCAAACTTACCTGCTAGAGCATACTTGAGTGCTATTGCAGCAAGTACCACACAGGCGATGTTAACAGCCAGGAAGATAATAACTAGGAAGAGAAGCATGGTTCTGGATCCTTGATACATGGCATGTAACCGAGCAATCATGATGCACTTGCAGCATCTTTTAGTCGGGTCAATACCACTGAGATTTTGCAGCTCACCGTCCAGCATGGCAGTCATGACCACATCTGTCCAATTTATTGCGTAAGACAGAATGTTGCCTGAAACACCCAATCAGTGATCACCTCGTACTAGAATCAGACGCTGAACTCACAACTGTGTAGTTATTATGTTCAATCAAGGTCAATGGTCAGAATTCCACTCACCCCTACATGTGCATCAATCGAATAGAAGGGAGATGGTTGCGGAATACTCACTGCATCCGTGAGCGAGACATTTGGCATAGATTCTGTGTGCTTCCGGTCAGAAGAATCAAACACAGTGCACGTGAGACATACGCAGAACAGAGGCACTAATTGTCAGAGATGAGCAATTAGCACAACAGCAATCTTTGGCCTCGATACATACACAGAATAAGGTATTCCAATATAGCGTATCTAGCACATTTTAGAGTCAGCACAACAGCCAACCACGCTACAGTATAATATGAGGTACGAACAACCAAATACAGCACAGTCATGAGAGACCAGCGTTGTCTCTGTCGCGAATTCATCATATTCTCCTGTGTTTATGAGGAGGCTCCGTCACTCACCCAGATCAATTCAATCTATAACGCCATTCTCAGCGAGTGAGCTGCTCTGGCGATAAGGTCGACATACCTCTTGTCCAATTGTTAATGCTGGAGTTATCATAAGAATGGCAGCAGTTTCAGATCAACGTCCTGCTCACCCCAGTCATATGCCACCACGACGCTGGCGGCGGCTGCAAAACGCAAGTCAATGTTAAGTCGAGACATCACCAATTGATACGACAAACCTGTCCAATAGCTATAAAGAACTTCTGTATCGATGATCGGCCACCAACTGGGATCATCTGAGACGAAGGTCATATTCAAGGGATGGGTGTGAGCGAGTGATGTTGGGGGAGTTAACGATTTAGTCGCGGTGTCCGTGCTAGATATACCACCATCCAGCGCCTGTGTCGCCAAAACGGCATGATGGAAACGGATATTTGACCGCGCCTCAAGACTCTTGATTCTGTGGAGTCAGTATTGCGGTACGCATGAAGAGGAAGTCATCAAAGTAAATTTTAATTTGCAAACCAGTATTACGCACGCGACTACTTGAGAACCAGGAAAGTGCCAGTCATTGGCGATGTCGGAAGCTTACTTCCAACGCGATTTTGGGTTGTTCTCGTTGCAGGCTTGCATAAATCGAAAAGTTCTGAAAGAAATTGATCTTACACAGGTCTAAGCGTGGTGTGATTGAACAAAGTACTCACGTGTACCCCCTTCGGCATTGCTGTACAAGCCCAAGGCGTAACAGCTCCTTCGATACTTCTTATCGAACAAGGGCCATCTTGCGGCATAGCACCAGATAAGTCAAACAAGAAACCGTAACACAGAGTGGGTCGAAGCAGAATAAATGTAACTCGCTATATCCGGCGCACCATCATGATGCTCTTGCATAAGTGGGCAGTGGAGTAATGTCGGGGCGGTGAACAAATGCATCGCACTGTTACCAGTAGACACATGATCCTGATTCATTAATTATATCTGTTGTGTACTTATGAGACACAACCCAGAAATCGCACATGCGAAATAGGATACCTGTAACACGCCGGAAGCTTGATTTCTGCTCGTGAAGGCTCATGTTGATGACCATTGTGTGTATAACGCATAAGTGAAGGTAGATCATGGAGGTAGTAAAGATCGACACAATCCAGGACCAGTAATTTCGAGTCTCGACCATTGTTTGTTTGTGTTTGAGGCCCTTGTGTGGCTTTGTGTCGTCGTCCATCTCGTTTTGTGACTGACTTAGTCTAGGTCGTCTATAATTCGATGATCATACCACGATTGATCATCTTCGACGGTGCAAAAGATTCCATTTTGTTTAGTCGAAATCTTATCTCGCCCATATGCATTTAATCTAACGGACCTTCATCATGCTCAGCAATTTAATGGGCAGGCTACTAAAGTCGCACCGAAAAATGATTCCACCTCGTACGCGCATCGCCAAAATCCGATAAACAAACCGTCTCATGGCGCCTCTGTCTTCATCATCCCCGTCCGAAACCTGTGATACATGAGATAAGACCGCATAGCATTCACAGCTCGTGGATTTCACTCATTCATTACCAACGTCGGCCACACAGATCGGTTTGTGTTACTGGATAATCTCGTAAATCAACTTTCCACCCGCTTTCATCGCCGAGGCGATGATGAAGACTTGGATGAGGGTGTTGTACTTCAGATAGAGACACTGGCTTTGCGTCCTGTCGGTCACTCAGTTCTGCCCATGGCATTGAATAACCTTGCATCCCAGCTCTTCATCCGCTTTACTCACCAGGGCATTGAGACTAACTTAGTCTAATGTGCTTCTGATATGATGATCATTCCACGATTGATCATCTTCGACGGAGCAAAAGATTCCATTTTGTTTACTCGAAGTCTTATCTCGCCCACATGCATTTAATCTAACGGACCTTCATCATGCTCAGCAATTTATTGGGCAGGCTACTAAAGTCGCACCGAAAAATGATTCCACCTCGTACGTGCATCGCCAAAATCCGATAAACAAACCATCTCATGGCGCCATTGTTCTTGTCGTGCGCTGCAATAGACAAGATATGGGACAGACCCCTGCAAACGATGAAGCTGGCGACTGTAACTGCCCAGGGTCCAATCAACGATATACGCCGCCAGCATCTCCCCATCGATATCTTTGACAACTACCCATGTATTGTATCGAAGCTCCCCAACGCACATCAGGAACAAGGACGCCCTTGAGGATAAAACCTAGATGATGCAATTTCGACGATGGTCGCGTGCAAGGAATGGCACCATCGAGTACTGTCCAGATGACCCAGGGCTCGCGATAAGCAGTTCGCACGGGAACAAGGCACTATTGTCTCGCTCCGGAGTCGGAAGTCCGGGATAGGTTGGAATGGAAGATGGACCAAGGCTATCTGCGGTAGCAACATTGCTGTTTCGAGGATGGACTCCAGTGGAGAGTCGAATGTGGGAAGCACAGCGACATGGGGCTTTCTATAGCTAGTGGATGCAAAGATTGAGAGTCTGAAGATGAGATAGACGATACCGTGCCTCATGATAGCCTCAAGATCAGAGTCGTGATCATTCATCAGAAACGCTGACTCAGAAATGCTAGCTTATCAGTTCTGATAATAGCGTGTGATATTCCTCCAATCCTGTACATAAACCTCCTAGAGCGACAGGAAACACCGTTGTCGATCATGTCTGAATCAGTTCTTACAAGCGCTCGTTATGGCAAAGACCTCGTTCGCGTCTTTCGCGTCGTGAAGGGAAAAGAGTTTCACCAGGTCGTGGAATATAATGTTACTGTCCTATTAGAAGGCGATATCGAGACTAGGTCAGTCACTCACTATCACGAGCTCCACCATCTAATTGTGGTTATGCAGCTACACCGTTGCAGACAACTCTGTCGTCGTCGCAACCGATTCTAGTATGTATACCCATACCATCATTTAGCCGATGTTCACCACACCTCATCCAGTCAAGAACATCACATACTGTGCGTCCACTTCCAATGGTCAACCCTAACAACTCACACAACAACCCACAGATCTCGCCAAGATATCACCGCACATCCTCAGTCCAGAACGATTCGCATTACATCTAGGAACATACCTCGTCTCCAAATATGCGCATATACACCGTGCGTTCGTGTCCCTGGAGAAACTGCGCTGGTCTCGTATCACCTTGAGTGGGAACGTGGATCCGCACCCGCATTCGTTCGTAAGGGACGGAGACGATAAACAGACGGTCGAGGTCGAGGTACGAATTTTAATCTTAATCTTAACGCGTCCCATGCTTCTCGGATTCGGGTGGAGTGGAAAACTGTTGTTCGCTGAGGTGGAGCGTTCCCTTGCCATCAGCTGCCGAGCTGCGGCAAACTCGGTCGAGACGCTTGCACTCCTTCCTGCTTTTATCCTCCGCTTCTATCATCCATCCTACGGATATATAGAGCTTATCAATCTCTCTTTTTCTTTTTCCCCAAGGTCGATGCTCTGCTGGCAAGGACAAGCTCTCTGCTAAAGTGACTTCGGGAATCACCGATCTTTTGGGTGAGCTTTATCCTTGTGCTTCCGAGCTTGCGTTTACATGTGTTCTTAGTGCTCAAGTCTACTGGGTCTGCGTTTCACGGATACATCCACGGCGAGTACATGACGCTACCGGAAGTGCATGATCGCGTTTTATCGACCTCCGTGGACCTAGCTTACACCTTCAAACCCATCGCACTCAGCCCACCCACCGACGCCACCAAGCTCGAATTCATCGTCCCAGAAGGCTTCACACCCGGTAGCGTCTGGGACGGAGACGCAGTCACAATCCGTGCCAGGAACGGAACGCTAGATATATTCTCGCTAGATGAAAGTGCTACTACGTCCAAGTGCGTCAATAGGCTTCGTCAATAGGCTTATATCACCGGTCGCCAGCCCACGTGGGAGAGCTTGGGAGAGTCATCGTCTATGACCCTGCAAAGTATCTCCCCATTTCCACCTTCAATTACTGATCATCTGCCACTAGGGACGACAGTGATCGACGCCAACGGAGGATGCACACAACGCTACGATGGTGCTGGTCCGACCAACGTATGTATGGATCACCGTGCGTCTGGCCTTGTGCGATCGCTCTCGCTTCACCTTCTACAGACAATTCGCAAATATTTCATGGGTTCACGTACCTGGCCCAGCACGTAATCGCGTGAAGCGGTTCTATCGATCTGCTGGCCCTAGGGTCGGTGACGGTGTTGGTAATGAATATGCATGTACGTACGTATCTCATTCTATGCTTTCCTCTGACGGCCATGCTTACCAGTAGCATAATTAGCTCCAACAGATCTTCCAATGGCACAAACCCGACGCTTAATTCGCAGTCGCATGCGCGCAACGCTACCTGGATATCCAAGTTGCTACCAGGTGCAGGCAGGTGTCTGCAGGTTTGCTGATGGATGGATAAAGTATCTAATCAGTTATCGGACATCTGGGCTGCACGCTTTGCGAACGCTTCATCTTCATCAGTATGTTCAGACAGCAGAACTCCGCACACGCGTAGAATTAGCTGTCTGAGAAATTTGTATCGAGTCTCATCGTATTTCAGTGCCTCATATAAAACATTGTGTTGGTTGCTAGACGTTCCGGATACTTAATGACTCGGTGCAAGTGTGGGTGGGCTATTCACCGACATCCACCAGTAATTATCATACAGCAAGAAATGGGTTTGTATAGATAAACGTCGACTTAAATAAACTTCGAAGCAGCATATGTTTAATAAATACTACGACGGATCCTCGACCACATCTCTCCTCCCTGCAGAATGCTCGGCAAACATTTCCCTACACAGTACCGCTAGTTGATATATGTACATGCTCCTGGAAGACAATTGAATTCATGCTAGTGTCTGCGTCGGAGCTGGCAACAAGTTTTGCGTGATATTCTCGAACGCTAAGGATGAGGCGTGGTCCCAATACAAACATCTGCACATTTAGTAAGACTTGAAGAGTACCATAGAGTGCATTAACTCCCATAGAATTTGAATTCTACAGAAATGATGAGCCGTGAGTATAAGCAGATGTCAGCAACAGGTAAGCGCACCAAAACCTCTGGAGAGAGATAAATAAGCTGCAAGCAAGAGACACCGACAAAGCTAGCACGTGCGGAATTTGAGCAGGAAAAGATAACCACGTTCTCAATTACTAGCTCACCTCGCAAAATAAAGCACGTGCGATTTCATCAACACTCTGAAATAGTCCCCGATCATCGATCCTGTCAATGGGCCGAGGCGTCGCAGGTCACGGAAATGTTTCACAGCAATCCAGACGGAAAGACACAGTGCGACGACCTCCCAAACAGTGGCGAGTATCCAAACCATTGAGAACAGGAGCTGGACATCCTCCTCATAGCTATAACCGCACATATGCATGCCAGAGAGTATCGCCTCCTCTGGCGTTTGTCCAATGAACTGTGTTCTGCAACTCAACAAGTAAAACTTACCTGCTACAGCAATCTTGAGTGCTATTGCCGCGAGTACCACAGAGGCGATGTTAACAGCCAGGAAGATAATAACTAGGAAGAGAGGCATGGTTCTGGATCCTTGATACATGGCATGTAACCGAGCAATCATGATGACTTGCAGCATCTTTTAGTCGGGTCAATACCACTGAGATTGTGCAGCTCACCGCCCAGCATGGCAGTCATGACCACATTTGTCCAACTGGATGCGTACTCCAGAATGTTGCCTGAAACACCCAATCAGTGATCACCTCGTACTGAAATCAGACGCTGGACTCACAACTGTGTTGTCATTATGTTGAATCAAGGTCAATGGTCAAAATATCACTCACCCCTACAGATGTGTGTTAATCGAATATAAGGGAGATGGTTGCGTAATACTCACTGCATCTGTCAGCAAGACAAATGGTATATACCCTGTGTGCTTCCAGTCAGAAGAATTAAACACCCCGCATATGAGACATACCCAAAACACTGACACTAATCGTCAGATATGAGCTATTAGCACAAAACCAATTTTTGGTCTCGATACATACACAGAATAAGGTATTCCAATATAGCGTATCTAGCACATTTTAGAGTCAGCACAACAGCCAACCACGCTACAGTATAATATGAGGTACGAACAACCAAATACAGCACAGTCATGAGAGACCAGCGTTGCCTCTGTCGCAAATTCATTGTATTCTCCTGTTTTTATGAGGAGGCTCCGTTACTCACCCAGATCAATTCAATCTATAACGCCATTCTCAGCGAGTTAGCTGCTCTACTGATAAGGTCAACATACCTCTTGTCCAATTGTTAATGCTGGAGTTATCATGAGAATGGCAGCAGTTTCGGATCAACGTCCTGCTCACCCCAGTCATATGCCACCACGACGCCGGCGGCAACTGCAAAATGCAAGTCGATGTTAGGTCGAGACATCACCAATTGATACGACAAACCTAACCAATAGCTAACGAAAACTTGTGAATCGATGAACGGCCACCAACTGGGATCATTTGAGACGAAGGTCATATTTGAGAGATGAGAGGCAGCGAGTGATGTTGGGGGAGTTAACGATTTAATCGTGGTGTCCGTGCTAGATATACCACCATCGAGCGCTTTGTCGCCAGAAGGGCATGATGGAAACGGATATTTGATTGACCGCGCCTCAAAACCCTTGATTGTGTGAAGTCAGTATTGCGGTACAACCTCAGGCCTCAGGCCTCAAGCATGAAGAGGAAGTCGTCAAAGTAAATTTTAATTTGTAAACCAGTATTACACACGCTACTGCTTGAACATCAGGAAAGCCTTGTCAGTCGTTGGCGATGTCGGAAGCTTCTTTCCAACGCGATTTTGAGTTGTTCTTGTTGCAGGTGTGCATAAATAGAGTTCTGAAACAAATCAATCTCACACAGGTCTACCTGTCTAAAACCTCTCGTTAATTAACCATCATCGGCAGTCGGTCTATTACTTACCTTGTCAGCTCCGGTGACTCATTATACGCCGGCGAAGCGAAGCTTCCTTGGGTACGAATGTCATCAATATCTACCGTTCGTTCTGTTCCCGATAACGATGGTCGCGTGCATGGAATGGCACCATCAAGTAGGGGCTCGCATTAAGCAGTTCGCACGGGTTCAGGTTGGAATGGAAGATGCAAGATGGAGCAAGGCTATCTGCGGTAGAGAAAAGTTGCGGTTTCGGGGATGGAGTCCAGTGGAGAGTCAAATATGGGAACCCAGCGACATGGGGTTTTGTAGTGGATGCAAAGGTTGCAACTGGGAGCTGATCGATCGATCGATATTGATGATCAAGCAATATCATGAGTTAACGTTAGATCCCAGTGAGAATCGGTCCTAGCCATATCGATGGCCAACGACGCAAATACTGTAGAGATACGACACTAGGTTCGTCACAGGTCACAGCCCTTAACGAATCGAATCTATTTGGTGTGACTGTCACATGAATTTTTGGTGGGACGAAGCTAATTTGTGACATATGGAAAAAACATAGGTTATGCACTAATGGGACCAGAAATCATCATACATTGAATTTGCGATGCGTCTATGCTTTCCACGCCCGTAATCAACCTTCAGAACACTATTCAAGCCACTCTCCACATCTTCAGCAGTAATGTCACCCACATCATAGACTTCGGAGTGGTTTGAACACAGAAGTCTGCCATCTGCATCGATACGGCAGTCAGAACGGACGTGTTCACCCCTGGAAGCCATATGGTCAAGGAGTGAATCCATTGGCACGTCACTGGCATCGAGGTCATGCTCGCTAGCATCGTCAAAGGGGGATTCGGCTCCGGTAGTATCAGTGGCCTTGTTCTCTGACTCGGAGTTTGTTGCCTGGTTGACGCTGACAGTCTTGTACTGAGCAGTAGCAATCCTCATCCATCCAGCTGGATCATTCTTCTGAACATCATGTAAATATTGCAACACCTCTCGACTTGCGAGGCTTGCAAATGAGAGATTGAAATTCTCCCTGGCCTTACACATGAAAAATGCCTTGAAAACATGATTTAGCTCCATGCATCAAGATTCAACAGTGCGAGAAAACGAGAAACAAACCTGCTTTACAAGCTCAGGCTTGTTTATAGCGTGATATCCATTTATAACCCACCACAATGACCGATCACAAAGGGTGCCAATTGTTGTGTCAAGTCTGATGAGTGATGCAGACTTGTCTTGGGCAAGTCAAACAAGAGACTCATTGACTATATCAGCACGCTGTGTCTGTTTGACTGCAAGTTTGAATGGTCATTGAATACTGATGTCACATGGCTGACCAACACCAGTGCAGCCCCCAGGGACAAAATGGTATTTGATCCAAGGGTAGGTCATATCCGTCCACATGTGAAATTGAATTGATCTGTGCACACTCCACACATTGAGGTGCAAAATACACTCCTGGTCAGCCGGTGCATTGGGTAACACTTTCTGCTCCTCCCAGTAAGGCACCAGAATGTCGTTAACGTACTTGCACATGAGGGGAAATGTTGACCAGTAAGTGTGCATACTTGAGTATGAGATTTTGAACTTGAGTTCCATTGCTTCCTTGTATTGCGGAGTAGACTTTGAAGGAATAGAGCGTGAAGTTTTCCCCTTGTAGATCAGTTGCAAGGGGAGGGCATGACCTCTGGCAGATATTCTGTTGACAACGGTGAACGCTCGTTTTTCTTCCTGCCCGATCATGGAGACTTGCTTTGAGTCAATTGTTTCAAACGTTGAGGTGTTTGCTGGCTGATAGACAATATTTGTCTGGTCAATATTGATGACAAATGCAGCATTGAAGATTGCACAGTCACAAATTGTGAGTGTTAAATGGAGGAACTGATTGAGGAGAAGCTGCTCGACATTTGGTGGCGTTTTTTGAGCTGCACATGTTGCCCTGTGGAAGCTCCAATTGAGATGCTCAACAAGAAACTCCTTCACCCAACTCTCCGTGCAGTGGAAGTGAGAATTATCCTTGGCAACATGCTCGAAAATATCAGGAATGGAGTGTTGCAGGCGTGCAAGGATGATACCACGGCAGTGGAGAGTGTCCAATGCAACACCAACTTGACGGAGAGACTGAAGGTCGTTGATGATCAATTTGACCACGTTGGGATAGGAGGATAGAATGTGTTTCCATGTGTTTTGGTACATGGGCAGGCTGCGTTGCTGAACACGAGCAAGAGTTGCTGCACTCCAAACAGCTTTGTCACCAGAGCGGTCAATCCATGTTCCAACTACCTGCAGAGTCAATGTCTGGAATCGTGCTAAGTCCCTCTGCTGAAGATCATGCACAATCTCTATGGGGGATATGCCAATCCCAACTCGAACAGCAGCTTCAGCAATAGTAGCCCATAACAAGGGGTGTTGCCAGTTGACACAAACTGCAACAGTGTCCTCATGCTTCCTTTTGCATCCAGGTTGAACACTAGGTTTATGCGCCCTCGCATCTCTTCGAATCTTGCGATATGGGTGAGACACCTCGGCAAGATCTGTCATCGGGAGGGCAGGAGTGATGTCGGATGTGTGATTTGTAGTGGCCTTCTTCACAGCCTTTTCACAGGCACGTTGAATTTGTTTCCGTTCCCTATTTCCCTCACGTCGGCGTATATCTCTTTCTACTCCTTCAACACGAACCCTATAGGCATCCCACTCACAACTCTCTAGCTCCCAAGAGAAAGGAGTCCATGCCAATTTGAGATGCTCCTCATGCATCATAGTTGGAAAGTACTTGAACAAACCAACTGATTTGTCCTCTTCATGAACCCTAAGATTCAAGGAAACACATTCTGAGCTAGATGTTGTCGGCAGAGGGGAGGGGCTTGTTGCTGGTACTGGACTGGGATATGATGGAGGACATGATGACAATTCGACGCTGAAATCACTAGTGTCATCTGTGAAAGAGCTCTCCGAAGACTCAGAAAGTAACTCCTCAGACTGTTATGAGGAAATGAGTTTTTTGAGTGGTAAAAACACAGTAAAAACAAACCTCGAAGTGGCTCTTTGTCAACATCAAAAACTCCTCCATGCAAAGACAATATTTCGAGTCATTGGTAAACAGCGGGTGGTGGTTGAAGACAGCATGCTTGATGGTATTGAGAGCCGCAATTGCACATGAAAAGGAGTCTGTCTGCTCCCCATGAGACAAGGATCCTTTGTCAAATGGTGTCAATCTGTGGTTTTTCAACCAGTGGTGGAAGCATCAACATATGAACTAGGCATGGACCATCCAAGTGAGTCACTGTACAAGATCATCTGTGTGCTAGCATCAACGCTAACGATGGCCCAATGGACATTGGCAATATTGACAGGGAAAATGACGCGCTGTATGGTGCAATCATAAAGCAAGTCTCTGATGTAATGCAGCTGAGTAAAGGCTTTGTCGAAATGATACTTTGACCACCGCGTTTCGCCAAGGAACAATATATTTGAAAAATCAAGTGTCTCGACAGCAGTATCATTGTGTTCATCCACATGATCATTGATAGCAGCAATAAGAGCATCAAGTACACAACCATTGACCATTGTGTCAGCAAGCAGAGGGAGAAGCTCTGGTGTGCAAAGATTGGTCTGAGCACCAAACCCCTTCAAGTCAACATCCCATGGCAAACGCTCGAGTGAATCTAGAACCTCATCTACAACTACTGACTTGGAAGCACCATGACCCATGTCCTCTTCATCCTTAAGCCTCTGAAGAACCCAATCATGGGCCAATATCCAGGCGAGACGAGCCTCCAGGGCACATGACATGTCCCTCCAGTATGAAAGAACCCAGAATGGAAGGTGAAATGTTGGGGAAAGTGGATGGATGATTGAAGTGTGACCATTAAACCAAGCCTGACTGAACTGATTGAGGAGCTGAGTGACACAATGGAGCAGGGGAATTGACCATGTCATGAAATTGTTGGGAAGGCTGAGGAGAGGGGGGTTTGTTGAGAAAATGATGGTGTCTGGGCTAAGATCACAGTCCAGTGATGCACAAAGACTGATGTCGAGTAGCTGCGTGACAGGCAGAGTCTGAGATGGGATGATTGGTTGCATTGGAGTTGGGATCCTGAGTAATCATGTGATCTCATGTTGAACAGAAGGCAGCAGTTTGCTCTGGTCAAAAACATGACCACATGAGAGCCACTCTGAAGCAACAAACATATCAGTTTGCGATGGCATGATGGGTGCTTGAAAACAGATCATACTAGTAGACTCACCTGGCAGGCTTTAAGACCACAGAGTCTCCAATTCCACTTGTTACCAGTCAGTGCTATGCAAGGTGAATCCATGACAGACTGAAGCAAGTTGCTCGAATCATGAAGCAGCATGTCAGATGGTTGCGAGCGGCGAAGCACTACAATCTGCAGGCAAATCTATTTGGGTAAGGTCACAGGTCACCTGGACATTCGAACCTGTAACACTAAGCGTGACATCGTCACGGGCTGCACGTGATGAACCTAGTGTCATATCTCTACAGTATTGCGACAATATTTGCATCGATTTGGGGAGATGGATGAGACTTATATGATATTTTCAGCGACTCACATCAAGCGAGATATTGTATCATCAAGTGTGTTTGCATAGCATAGATTCTGGTATATTCCCGTAGCTCCAAATTGATCACTTGCATATCCGCACATCAATGCAAATTGAGTGAAAACAATTGTATTCCCAATATATATATATATATATTATTATATCATTATGCTACGGCTGAATATACCTATGTATATGGCAATAAATATTAGTTGTTGGTACATAGCCATGAATCTCTAAAAAATCATTTTACCATGAGGAGTTCACGACAAGATCACGACATTGCACCATCGCAGCAATCATTGAGCAATAACATTGTTAAGCCATATTTGTTGACTCATACCATATCCCTTCATTTATGTTTTAAACTACCAAGTGATATAAGACTTTATTGCGGAAAGAACCATTAGCACCTGTAACCTAATTTATATTCTTATGAGAGTTGTAACCTAATTTTTATTCTTATGAGTGTCTCAACCAGCAAGGTATGATAGTGTAATTAGGTACCGTTTGTTGAGCAACATCATATTACCTCATTTATGTTTGACTTACAAAACTATATAAGATCGGTTCAAATATTGCATGAATTACAATGCCATCCAAGATCATGCACGTGACCATCACCTTAGCCTCAAATTGAATTTTACCTTAGAATTTTCGAAAAACCTCAAAATCATGTGACCAGCGCGGATTAGCCAGCATAAGGATTTTCCAAGAAAATCTGATGAATAGACGAACTAGCTAAGGACAAACGGAGGAGACAATAGATAGACATAAAAACAATCCCAGTATTTGATGTTTCGGAGTTGTGAACAATATCTGCCTTGCAAATGCTATACTACTGTGACCTGCTGGTGCTGCAGAGATGGGGAAGCCATTTTCATGGTCTGTGGGGGCGGCAGACGAGGTGGGGACTGATGAGAAGGTAGCAGGATAGACAATGGCAGTGGTGATGGGCTATTGTGCTGCATATGGGGCGACATGACATACTGGTTTGGTAACAGCTGACTGACTTGTGGAGGAACATTAATGTTCCCAGTATGATTCACAGTCCGCATACCATTGGCAGACGGCATGCGCGTAGGTAAATTGCCTGATGCAACATGAGGGCTCGGCATCCCTTCATGAAGCTGTACGGGCTGCTGATGAGGTGACACTATGCCTGGCCACTGCCATCCCTGAGGAAGTTTGATGTTGAGATTGGTGCCACCCGCCAGCTGCACATTGAAATGTGCTGTTTTGCATGAGGTGCCCTGGATACGGAACTTGCGCTGGGCATCCCTCTGCGTTCTGTGCGAGTGCCATCTTGAAGGATTGCATTTGCTGCAAAGTGAGACCATTTGGCTGATACATGACCGCACCATTAGGCAAAGAATAACCATTCATGGGAATGTGGTAACCACTGAGTGGGACAGATACTGGTATATGTTGGGATTCAGCCTTGGGTTGCATTGGTGAGCAGGACTGATTGGACTGAGAAGGATCAGCAGGAGGAGTCATCTGCATGTCTGTGGACTGATGTGCTGTGCCATTAATTGTTGTATTATTGGCAGCAATGCCATTTGGTGCAGCGATCAGCCTGACTGAATCGCCATCTGACATAGGAGTGCCAGCATGGTCTCCGTTGACTGCGTTTGTAGAAGTGGCGCAAGGGGGTGAAGACTGCTGCATTACTGTAGGCAAACTAGGGGATGCGATGTTCCCAACAACCGGAGGACGCATGGCACCGTTTGATGAGATGCGCATTTGCGGAATGGTAGATGGCGGTTGCATTGCTTTGACATGCGCCTGCATGGATATTGGTACACCATTTGGCATTGGAATGCCTGCGGGGGCTGCACGAGTAGCCGAAAGTGGCATACCTCCAGGATATACCCACTGGATGCCATATTGATCACGACGAACACTGTACTGGGGTTGCGCCCCAAGGTGGTATGGGGAGACAGAGTGTTGGCGGTCGTCCACGGTCACAACAATGGTGTTGTCTGTTGTGAGGGCCTGATGGTCTTGATCTGACAATAATGTCATCATTTGACAGACGCAGACGAGCTGACATCTCCTCATCATCCTTGGGATGATCGCATCCATGCGCTGTGCAAAGACTTGCCATCGTCGTGTGAACATGGAATCATCGCCATGAATCCTGTAACACTGAATGAAGGCGTCATGACGATCGATCACAGTGTTGCCTAGGTGGGTTATATGGTGGTGGACATAGCGCATGCACTCTGCCTCCTCGTCTGCTACATTTGGTGATGGTGCTGACAGGCGCGAGGAGGAAAAATTTGCCTTCCAGTGACATTGCAGAAACGGAAATGGAAATGTTGAGCATTGACTCAGATAAGCATTCTAAAGCAAACAGGTAGTACTAGTAAGCACTTGAATTCGGAATGTACTGCTTGTAGTCTTACCTCCAACACATCCTCATACCCATGGTCACCTTCCTTTTGGCTTGCGAGGTCACGCTCCATGGTTGCATGGATGAGGTTGAGGCATTCCTTAGGCTGGATAGATGCTTTAACAGCGACAGCCAGAGATCCTGGGTCCCCGCTGTCTCTTGCACGTAACTTGAGTCTAGTGATACCATTAGTTTTGACCTTGGGCTTATGGGCTCAGGCGTCTGTTCATGAACTTGAAGCTGCATGAGCTGCTGATGAGGTGATGCTATGCCTGGCCACTGCTGCAGTCCAAGTTCCTGAGGAAGTTTGATGTTGAGATTGGTGCCACCTGCCAGCTGCACTTTGAAATGTGTGCCATTTTGCACTAAGGTACCCACCTTCATCCTGTTAGATCGGATCCCACAATACAGAGTACTTCAAGTTGGTGGTGATCTGGATAGCGTGATAACCTGCGAGTTCTGCCAGACATGATGGTGAAATTGTCTAAGGGTTGGACCTGTGAAAAAAATGAAGTAAAACACATGACCAATTTCATTATGACACTGATAAGTGAGATGTGATGATATATCCTAGTAGTACTATGTACATAAACAATTACATTTTTTGCATGGAAGAGGTCGAATCAGTGATCATTTGGGCGAGAAACACAGCAAAGAAAAAGTATGATATGGGCCCACAACATGGATATATCCTGATTTCTTGTCAGCTGACAGTTTCACCAGTACTGGTGGCAGCCGCAGCTGCAGGAGGCGTCATGGGTGTTGAGGCAGCCACTTGTGCCTGAGGTTGAGGTTGAGGTTGAGGTTGAGGTTGAGGCAGATTCCACCTCTGATATTCTGGCCACTGTGCCACAAATAATGCCTGTGTAGATCGTTTAGTACCTCTGATCACCACAATTGCATCCAAAAAATACTCACTTGTTTATCCTTCATTCCTAGATTTCAACCGGATCCCTCAGAATACAACAAGTTTCGAGAGATAGAAGTACAAGCGTTGGTAGTGTCTTTCAAAATGCGCCAGCACTGGGTAAGGTGATCAGCTGTGGGTCAGATTGGAACATCAGGTTGTCGGGAATATCAGTGCGGGGGTGCAGGGACCCCTGATAGCCCAATGTTGGATGTCGTGGGATTATGATGAAGTTCCCAGCCGTGGGAAGACCCAGGCGCATACATCAGATCGTCAGAGACTATCAATGAGGCAGTCTCCAATGCAGCTTGTCGATGCATTCATGTACTACATGGATGAGCGTCACAAGAAGTGGCTCGACAGAACCAATGAGGAGGTGGGTGGTGAAGGCACAAGTCCCAGGTGCTCTTTCAGCAGTGTATGGCAGAAGCAGAAAACACACCTTAATTAGTCATTTACAATGTGTTATAGAATAGGGACTGCTGAATGATTTCGAGAATGGACTGCGACAGAAGGAAAGTTTTTGGACTGCATGTCGAGCCTCTGTATGTTGTCAGGACAGTCAAGCAGAAAAGGTAGCAACAAACTGTGCACCACATGCCAAAGATAAGGGGATAGTGTCTGAGTCATATAAGAGCAGCATATACTCAGCTCAGACAGCAGAAATGCACCCAACAAGCTGATTGAAAAGCTGCTCTGTAATGCACTTGAGGAGGAGCTCGAAGGGCAGGTACAAATTGTCTGTGAATGGGCTGGCATCATTGAGAAGGTCTGTGGAGTCTTCGTGAACTCCTGCAGTTTGAGGGAGATCTGTGGACGGCTGATCAAAATTATGTGTAGCTGCTGGAGATCAAGTATGGTGTAATTTCCTGTACAAATCAGTTTATACCATGCCAAATTCCTTCTCGATGAAGCTTGCTTACCTCCAGTGTTCCATTGAGTGTAGATGTTATCTTCAGCTTTGCTTCTGCAGTTACACTGAGAGCAGTCGGAGTGGATCCCACAAAGAGGACAAATGGCTGATTGCTGACTTCCCTGTTATCTGACTCTGCCAGAACTTCTATGGCCATGGCTGCTGTGTCATGGGCAAGACACACTTCCCCTGTCAATTGCGAGGTAGCTTCCTCCAAAGACGTCAATCCATACGAGTATCCAGTGTGGGTGTAAAATCCAAACACTGAAATTGCCAAAGATGCGAACACCCTCCTCATGAATGCTTTGAAAGACACGGGCTCTGGGATTATCCCAGCTTGCCTATGTTTGTGAGTAATATACCACAATGGTATTCAAAGGACGTACTTTAGGCCCCCATTCATTTTGATAAACATAGACCATTTCTTTGGGAGCTCTTGTGCTCTCTCATATTCCTCCAGAAATTTCTCTAGATCTAAATGGTCCAAGAGAATATGAACAGTTCCTCCACATCTTGCCATCTCAGCATGCAGAGCAGACAGATCATCCAACTTGTTCAATCCAACTGGAAAGCCATACAGAATCTGAAAAATGGGTGAGAGTCGGAACAAGTTTACATGCCTCTGGACTGACATCTTTGACTGTACCGTCAGCTACGAGACCCCCTTACATGACTACCAAAACTTCCGTGAGTGTTGATACAACGACCGCAGAAGTTCTGCCGATATCTGAAACTAGCTGCAATCTTGTTCTTTGAACTGTCTATGAAAATCATCACAGTGAATTCCATTCATGCTTGACCTCTCATACCTTGAAGTTGCTCTCCAGTCTCTGGCATTTGTGTGCATCTTCCTGCAGTTCTCTGTGAACTCCACATGGTCCATGATGTAGGCGGGTGTTCTCAAAGCATTGAATGGTTTGCCCACAAGATCAGCAACCAATGCATCTTTATTGGGGTTAAGAAAGTGCATTGGCATTCTAGTCTGCAGTAAATATAACATAGATCCACCGCCACGAGAATAGCATGTGGGCGGGATGTATGGGATATGGACCGCGATGGCGTCAGACTGACTGCAGGGGGAAATTGTGTGTGTAGATGATGCAGAGCTGACACATAGTGCAGTGACATATCTCCCTACCTATAGGACAGCCCATGTTGACAATGCTCCCTAAGTGTAGGGCCAACCCACCGTGGGCCCACATAACAATGTAAGCCTTATATAAGGGATGGGCCCACATGTGGGATTGTACCCCAGTTTACTGGGTGGGCCAGGGGTTAGATATGAACCTGAGGCTCAAGGGTGGGCCTACTGTATATACATTTTGGAATACAAAAATATATAGGATAGTTGTAGTATGATGTATAGGCTATGCCTGGTAGGTGCTACTTGATGGTGAGGGGTGGGCCCATGTACAAGCGGCGATACCTTTGCATATTTCGGGATCACCGCAGGGTATGGATTATCACCGGCGGCGGCTGACCAATGCATGAATATTCGGTGAGGAATATGTTCAGGAAATGGTACGTCGCACACCGGCTTTCACAGCTTCTGGGAACCGTAAGCCTTATTACATGGTCACTCTCGAACAGAGCACAGTTGAGGGCCAAATAGTATTGAAGCGCAGGGGCTCAACCCCTTATATATATAAATATGAAGTTTCCTGGCGCCATGATTCGGGATCACAGCGGGGGGGAAGGGGGGGTACCCGTCAGCAGCTTCTGGGAACCGCAAGCCTTACTACATGGTCACTCTCGAACAGAGCACAGTTGAGGGCCAAACTGTATTGAAGCGCAGGGGCTCAACCCCTTATATATATAAATATAAAATATCCGGCGCCATGCTTCGGGATCACAGCGAGGGGGGGGAGGGGTACCGATCAGACAAGTGATGTCTGGTCTATATCCGGCGAGGAGTTATTGTATTGGGTGACCAGAGACGCTGTTTTTAATTATCATGGCATTCTATGCATACCATAATGATATTTAAGTGATCCAAAAATCAGTGCAACTGTACGCAGAGGGCTGCCGGAAACATGGCGCCGACAGGTTTCGCCGACACATGACGCCTGACACATGGCGCCGGTCACTGCAGTTGCATTATGTCGGCGTCATGTGCCGCGGCGAATTCTTCATTTTGCTGATCTCTAAATTTGGGAAGTTAGGTAAAGCCAATGTGCAGTACGCATGCCTCCTTACGTCCATCCTCATGTTAACAATGTTGTTTATTAGTCACCGGTTTTCTGGGAGACATATAAGTACAATGCCAAGCACATTACCAGAAAGCCATGATTAATATTCCTCCTGACTGGGCCTTGGCCACAACCCATATTGCTAGCGAATATGTATCTCGCCAGTTCCTTGCCATGATCAGCGGACAGGCCCAATGCTATTCCCCCACTCGAACTAGATTTTGTCATGCTCATGGCGTGCTCGAAGCTGGCTAATACCCTCGCCGATGCCTATCGAAACCCCGGTATGACTTGTTCGGCGGCGCCTTATATGATCTAATTCTATCAATATCAGTCACTATCAATTTAGATGTAGTCAGGTATGCAGATGTTCTGCAGATGATGGAAAAAGGCATCAACCCTGTTCGCGAAGACAGCCTTCTTGCCAGGTATCCACCTGACAGCCAGATCCATCTTGATAGGCCGGCAGTTGTGTGTGACAAGTTCGGCATCATCGTCTTCTGGTACCTTCCCGGCGCAATTGACGGGGCCATACAGGTAAGCAGCACTCAATTGCAAAATGATTGTATTGACGGCGTTAGAACGACATGGCGGCGGCAACCAAAATGATGTCAGTTCCACTGGCCAGAAGCGTGACAAGCAGCGCCGCCACGAGCAATAACTGGAGGACCCATGCGTCAAACTTTTATTCAAGTCAAGGCGGCGGTACTCCGGGATGTATCAATCTGTCACCGGCATGGTTTATGCAAGGTCACCCAGTGAGTAACACCTCATGTTCAGCCACATCCATTCCCACTCTCATAGGCGCCAAAATTTCATCCACAAGTCTCGGCGACTCTTAAAGAGGTTGAAGGACGGTCTTTCTGTCAGGCTATGCACAGACCGGCGGTGCTCATCGCCGCTGCATTGAGAGTCATGCACCCTAACCTGTATTGGTCATCATTGGCGGCGAAGCTAGCCTTGGGGCTCTGGGCAGATCAAAATAAATCAAACGAAATTGGAGATCGTCTCAGAGAGTGGCCGTCAGTATTCACCGCACTCGCCATCGTGTGCAACCGGCGCTCGCCGATGCACCGTGATCCATTGTCACGTCCCCAATGGTTCGATGCCATGACCACCTTCGGCAATTACGGCGTGGCAACCATCAAGATGCCAAATCTAGGGATTGAAAGTGTCTACCCCGCAGGTTCTATGGTCGCCGGATCAGGACGAATCATCAGGCATGGATTGGAAATGGCAGACGGCGACCGAACAGCCTGGGTATGGTACATGAGGGATGATGTTCATGCGTTTGTGGATATCCCAAGGGCTGACTACTCCAAGTACTGGTCACTGGTCGCCGATTGTCTATAGCTATAAAGTAGTTTAAATGTGACTAATAGATGCCAGACCAACGTGGTAGTGCAGGCACCATGGTGTCGCCGGTAATCCAGCATGTTCCGCCGCTCACATTGTGACCCAGCAGACTAGTCTATGCCAACATGATATGTCTAGAGGCGGTATTCAACAATCAGGCTGTATTGTACATAATAACTATTGCCTAATCTACATGTCATCGCCAGAGTCAATTTCTTCGCCGGACCCAGCCTCTGCCTGGTGAACTTCATTCAACAAGGATTCTACTGAGGGAAGAACACGTTCATGGAGCTGTGCAAGGTGGTGCAAGCTGATGAGATCTTTGAAGATCCTTGTGAGCCGGTCTCTGCTTTCACAGAATGCCATGAGCATCATCTTGTTGCTCTGTATGACTTCATCTGGCTTGGGATCCCGAATATCATCGCCGGGACCCAAGGCGCCGCCAACCATCATCTGTGCCAGATGATCAACTACACATTTATCAGCATGCGCCGCGAGGTCTCAACACAATACACTTACATTCCTCACCTCCAAGGCGGTGTACAATATCAATTGCCGCACGTTCGGCATCACCTACCAGTGATTTCAGTGTGGGCCGTTCGAGCTGACCAACGGTGTCAGGCAATGAACTGGTGGACGGTCCTGGGGCCGCATTGGTAATTGCAGCAGGCAAGGCTACAGGCGGCGACGATTGCGGCGAGGGTATAGGTGGCGAGGGCTCATGTGGCTGAGTATGAGGAAAATTATGTCACTTACATTCATTCTGAAAGTCATAACCAACATGCCTTGAGGTTGCCGGTGGGGTGGCACGCGGAACTGCCAGTGGGAGATTGAAGCCAAGGTTGAATGGCTGTGATGCGGCGGGCGCCGCTGTGGCAAGTGGCGTCGTACCCTGGACGGGAAAATTGAACCCCAAGTTGAATGGCTTGGGGGCTGGCTCAGTCGTACCCTGAACAGGAAGATTGAACCCGAAGTTAAATGGGGTGGGAGCTGGCTCCTGTGCGGGCAGAGTGAGGCCGAACCCAAGGTTGAAAGGTTGTGGGGTGTGCACCACCGGTGATGGAGACACGGCGGCAGGAACGCCCAAGTTCATGCCGAAGTTGAACTTCGGCGTGGGAGGTGCGGCAGACGGTGGCGCCATGGGCAGTCAAGATTCATGCCGAAGTTGAACCGTGGCGCTGGCAGTGGCTGTGCCATAGGTAGAGACATGCCTAAATTCAATCCTAATCGGGAGTTAGGAAGGTGCATCGCCGAAGGTGGAATGATCGACTCACTGAGGGTTGACCGGCGATCCAGCTTCACTACTGGATGTTGTGTCGTCGGTTAACATTGGTGATTCGAATCAGTACTTTGGAATGGAAGGTCTGATTGAGAGATTGGGACATGTGATGTTGTGGGAACAATGGAGAGTTGAGAGGGTTGTATGAACTGATTATATATCTGATCTAGGTGTGGACCGCGGAAGTTCAAATTGTGGCACCCCACAATGCTTTGTCCAGTCGGCGAAACCCGGAACACGTGATTCTCAAACATCCTTGCCGCGTGTTCAGGTGCTGAGAAGCGACTGACTTCAAATTTTCCAATAGATACAATTTCAGTGCCGTGATCTCCCATCTTCCATTTGTTCTCCACACCATGCCTACTCCTGAGTTGTCCAACACTGCCATGGATGAGGCTGCAGAGCAGCTCTTGACAATTGTCAAGAAAGGGGCAAATTTGAGGTATGGCAATCCCGGTCACCTCAAATTGGCGATGGATGTTGGAGATCTGCTGGTGAGTGTTATTAAAATAACAGGGCGAGGGGCTGTGTTCACTACATATAGTCACCGGTGTTCAACGCCCATGGCATGACAGGCGACATTTATCCCGCCGGTCCTGCTGTCAGCAGCCATGGAGATGCAGGAGCATCTCGATGCGGCGCAGCAATCATTTACCAGCGCTCCTGTGTGGGCCAGGATCAGGGACGACGATCCACGAATTCAGCAACATCCATTGAAGGAGAAGGCAAGAATCATCACCGTTGCCAGGCCCCAGCGTCAGCCGACCGAGCCGGCGAAAGAATCAGCCGGCGATGACAGCAATACCGCCGCCGTACCTGCACCGTCAAAGTCCAAGCGCAGGCCAAAGCCAATGCCTAGGAGATCGAAAGCAGCGCATGCGGAGTCCAAGGAAAAGGAGACAGGCGGTACACGAGGGAATTCACCGCCGGCCTATACCTCCTCACAAAAAGGTAAAGGGAAGGAAGTAGGTCCTGCAGAGAATGATGCTGTTGTCAATCGAGGTCGGACAACCCGAGTGGAGAAGAGACGGAAAGGGTCCAATACCAGTTCGCCGCCAACTGCAGGCGGTGCCGGCGCCACGCAACATGTTGCTGATGCTACCACAATGCAGGTATGTAGTTTCATTCATGTTTCCATATACACTCATTTTCGGTGAATAGACCAAGACATCAAAACGTCCCAAAGTCGTGCCTGAGCTGGTGTCACCACAAAATGATTCACCAAAGCTTATTTCACCAAAGGAGGACAGGAAATCGGTAAGTTCTTTGATGCCTGATGCTAGATGTGCTAACACATAATAGGCATTGGATGGTGCAGAGCTCATTCCACCCTGTGATGCATGCATGAAATCGTAGGTCTTTCATATAATTTCTCAATGCCATGTATATTCATTTTGCACATCAAGGGGCATCATGTGTCGAGAAGGATTTGGTACCACCGGTGCCACACTTAAAGCATGTGGCTGGTGCGCCCGGCAAAAACTGAGGTGTTCCCTTGCCAAAGTTGCACCTGGTGAACAAGGCCAGAAAAGATCTCTCTCACGCCGCCGCCCGCAGACAGAAGGTAATTGTACAATCTCCATGTGATATTTGCTGACTTGAAAATGATATGGTAGTTGATGCTGACATTCCCAATGCCACTGCCGCATCGCCGCCACCGCCACCGGCCTGCCGCCTCAGTTCCACCCATCACCACCCTAGACAGTCAAACACCACCACCAGCCGAGCCATCAGAGTCCTCCATCCTATACCCTCCTGATGCACAGCAAACAATGGACGTGGACTTTGATGATTCTGGCGATGGGCTCACGAAAGTCTTGGAGGGAATGACACTGGAGGTGATGCAAGACTCGGCGAGTTTAAAGGCCAAAAGTGCAGCTCTTCAGGACAGTACCGCCAGCCTCCGGGCAACAATTTCCGAACTCAAGGCTGAGAACGTCGCTGCCGCCGCACAGCTGAAGGATCTGCAAGCTAGGATCAAGTCTCAGGATGCGGCACTCCATGAGTTGCAAGGCCTGCGGTTGGAGGTAGCGGCATTGCAGGATGAAGTCAAGATGTTGAGAGGAGAATCAACCGCGAGGGATCAACAGCTTCGGTCTGCTCAAGACCAATTGAGGCAGCAGGAACGTGCCACGGCAGTCCTTCA
>JABBWB010000116.1:0-125866 GCA_016628085.1 Suillus occidentalis
GATCCAAACTTTCGCAAGGAGTCGAAATGTCGAGTTCCAGTTCATCATTGCTGTCCCAGCCACTCGCCATACATCCATTGGACGCCAAATTTATTGGGATGCGTCGTAGCTGGATCGTCCTGCGTCAGAACGTGGAAAATGTGACCAGGATTTCATGCAGTTCGCTGTTCAACATCAGAAAAGATCGCTCAGGGGGCAGTTTCGTGGCAAAGGTTCTCACGCAAACGGTCAACCGTTTTTTCATAGACCCGACAGACCGTCTGGATCGTTTCAAGAAGCATGTGAGGTTGAAGGTCACTTACCAGTTCTATTGATTTCTGAGCCGTTCGCAAAGATCAAATTCAACCAATGGGAGTGTGGGTTGCACATAAAAGGAAAAGGAGAGCCCGCTTCTTGCTTGCTGTGTCATGATGGTATGACATTACTGTAACTAGTGGTTATGAGTGTTATTGAGGGTCAAGAATACTGTAGTATTTCACTCGATTCGGCACCACCTGTGACGCGTGACACACTACACCATTTCGTCGCCTCGGCATTTGAGGGTGTGACACATGACAGTGCAGAAAATTTCGGCAAAATTTAATTTCGACCATGTTAATTTTGACTGCCAGATCATGAGCTCGTCAGCTCTAAGTACATAACTCACAGAGAGTCGTGAGCGCGCACTTGCAGCTGAACAAGCAGAATTACCCGATGAGACAGCAATGCAGACAGCCGATCAGTGCATCAATGATGACAGCAGCCTGCCGTGTGGTGCTCTTGTAGCGGAACTGATGGGTTCTGGAGTCGAAACTGTCCACGGAATTGCGAGCAGAGAATGGCAGTCTAACTGCATGCGGAGAGGTTGAAGCAATGGAATTTGAGGGTGTTGAAGAGGTTGGGCTGGCAGTCGAAGAAGAACTTGGGCGTGGAAAGAGGAAGCGAAAGGCAAACACATTGTACTCATGCTCCTTTTGGCAGTATCACGACAGCGAGACAGAGCAGTAGTATTTTCTGCCGTCCGTGACAGTTCGTAGTAGGAATTCGTCAATCCTTGATATGACCCGTGACAAGCGTCAAATTTCGTCCCGGCAGAATGGTTTGTGACGCGTGACAGACGAATCGAGTGAAATACTACAGTATATTAAATGAAAGTACATATGACTGAGCTGTGATACGCTTATCTGGCCTTGGGCAATGTGCCACACATCATCGTCAAACTGCCAGCACAATATTTGGTGGTGATACAGAGGGCTCTGAGGAAGAGTTGTGAAGATGCTCAGTTTAATAGTACCGGACCTTACTTGTTAAGTAGTCGATAATTTATTTGCTTTTGTTTGCATCACGCGTGCAAGTGACACACTCACTCGTGGCAGCAGCACCCTCATCCGCCCCCGCGATGTCCTACTATTCACGTTCACCTCCGCCTCTTCAACACCCAGTTCCGACTCATCCAGCTTTCATACCAGAGCCGCCTTCAACGCCAGCTTCACCTCAAGGCTACCAACGCTTCGCTAGTTCACCACCAAACCAACAATATGCCGCACGAACTCAATACAATCCTCCTCCATTTCAACCAATCCCGAATCCTCAACACCAACATATTCCTGACTTTGCGGCATGGGGCATGAATGACACTACTGCCCAGTTCGGAATGCACTTGGGTCAAACAGCTGTTGCTGCAGGCCAAGACTACGTCCAAAAGAATGTACGTGTCCCCACTTTCTTTTTATTTTACTCGCTTATTATGAACAGTTCGCTGGTATGATACCAGTCACCATGCTCAAACACCACTTCAACGTCTCAAATTCCTATGTCATGCACAAACTCCAGCTGGTCATATTCCCTTGGCGACATAAACCCTGGACACGAAAAGTCCGTCGCACAGAGGCTGGTCACACAGAGTGGCAGCCTCCTCGTGATGATATCAATAGTCCTGATTTATACATACCTCGTCCGTCTTTTCCCCTATCAATTTATCCCTTCTGATTCGTTGTGCAGTCATGGCGCTCGTCACCTACATCCTCGTAGCAGCACTTCAAACGGGCCTGCAAGAACGATTTCACCCCCAAATTCTTGGCGCATGCGCAACACGCGCTCTCGTTGTCGTCCTACTCGATTTTCTCTTCGTTCAGTGTGGCTGCTACCTCCTCAATGTCCAAGGTACGGGTCAGGTTGTAGACTTGATTGCCTATGGCGGGTACAAGTTTGTCGGGTGAGTCCGCTCCTTGCACCCTTTCACTTCGTTGCTAATTCGAGCCAGAGTCATCCTCACGCTCTTCGCAGGTCTTCTCAGTCTTGGCCCAACGATATACACTCTCGTATTCGTCTACGCGTTCGCTGCAAATGCGTTATTCATAGTATGTCCCGTCCATATACCATACATATTACCCACACTCACAGTCGTGTAGCTCCGCTCCCTCCGCTCAGTGGTCCTTCCCGACTCACCCGCCAACGTAGGCACCGTCAACCCTGCATCCAGGAAACGCCGCATTACATTCTTGTTCCTGGAGGCTGTTTTGCAGATCGTCTATATGGGTATTTTGGTGAGGGTGTGATTACCTGGTGTGCTTTCGAGTCGTTGCGCTATGGTAATATACACTGTTATGCATGCCTCTGCCGTGAGCGTTGATTGTGAAGTTATTAACATCGGTGGGTGCCTGTCAGTATTTGGTGTGGGGGGTCGTAAAAGCAGCTCATTGCGAGCTAGGTTTGCAAAGTGTGTACCTCAGTAGCTGGTTGTTCGTCGTACTGGCTTACACGTTTCGCACGAGTTTGTGCCAGTAGGGAAGGCGAGCCGGAGCGAGGACGGCAATATAGGATCTGAACTTCATGGAACTCGATGCGGTGGAGGATATAAAGCCATAGGGTGCAAGTATTATTTATGGGCTGAAATCATTGGGGCCGTCACAATTCGCTAGACTTCCGCTTCACCTTCAGTTGTTCACTCGACCTCAAGGCAGCAGGCCTGTGTCAGTGCTTGAGCGAAAGTGATCAGGCAGACTCTGAAAGAACTGTCAGTGTGAAACCGAAGGCTGTATAGATGCGCCGATTACGTAGCTGCAGTAAACAGTGAGGAAAGGGATTGCCATACTTGACTCACCTTCTATAATACTGTACTAGCTAGCGCGAATCCGGAGGGTCCATCAAACTGGTTTCATCAATGACAAAATGATTGTACATAAGGAAGCAATCAACAAGTTAACCTAGCCCGGATCAGGCAGCACTCAGTAAATGACCATTCAAGATTTAATGCTCCCTCCTAGTATTTTAGTTTGTGTTATATGCATATGCTTTCCCCTTGGACCTCACAAATGAGAAGGGAGCCTTCGTACGCGTGTCAATATATATCAGCTATTGTTTTTTTTTTCCGTATAATCTCGACCTCGAGGACGAACGAATGAACTTCGGGAACTCTTCCAAAATTTCAAGGCTCAAATTCGAGACACTGACGGGTCAGGATGAATCCTGAATGTGTTGAGAGCTCAAGGAGATCACCCCGCTGATTGGAAACGCGAGAAAAGAATTCTTGTAAGTACGTGACGGACAAAAACTAATGATTGACTCGAGTTCAGATGTATCCAGCTACTCAAAGAAAAATATCGCTACTGCCGTTAGGCCGTTTCCACTATACATCTTGCTCAGCATCCAGCTGCATCTCCCCTTGAAATCATCGGACACAAGTCATCCCCATCCTCGTATATGCCACTGTCCTAATGACCACAAACGTATTAAACGAAATTGATGAGCTGCACAACATCTAGCAAGCACATACCGAGTATTCGCAGGTACCACTTCCGTCCCCACCTTACTAGTATAACTGCCAACGGTTTGTTAGTGAACTCGCTTTGGTTGATGAAGAAGTGAGTGTGACATACACGCAAAGTACGTTCCCGTTGTACTCAATGGTGCTGTTGGCTAGCGTGTAGACCGCCACACCGTCGACTTCCACAGTATCAGCACACGTTGCACATCCTGCGTTGGTGCGAGCGAGGAAGGTGAGCAGCGCGAGAAAGGCGAAGGGGGAAGTGAACATGGTGGAACTGGATGCCGTGAAGGACGTCAAGCATGCAGGTATTTTATAGGCTGAAATTACTGGGGCCGGCGCGATTTGCGAGACTTCCGCTTCGCCTAAGCACATAACTTCAATGCAGCAGGCCTAAGGTTATTCGGTCCTTGTGCGAGAAGAATCGGTCAGAACCCTCCACAGACTAAAGAACTGTCGCACTGGACGTAACTGGATGACTTCCAGCGGCATTTAGAACGTAAATTTAGGGCATCTCTCGAGTCCTCCTGCCGTATTGTGCAAGTCTGTAGGATTCGAGGTTATACTATGACATGAACATCAAATCTTCTTTCTCAGCTGAGTCAAGGTCAGGCGAAAAAAATGGTGGTCTTGATTGAAAGCTTCTAGAGCAATATTTGTTTTCGTCGGACCCAATGTTTATTGCATTGTCTTCAGTGTTCACGTAGTCGCGTCGTTCGAGTGGGAAGGGTAAATGAGTCAAACTTGAATGAATTGCAATGATATGTTAAGTTTATACATGAGTGGAATCAAGAGAGGATATTGGGATTCGGGAAGGTTTCGGGCGGAGGCGCATAGCGCCTCCCGGCCGCGAAGAGACTTGGCCTAAAGGAAAGAAAGTGAGCTACGCGGGCGGGTGGGTCGCTTTGCTATGCCTTGCTAGTTTGCCTCTTCATGACCGAGTCATGGTGTTGTTGGAATTGTGAATTTGAGTGATTTCGAGACAGCGAGGCGCTGAATCGTGTTACTGCACGATGAATAAGGGAGAGGAGAGAGGGGAAAAGAAAAGCTGTATCGATGAAGTGCCAAGAGCGTTGGACGTCGTCGCAGCGGAGAAGCAAGAGATGCGAACGCCACGTTTACCGGCGTTCGCTCATATGCGTTAGACAGGCCTAACTCTATTTCCTCCGCTCGTACCTCACTACTATGTCACTTCTTCTGGTAAGTGCATAGTTCAAGTGTCTTACCTGCTATCAGAAAGGGTTCCCCCCTTCAGCTGAATTCAAATGGTGCATTTAGACATGTTCTACTCCCAGTGTGTGGACACCTTTCCATCATTTGACGATGCTGATTCTCAATGAAACTTTATTTGCTAATTCACAGGTCTTTCATTGAGAAGCTGCTATATATCCGAGCAAGTCCGAGTCGTGTGCTCGCCCACTAGGCGGCCAGAGGCCGTACTGCGCAGTTGCAACGTCACCACATGATGGCATAATGATATATCCAAGTGGCTAATGATCCATAAATTATGATACATAATCTACTATAGTTATCCACAAGTCTATACATCCTGTCTGGATAGTTATTCAAGGTCCTAACTATGGTAACTGTAGGGAACATTCAGGCCCTCACAGTGCATATGTTAGGCTTATTCTCACACATCACATTTCCGCATTTTCCAACCCCAGTGTGGGAATTACCCCACAACACCAAAAACATCGCCCATTTTGGGAATCTCCACAATTTCAATTATTCCCACATACCTCCCACCTCACTGTAGCTTCACCACCACACCACAATGGATCCCCCTTCATATATAAGTAGTAGTTTAGTATATACATGTATAACATAATGTAATAGACCGCTTTTGGTGTATATTTGTGTACCTTGCTCCTCCTCTAGGGCCCTTTTGACATAGGGTAGGTTACAAAACAATTTCGCATTTTTGCCCCTTTGATGGGAAGGTGTTCTGAGACTGCTCAGAACATGTTTTTGAGTATATATGAGTAGATTCCCATCTTTATTTCACCCCCTGAAGCGTCCTACATTAATATATGTAGCACATATGTAAGAAAACACAGAATATGTTCCCATTTAATTATTGTTAGGTGAATAGACTTGTAAAAATCAATCCCAGCATCTATTCAACAATAGGAACAATGTATCAGGAGCCCAGGACCATAGGGTAATACCCTGTTGCATGGTGTGCACCCCCCTCTCCTGGTGGTTCACCCCCTGTGAAAATTTTTCCTGTAGGACCGGACCTTAATTGCGGTGAGGGGTCTATTTCTATGTATATTTAGAGTAGATTTATCATACAGCTTGCCAAGTACACACATAGAATCCTTCTACAGGAACAAAAACATCGAAAATCGCATTTTTGACATTTTTAATGTTTTTTAGTGTCTTACTCTTGTGTAATTAATCCAGCCTGCTCTAATATATTCAGTAGTACATTCATACATATGTTCTATGTCAAGGATCAGCCCTACATAGGGCGCAAATATGATATCTGGTGTACAGGAGGTATTTCTACTGATAAATGGCTTACATAGTAATTAAGCCTGTGATAAGCGATCTGATACCTGTGATACCTCTCATATATGTCCCTGATGATATATTTGAAGATTTAGAAAGATCCATGAAGGACTGGCAGAATGACAAGTAAAATGACATATGTGTGAAAAGTGACAATTGTTATTTTATACACAAAGTCACATTTATATATGATATAGGCCGAAGATTTCATTAAAAATATGTAGGATACATAGTAGAATACTAAAGAAACCTCTACTACATACTGCCCTGAGGCTAGAGGATTGTGAAAGGAATGTAGTGTATATTTGAGTTGATTCAGCATTAAAGTCCTACTGCTGCCCAACTGACCATTTTCGATGTTTTAGGTTTTTGAACTTTCTCACACTCCATTTCTTATCTATTTCACTCCCTCAGCACTCAATTCTTGTTTTATTGTCTAGATAATTTAGATATAAGTTACTGGTTGCATTAAAAATATACTCCAGGTGTCTGATTATTTAAATTCAATGTTTTGAAGGTATGGTCCCCTTATCAGTAGAATTAACAAGTACATATACTACCTCAAAACTCCGGCCTAGTTCTCAATGATCTTTGGTACATAAAGCACACATATATGCCCCACTAATGGTCTATGAGCATGCTGGACCATTTGTACCTAGGAAAGGTATTGCAAAACATCAAAAATGTCAAAAATGCGATTTTCCTTATTTTTGTTCCTGTTGAAGGATCCTATAGGTTTCCTGAGGTAGCTAGGTGGTCAATATACTACAAATGTACATAGAAACACACCCCTTACCCTCCTTGAGGTCCGGTCTTGCAGGAAAAAATTTCACAGGGGGTGAACCACCAGGAAAGGATATGTATGCTGCATCACAGGGTCTTGTCCTATGGTCCTGGACTCCTGATATATTATTACTACTGTTGAATAGATGCTGGGGATAAAATTTTCATGTACATCCATCCATGAATCAATACATGGGAACATATCTTATGTTTTCCTATATCTATTGATGTAGGGCGCTCCAGGAGGTCAAACAAGTGGAGTAGATTCTTCATATACACTAATAAATATGTTCTGAGTACCATAGAACATCATTCTATCAAAGGGGCAAAAGTGCGAACATGTTCTATACTCTGGGCTATGTTAAAAGAGCTCTGGGGGAAGAGCAGGCTCACAAATATACAGAAAAAGCGGTCTATTATATTATATTACATATATATATATATACCAAACTACTACCTATATATGAAAGGGGATCCATTGTGGTGTGGTGGTGAAGCTACAGTGAGGTGGGAGGTATGTGGGAATAATTGAAATTGTGGAGATTCCCAAAATGGGCGATGTTTTTGGTGTTGTGGGGTACTATCGATGGCCCAGTAGTGCAAATCAATTTGCACAACTGTTTCACGACTCAACCGCAACACCTTGAGCCTTAAAAATTAGTGCAAACTGTAGCTAGAACCTTATAGATCTACTCACAAAAATCTAGATTTTTTTTTGCAATGTTACGCTACCAAGATATGTGCAAACACAACAGCATGTCTTTCTCCCTCAAATTTGCAGCGTGTCACACAATGTCACGCTTAGTCATACTTTGCGCAACTGCCGCTCATTCAAACGGACAACAGATTCAACAAATTGACTACTCTCATTGCAACATTTGGACATGAAGCATCATGTAATCCCACACTGCAAAATGCAGCAATATGATGTGAGGTAACCAAGATTTGTAAGCTGGCAAGTGCCACAAGCTTCCATGAATGATTCTCCTAGTGATACATCACAGCTGGACAATGGATAGTCACACATAGTTATGTATATCAATTTATGGATCATTGTCCTGTTTGGATGTATGAATATGACAGCATAGGCTGCATACTTATTAACATAGAATGTACAGAAACTGTCATATGAGTTGTGAAGATTAATGTTGTGATGAAGAAATCGTCTGCCATAGACAGGAATAAGGTGAGCCGCATGATAGATTGAATCAACATGTATAATGTTGTAGACAGGTGCATTGTTGGTGCCGCACATCAGGAAAACGTTGAGTTCCTTTTTGTCCCTTCATTTCCTTAACAAATTTACCAAGGTGGCTAAGAAGAATAAGCACTATTAAGGAGTAATTTTGTATTTAATTGTATTTATTCTAAGGCATATGGTGGCTGCAAGGAGAATTAAGTCAGATTAAGTAGACCATGCAAAATTTTCGAAGAAAATCAAAGTTGTAACCCTTGTCAAGGGTAGTCTATCCATCGTCTCATGACATTTTTTGGTCAAGATCCTAGTGAGTTATAAGCAAAATACTAGAAAGTGGTGTGTTCATGAAAGTTCAGGCACACAAGTTATATTTAGTCACTAGTACTTGTAGACTCATAATTTTTCTAAGTCCAATGAATGTGGTATATATTTCAATTGCTGCCTATATATATACAAGGTAATGTAGTCTACTGGTAAAGCTGCTGGACAGTTTGAACATTGATCATGTGATCTCAGCTGGGTCAGCTGTATGGTCGAGAGTTCAAACCAGCTCAAAGGTAAAAAATAAAGTGCACTTTTTGATATCACTTTGACCAACCTTTGACTGCCTTAATGTCCTTAGACGAGGAAATTTCCTTGTCCTAAGTCGAGGGACCTACTTATTTCAACTTATTTAAAATGTGGAAAAACAGCCTTTATATTCCTTATTATGTGAATTAAGGCATATAAGAAGCAAATAAGGGACAAAAAGGAACTCGATGTTTTCCTGATGCAGGCCGGACGGACCATCCACATACCAGTATCTTCATCAGGCGAGTCTCTGATGACATCAAACCATCGCACAATAGCACATGGGTAGAGTGTTCCTCCATAATTGAATGAGAAGAATGCGTGAATCCTTGCAACTTCAAGTCTTCGAATGCCCACATCTTCTGACCCAATATTGACAAAAACACAGTCATAGCAAGGGCCTTGTTCCGCCACATGGAACAAGCACAAATGTACTCAATTCGCATTCCACCTATTCTGCTTAGGTCGCTTGGGGCAAAGAACTGTGAGCATGCTGAGTTGAACACCCATATTTTGACCTCATATTGAGGGCATCCTGCGATAGGAATTTCTGATGCATCTCGTGGATCATCCGGACGTGTTTGTTGAAAGAGAAAGCGGTGGACCATATCAGGTAGATGGGGGATATTCAGCTCTTCAGTGAGAGCCAAGATGGTGCATGCACGCTTCATCTCTGCATGCAACACCAATTCAGACATTGACACACAAAAACAAGGGAATATACTTGTGTGCAGTTTGTGCTAATTGTGTATGCGCTGTCTTCTTAGATAGATGTTCTATAGATAACCACCTATAAGATCAAATATCTCCACGGTCAGTGATTCAGACAAATACCAATGACTGATAATGTGGTTGCTCATGGGTGGCTGTTCAGCGATGCTCGAAGATACAATCAGCAGGCAGAATCTCTGTGAGGTCAGCAGTGAGCAGTCAACTCGACGATGTGCAGGACATGGAAACAATAACAATGACAATAACAAGGAAAATAAACAGAATAATAACAATGTTGAACGTCAAAGAAGATCACCTGAAGCTCTTGTCCCGCAGCAACAGCACCACCAGAAAATTGTGCGAAGCAATAAAGGTCACTCCCGAAGCACAAGCAGGTAGGATCAAAGGTCAGGACTAATCAATTGCTCTCTGGACTCCACGCAATATTGAACCTGCTGCCAAGGAACTCATGATGAGTATTAAACAGAATCAGGAATGGACGTCCTTGGTGTTCAGCACCAAGTCCCCTTTCAATAGCTAAAGCCTCGTGACAATGAAAACCCTGGCTCAGTATCGCTACTCAGATGAGTAAGGTCAAGCTTCCCATTATCAACTCCTGAAGTCTCCCCACTAAGCTACTCTGAGCCTTAGATGGACGAAAGAGACAAACACAGAGATTCCGGAATATGCAAGTTGGTAAAACACAGAAAACTCGGAGAAATATCTATGACAAATGACGAAACCGACAGATGGAACAGAACCAGGTCTGCTGGTCGTGGAGCACGGCGTACTCACACTTTTACTGACGTCTTGCAGAGGTTCACCCTACAATCTTCAACAGCTTACACTGTCTCTGACTTGGCTCACACCTTACAGATGCAAACTGGGGGCGTAAAACTGCTCTCTTTTCAACCGAATTTTCAACCGAAATGTGGGTCCTTATATACATGAAACCAGTGGCTGTGCTACCATCTTCCCACGAAATTAAGTGAGGATTACTTAAGTCTGATGAAATAGAGGGGTGTAATCTCTGAGTCAGCTTCGAGGGGTCAATTAGTGAAAGTATTAAGTAATGGTGGTAATATTTTGCTGGGTCATGTGATGTCCTGTGGCTGAGGCCTAAAGGGCCTAGACAAATGGTTATGTAATTTGTGGGTCTGGTGTGCAATATTTTTTGGTGATTTTTCATTATATTTTTCGGCTGGAAGCCAAAATTGCAACATATTATTTCAAGTTTCCTGCAAGTTCCCACAGGTTGATTTGTAGAGGAAATATTTTTGGCAGTCACCTGACATGCAAGAGGTTCTTGCTGAGTCATTCCTGGGCTATTTGAAATGAAACTGAATCCAAAATTAAATCTTTGAAAATATTAGTTTTCTTGTTCAGGTGAATATTTGAAGGGAAATTCGTATTTTCTGAGCTGAGTGCTTGGGAGATTAAATCCAAAAAAAATGTTGGGTGGGGGCTCATAGCAGAGCATTAGTCAGCCATGCACCAGACCAATTTGGTGCAGGTCACCAACATCTTGTATCAGCTCATTAAAGGTACATTCAAGGACCATCTTGTGGACTGGGTCCATAAGTACCTCCTACAAACACATAGCGCACACGATGCGCAATGCATCTTAGATGACATTGATCATAGGTATGTCAATTTCGCACCCCATTTCTATTATTATCTAATTCCAGCTCTACCTTTGATAGAATTGCTATTGTTGCTCCTTTCACAGGCCTGAGGCATTTCCCGCAAGGGCGTGGCTTCAAGCAATGGACTGGAGATGATTTGAAAGTGCTTATGAAGGTACGCATTCTGTTACTTTTCACAATGACCTCACTTGACAAAGCAAAAACCCATAAGGTTTATATAGCAGCCATCGAGGGACATGTCACAGTGGAAATCATACACACATTCCATGCATTTCTCAAATTTTGTTACATTGTACGAAAGAGTACCATATCCAAGCACACACTGGAGCAACTGCAAGACGCTGTTTCCCGTTTCCATCATTATCACCAGATTTTCCTGGACACTGATACTATATCCACATTCTCTCTCCCACGGCAACACTCTGTCTCTCATTACCTGCAGCTCATCTGACTCTTTGGTGCTCCAAATGGACTCTGCTCATCTATTACAGAAAGCAAACACATCAAGGCTGTTAAAGGTCCATGGAGGCGCTCAAGCAAATATAACGCACTCAGTCAAATGCTTGTCACAAATCAATGGCTTGATAAACTCGCTGCAGCATGAGTTGACTTCACCAGTCATGGGATGTTGAATGGAACTTGCCTTTCGGCAGCCCTTGAAGCCTTTTGTGAGTTCTAAACATATTTTCAGCTGCTTGAAAGCTAATTTTAATACCATAAGTACAACAAGATGAACCAAGGCATGATGCACTTGATGATGCTCCAGATGAAAACCTCGATGCGTCTGTCCCTGAAGATGACATTGATAGTGTAGATCATGGCCCAACAGTTTTGCAAGCGCTGACCTGCACCAAATTGGTCTGGTGCATGGCTGACTAATACTCTGCTATGAGCCCCCACCCAACATTTTTTTTGGATTTAATCTCCCAAGCACTCAGCTCAGAAAATACGAATTTCCCTTCAAATATTCACCTGAACAAGAAAACTAATATTTTCAAAGATTTAATTTTGGATTCAGTTTCATTTCAAATAGCCCAGGAATGACTCAGCAAGAACCTCTTGCATGTCAGGTGACTGCCAAAAATATTTCCTCTACAAATCAACCTGTGGGAACTTGCAGGAAACTTGAAATAATATGTTGCAATTTTGGCTTCCAGCCGAAAAATATAATGAAAAATCACCAAAAAATATTGCACACCAGACCCACAAATTACATAACCATTTGTCTAGGCCCTTTAGGCCTCAGCCACAGGACATCACATGACCCAGCAAAATATTACCACCATTACTTAATACTTTCACTAATTGACCCCTCGAAGCTGACTCAGAGATTACACCCCTCTATTTCATCAGACTTAAGTAATCCTCACTTAATTTCGTGGGAAGATGGTAGCACAGCCACTGGTTTCATGTATATAAGGACCCACATTTCGGTTGAAAATTCGGTTGAAAAGAGAGCAGTTTTACGCCCCCAGTTTGCATCTGTAAGGTGTGAGCCAAGTCAGAGACAGTGTAAGCTGTTGAAGATTGTAGGGTGAACCTCTGCAAGACGTCAGTAAAAGTGTGAGTACGCCGTGCTCCACGACCAGCAGACCTGGTTCTGTTCCATCTGTCGGTTTCGTCATTTGTCATAGATATTTCTCCGAGTTTTCTGTGTTTTACCAACTTGCATATTCCGGAATCTCTGTGTTTGTCTCTTTCGTCCATCTAAGGCTCAGAGTAGCTTAGTGGGGAGACTTCAGGAGTTGATAATGGGAAGCTTGACCTTACTCATCTGAGTAGCGATACTGAGCCAGGGTTTTCATTGTCACGAGGCTTTAGCTATTGAAAGGGGACTTGGTGCTGAACACCAAGGACGTCCATTCCTGATTCTGTTTAATACTCATCGTGAGTTCCTTGGCAGCAGGTTCAATATTGTGTGGAGTCTGGAGAGCAATTGATCAGTCCTGACCTTTGATCCTACCTGCTTGTGCTTCGGGAGTGACCTTTATTGTTTCGCACAACTTTCTGGTGGTGCTGTTGCTGTGGGACAAGAGCTTCGAGTGATCTTCTTTGACGTCGTTGTTATTATTCTGTTTATTTTCCTTGTTATTGTCGTTGTTATTGTTTCTGTGTCCTGCACATCGTCGAGTTGACTGCTCACTGCTGACCTCACAGAGATTCTACCCGCTGATTGTATCTTCGAGCATCGCTGAACAGCCACCCATGAGCAACCACATTATCAGTCATTGGTATTTGTCTGAATCACTGACCGTGGAGATATTTGATTTTATAGGTGGTTATCTATAGAACATCTATCTAAGAAGACATCGGGTGCAATCAACTGGCAAATATCGGTGTGAGGAAAATTGTTAGTGAATGGCTGCAGATATAAACTGTGGTGAGAACAAGAAAGAACTTATAGAAATGAGAAGACATACAACAAGATCTGCTATGACTCTGAATTCATCCCATAGTTCTAAATATGTCCCCACATCAACAAGTTCTTCTGTATACTCTTGACATTGAGGAAGTGCACCAGCTGCGTCGAGATCATGATTTGGTGCCATACATCTTGAATGTACCATAAGTCAAAGACACAGAAATAAAAATGAACCAATTACTGTGGACACCAGCAGTGCACAATACATGCCAGCAGAACCTGCTCTTCGTAGTCTGCAATGTAAGGTCCAAGGCCATAGATGACGCAATGGAAATGGCCATCACCGAATTTTGCAACCTCAGGTTTCGTCATTCCGGGCCTAAGTCTTTCGAGAATCTTTGAAAGTGAAGAATGAAATAGCTGATGGCGAAATTTTCGGAAGCATGGGTCACTTGCATGCTCCTTTGTAGCTACTATGTCATCAGTATGTTGCACGATATGAGAAGTTGTTTCACTCACTCTTCAGCATTGCGAGAAAGCCAATGACAGTGACTGCATTCCGGTGTGCATGCCGGACATTGTTATGGACATTCCCAATGGATAGATAGAGTGGGTAATATTCATTATTCCCGGTTCCTACAGAAATGGTTGTTTTATCACTTCTGAGGATGACAGGAATGAAGGTAGCACCAATTGTATCTGGATCCTTAGAAATGGTGTCCTAGTATAATGGATTAGATCCCTAGACTCATATTGATAGCAATAGACATGTACATACCGCTTGATCCCATGCCCAGTCAGCAGACATGAAGTCTCTATAGTGGCGCTCCTCTCCTAATGTCAAGAACTCTCGATAAGGTTGAAAGTCCATCTCATGTGCGAAATCAGGGTTCGCAAGCATGTTTTGGACCACTTGATGTGGATCTTGGTACCATACATCAAAGGTACCATCCATCCAGGGTGGGTAACTACCTTCAGGCTTCTCACCTGTATACAAGCATGAAAAACTCTCCCACTTGACCTCTCCCAATGGTATTGCATCAATGGTTGCATAGAGATCTCGATGGTCTGCGAAGGGTGGTGTATTGCCATGTTTGAGCAAGGTAGATGCCCATAAGGCAAGGTATGCATTGATTTTCCAGGCAGGCATTGGGTTCTGAGCATAGAACAAGTCAGCAGTTTCGAATTCAGTGCGGTTATGGAATGGTGTCCAGTCATTTGGAGACTGAGGTTCACAAGATGGTGGTAGCGCATTATCAAGAAAATGACCATGGGTGTCACATGGACGTCCTGTAAGTCATGTCAGCAGCTAAATTAATGAGAGAGATGAGACAAACCATTGAGTTTCATGTGATAGCTGTGAAAAAAATGCTTTCCATGCCCAAAAAACTTGGTATCAACATCAGGTGGGGGGGAAGACCTTGGCACATCAGCATGGTGATCGTGACTGTGCCCATAATCAGGTTCCTCGTCATCAGGTAGGGGGGGGGGGGGGGGGGGGGGGGGGAATCTTCATCATTGTACCAATTTTCAAGTTCTTGCAACAGGACATCTGGCATGTTAATGTCCATGTCCTGCTCTGGTGGTAGGGAAGATATCACAGGATGGGCTGACAAGATATGCTTTGTGCACCCTGCACCTGTCTTGAAAAACCAGTTGCACCCTGCATGTCCACATGCAAGTTGCAAGAAGTTAAAGTCTCTGCAATGAATCTGAGTGCAAGGGATACATATATTCAGGCATATTGTCTGTAGATTGTCACAGGTGGTGAATTCTAGGTGTCGGGAGGAGGACCGTAATGAATTCTAGGTATCGAGAGGACTGTAGCGAATTCTAGGTGTTGGGAGGAGGACCATAATGAATTCTAGGTGTCGAGAGGAGGACCGTAGTGAATTCTAGGTGTCGGGAGGAGGACCGTAATGAATTCTAGGTGTCAAGAGGAGGACCGTAGTGAATTCTAGGTGTCGGGAGGAGGTCTGTAATGGATTCTAGGTGTTGAGAGGAGGACCATAATGAATTCTAGGTGTTGGGAGGAGGACTGTAGTGAATTCTAGGTGTCAGGAGGACTGTAATAAATTCTAGGTGTCAGGAGGAGGTCCGTAATGGATTCTAGGTGTCGAGAGGAGGACAGTAGTGAATTCTTGGTGTTGGGAGGAGGTAGGACACGGGCTGGAGCAAAGTTCAAAGGCTAGGTTCAATAAGTGCTTAGCGCTAAGAGTTAATGCACTCTGGACAAAACAGGGTGCCACTTACAAATTTCCATTCAGTATTTTCCTTCCAACCACCCACACTAGTACAACTCAGCCTGGCCCCGCCCTTTTCTCACCAAGTCACTGCCTGCCATGCCTCCTCATCAGACATGTGCTAAAAATGCTACAACACATCCAGGTCAGATCATTCTCGATGCACAACAAAAATGACACACCAAAGCTGAAAAACAAGCGGATGATGACCGCTTGGCAGCAGCCAGGGAACAGAAGGAAGCGGATGCCCTAGCAGGGCTCACCAGACTGGCAGAAATGCAAGGTTGGATGGAAGCTATGCAGGCTCAAGCTGCTGAAAAGCCAAAGGCAGTCAAACCATGACCAGTACCAAAGGGTCACCAGGCATGTACCAGCCAATCAGAGGAGCCCTTTTCCAAAGCAGGTTGCCAGTATGCCATTGGCGATACAGATAGTCCTGGTGCAATGTTGAACTTGAAGGAGCAGATTTTCAATGAAGATGAGTCATTAGGTGTTGGCGGCATTGAGAATGCAGGTGGCATGAAGCAGAAGTCAAAGAAACAGACACTTAAGGCCATTATCTCAAGTGTTAGAGATATCAATGATGTGCATACAAACAACAAGAAAGGCAACTCATTATCGTGCATGCTTTCAAACTGTCATGGTGATGTTTATGCTCACTAAATCTACTCTACATTTTCTCAATTTCACCTGGGCATCTAGATCAAACTCTAGCCTAGGTGGCCACGTTCAAAGCTGGAGGACACATGTCTTACCCCAGAAATCAAGTTCCCAGCAAGACTCACTTACTAGTGCCACTCAACTACCGCCCTCAGTTTTTTCCAATGTATCGAAGAGGACCTCTGTCAGTTCATATGCACCTCCCCCTCCTAGCAGCAAGGCAGATGATACTGAAGACCTTGTTGGAGTCTTTGGAGATGATGACTTGGATGAAATGCTTGAACAGCAGGCAGCAGCACATATGACTGAGAGTCAGGTTCAACAACCAGCAAAGGTGAGTGATTTTTTTCAATTGTAATGTGCCTCTTAGGCTGATTTGAATTCAGTCTACCATTAGCATTATATCTACTAACACTGATCCTGACCTTGAGATACTATTGAGCACTCAACCCTGCTTGAAGAATCGTGCCTTGATGCCACCACCCAGCACTCAACCTGGCCTGAAGAATCGGGATTTGATGCCACCATCTTCGATGCAAACTCAAGCCATATACAGCACAAAGAGGAAGCAGCTTGCTGAGGTTGTTGAGTTCTCTGAGAGTGAGATCTCTGAGTTTCTGGATGAAGATGATGGCATTATGGATGTTGATGGCCCAAACAATGAATCAGATGCCGATATCAAGCCCAAGTCAATGAATACTCAAGCTAGACGCACTACAGCTTCTGTACTATTTCCCTCTGTTATTTCTTTTTTTGTTGTTGCTAACTTCAGTCTTAGACTTCAGTAACTACCACTACTCACAAGGCTCCTCTTCCCCCCTCAAAGAAGGTAAAGCTCGAGAAGAATGCCAAACTCAAGGGCAACATTAAATCCAAGGAAAGATTGACTGCATTGCCCGGTACCTGGGTAGAACCAGTATCAAAGTTGTGTTCATCATATTTGAACATGGACCTCCCACCAGGCTGTCATGAAGATGGAAAATGGGTTCAAGTCTTCTTACCGACAGTCTTTCTGTGGCTTGGCACCCAAGAGGAACTCTGGGTTCTTGCTGATGCTAAGTTACTCAAGGCATGCAAAGAAATTTTCAAGGTTGTCTATCCAGATATTTGCTACAGCCCCACCATGTCTGGGTCTGTTTTTGGTGTTGTCTGTGTTATTGTTTTATTTTGGGGATGCCACTAATATGTTACAGGTCATGCAATGTGTTGGTGAATGGCATAGCAACTTTGGGTTTACAGCGCTTGCGATCACAATCGATTTTTGTGCCTCCAATCAAGATTTGATGCCTGCAGAACTTTTGAATCTCCTCCTTGCACAATATGCATTCTTATACCCTAACCCTGACAATATTGACAAGTCTGAAACCTTCCACTCTGCATTTGTCCAGGAACTTCTTGCAACTGCACATCTGTCTTGAATTATAGGACATGCTGACGTCCCTGCTCTCGACACAGACAGTTTAATTAGACACGGCTTTGTTGGAGCATTGGGGTTGTGTGCTGTTTCAGTAAGTCAATCCTAAGCTGATTGTCACCTACTAATTCTTGTATCTGTAGCTCGAATGTGCTTTCTCTCTTCTTGCTGATAATATTGTCACTGTTGACAACAACGATAACTCGGGGCTGCCAATTAATGCACAGAAAGCTCGTCTCAAGGCACCGAAGACCTTCAACAAAGTTACATGCAAAGAGACTGTCTCAGAGCATGCATTTTTGATTGCTAAGTGGAAGCTGAAGACTGACACATTTATATGTGGGGCAACTAAGAAGGTCGAGGCATCAATTGAGCTCACCATCTCAATGTCATGGAAGCTTCTGAAGAAGCCGGGCTTTGAGAAGTACTCCAGCAATGACTCGTTTGAGGACGAAGACAATCGTGTGGACATTTGGTAAGTTATGATGTCTTTCGCCATCCCCAGGTTTTGACTATCTACAGATATACAAGCCTCACATCAAGATCTTGAACTGTTTTTGCAATTCTTATGTGGATTTTATCCTGCTTTTCTCATCTTGAATCACCTCTGAACACTCCTTAGCCACCCTTTAATGCTCTTAATGCTTTGTGCATCTCACTCTTTATTGACTTAATCACCTTTTTGCATGCATTTCAGTGATTTTATGATGCATCTTACAATGGACCTAGTCGAGTTTTCATGCCTTATACAATGTGTGATAAGTCCATTTAAGTTGCTACAAGAAGACACATGGCCTTAGCGAGTCTTGTGGCACTCGCTCATTTTTTTCCCTAAAGGCCCTTGTATAAGTCAAAAAAGTCAGTTCAAGACATTTGTGATTTTCCTGATGCACTTGAAGCATGTGACAGCCAAGTGGTCTGCACAGGGGCTGGAAGATAAGCAATTATATTAACTATTCTACATGTCAAAACTGAGTTCATGAAGAGCATTGGTTGAACAGCACACTTATGTGGTTATAGCGGGGGATGAGGTCTCCAACACCCAGTGGTTGATCTGGATGACTTTGATTCCCTCTCTCATCAGGATGTAAAAAGCGGTATATATGTTTGATCAATTCCTAGACAATGGTTAAAACAGGTGCACTCCAAATCTCAAAGCACTCACAAAAGCCATAGTATATGCGGATTTGCAAGAGTGCAATAGCTTTTTCAGGCCATAGGAGTTAAGGAGTTGGGGCTGGAGAAATGATTTCTCAGAGAATGTCATATGTAGAACACATAGTGAATGAATTTTTGTTGAGGTCTATGGACAAATACAGTCTACGACATCTAATTCTAACAGGACGGAAGGAGGCACTGTTATAAGATCAACTATTACAATGAGTTTGAAACATACCTAAGTTAAATTAACAGCTGAAGTGCAGATGCACAGATTTGATGCAGCACTGACAAGGCATAAGTGTGACGTGGCAGTGACACAGCATGAGTGAGTTTTGATGGGGCCATGACGAGGCATTGACATGGCACAGTTTGATCGACGCACCTGTGATGCAGCAGTGATGCAGCAGTGATGCAGCAGTGATGCAGCAGTGATGCAGCAGTGATGCAGCAGTGATGCAGCAGTGATGCAGCAGTGATGCAGCAGTGATGCAGCAGTGATGCAGCAGTGATGCAGCAGTGATGCAGCAGTGATGCAGCAGTGATGCAGCACAGGAGTGACATGTGCTATGCTTGACGCGGGTGCAGGATAGGTCAGTGTAGAGGTTGACATTAGCACTGAAACTGCAAAGATAACGCTGAGAACTTGCCGAGTGTTGGGAGTCTGAATGAGGCTTGGTATAGCATGGCTGGGGACTTGAGATGGTAGTGCAATCTGTGCAGATTAAGTACCGAGGCTCTGTTAGACCTGACAAGGTGAGGTCATTGAAGGCTTAATCAGGACCACACAGTGAGATGATACTTTATGTCTGAAAACCAACATTAGATCAATGGTTAGAAATACAAGGTGTAACTTGAAACCACATGCCTGAGTGATATGAGTGCAGGGGACAAGCAAGTACTTGTGACAGTGCCGCATCACTGCCTGGTGTTTGGTGATCATTGGTGAAGTTATGGCAGATTGGGTTTGGGCTGTACAGTGTTAGACCCATAACCAGTCTGGACTACATCTTTGAGATATGCGAATTGCTTGACGTAGTCAGACTGGTCAATCTCGGAGAAATTTGGCAGGAGAAGTGAGGAGTTTGAAATTTCACACATGCCAGTGATGCCAGTTTAGGTAATCATTGTGTCTGTACAGTGTTCAAGGTTGACCACAAGTCCCTCGTTCGCACCACTTCAGCAAAGGATTGTATGCCTCTCAAACATTATAGTCCATCGAGCAACAGTACTTAACATCTAAGAGGATGATAAAATGATACCTTTTCATGCCTTTCACCTGGCCATGCCACAATATCAGCCACCTGTTGAGCCTTTGATTTGGACTGTCAATCCTTCAAGCTTCAAGCAGGCCCCCGGAAGCTCCCTATGATGTTTGGCTGTCCAGACCCTCCAAAATGGCCCTCAAATAGGCATGGTTCTGAGTGTTGAATATGCAAAATCGGACAAGGATAGTCACATGTCACAGAAATGTCATGGCAGTAGTGTGACAATGCAACATTGTGTTTGGCGGGCAAAATTCAATGAAGTATTCAAGTTTAAGATACAACAAGCTAACAGAACTATGTTCTCAACATGTGCCCACCAGGAATTTTCAACTTCAGCAACTTCTGCAGAACTGCAACAGAAGTCAGTGCAACCCAATGCTTCTCTGCATCAGGGGACAGCTTGCAAGCTCTGCCACAGTCACCTATGAGTGCCGTCTTTCTGAGGTTGAAAACAAGATGGTTGATCGAGGTGTGAGTGTGAAGGTTGAATGTGCATTGCCAGCATGTAAAATGTGGTGCTACTTTTGGGGTATCATCCTCAGAGTCAGAGTTGCAGCCAGCATAAACAATTTTTGTTAAATCCTAAGGCAAGGTATGAGTCTTGGCACAAAAATCGAGTCACAAAAAATGCTCACAGAAGTTTGCATCAGAAGATACACACGGAGGGAAAGACTGGACAGTCCTGCTGTGCTTGGAGCAGCAGCGAGTGAACCATAGCGACCATTAGCACCTTTTTTATATATGTCCAGCACTTCACCAATATACTCTCGAGTACCATTGTGCATGATAACAAACACACCAGGCTTGAGTGGGTTGAAGTGCATGACATTTCGAGTAGTGAGATTGGCTACAACTAATCAAACATGATATTCAGGCAATGCTTTCCGCAGTGCCTTGGCAGCAACTTGCCACTGTAGTTCCCTCGTCTTCTTCTGACTAGCAGATGCTGCATGAAGTGACTGGTGAAGCCGCACTCGATGAGATGCCTCTGATGCCTTGAGTTTTTCCTTCAGTGCAGCCTCATGGGCAATTTCCGTCTCGTTGTTACGAACTTTCTCGGCACTTTCACACACACGACGAAGGGCAAATTTTGGGTCCATCTGCACCACACGCTCTGACTTCATGGTTGTCCCAGACTGCATAACCCGCCAAGACTCCAGCATCTTTGTCACCAAGACCTTGCCACTTGAGTCCAGCACATGGCTGGTAATTTTGCGTTCAGATGGGATATCAAAAGAAGATGGAACTTCAGGGCCATAAGGAGTATGAGCCTGAGGTGTGGCATGAAGAAGAGGGTAATCATTGGACTGTGTTATAGTGTTGTCAAGGTCCTCACACAGCGCTGAGTAACGCGCTGTGAGCTACGCAGTTGACGCAACAATATCTGGAAATTTCTGCTCTCCCGCGCCCTCCAGTGTGCCCTGTGGTTCTGAGTTGGGGTCGCTATCTGAGTCACTACTGTGCAGATCTGTGTCGGTGAGGTCATCATGTGAGCCAATGCCAACTAGCGTGTTCCTAAGTTCACTGTTTGAGACACCCAACAGAGCCAGACATAGGGAGTGACCTTCACAAGGTCATGCAGTAGGGATGTGCAAAATATCATGGCAGATGAGCATTGCCTCTCGAAATGCAAGTTCAACAATTTGATTTAGCTGCAGTGAGCTTAACATGGACTTGGCACACCGGGACTGATTATTGGAAAGTGGGGTGGTGTCAACATCAAGAATGTACCCTGCACATGAGTCCTTTTCTCTGTTTTCCTTGTATGTAGGGGTGAGCAGAAGCCATTGGCGAACCATGACATGCCGGACAATCTTGACAAGCTCCGCATATGCAAAGTCTGGTAAAAGCATGCATGTGAGACCAAAGAAGTGTTCGACAAATTCTGTACCAAGAAGCCAAGGACAAAATGGCTGGTCAGGATACTCCTTGGTGAAGATCAATGCCAGCAAGACAAGAGTATCACACAAGCGGTTGAAGATATGAAATGAAGGAGCGGAAATGAATGAGCAAGATGTCGAGTATAGATCAGGATAGGCTTTGGAGAGTGTTGAGATGTATTCTTTCCAGAGGTGGAGGAAGAAATGTGCTCGAAGCGCACATAGAACTCGGTCCTTGATGTCCATTTCATGGCTGATCCACGCATCAAATAGAAGACCTGTTATTTGCTTCATGAGACATAATGAAACAAAACGACGAACTGCACCACTAACCAAACATGAAGAGGTACACAAATATACCCTCAAAACCATCTCGGATTGTGTACTGTTGTCCTTCAAGCTCTGAAATGCTGGGTTCCACAGCAGCCAACAATGCAGCCACATGAAACATCCGTTGAGCAGCACCATCATCCTGTTTGTCAACATCCACTACGTCCCGTGTTACCAAACCAGATATCCCTGTCTTCTGCAAGTCAATGAGTGACTTGTTCACAAGGAACCCGACTCCAAGGCTTGCAGTATGAGTGCCATGTTGTGGTTGATTGCGGCATGTTTTGCGTGCATGAGGTGGGTCTGTGATAGATACAAGAGGGCCAGTCTTGAAAACTGGTGCTTGCAGATGAATCCCATACAGTGGATATGAATATGTGAAAGGTTCCATTACAGATGCCTCTTGGTCCATCATGCATTGCAATAGAAGCTCAGAGGCGGCACCATCAGCAGCGAGTGAAATAACATGCATCTCGAGGCATGCAGCCATATGCAGAAGTGACATGAGTTGTTCATGTATGCCACAGGCATCATCTTTGCCAGTGGTGGGCAGAAGGGCAACAACTTGTGGCGTGTACTGTGGAAGTGGAATCTGAGGACCATTAGTTAGAAGCTTAAGCAGGTGAAAGAGTAGGAGCAGTTCACCTTGGCAAGTATAGCGCGTACTTGTGTCGCCTCGGCCTTAGCTTTGTGTATCCTATCAATAACATTCTCGATGTCTTCAACTTCATCAACCTGACATTCATCCAAAGGGAGAGTGGAGCCGAGAATATGCCCACCAAAATCAGTTGAATATGCTAGCCTGGGATGTACTTTTGTGCAGTCACCAGCCACTGCTATTGGACCCTTGTAGCCCACTGCATCCATGAGTCGTCTCACTCGAGCAATATTCTCAAAGATAAGATTTGGATTTTGTAGAGCATCAGATGACTTGGCAACAAGAGTCCTGGATGTCAAGGTATGATCAGACAATGACTGTCCCAGGACAAGATAACAACACACCTTAAGTGATGTGGTGACAGCCCTCCTAATTGCAAAGTAAGGATGCCATACTGGCACATGGAGTTTCCACCATGAGAACGCATCAAAACCATAAAGTCCAGGTATGTTTCTGAATAACGAATACCATACTTCAAGTTGGGGTTGGTGGAGTTGGTGCGGCAGAAGCGATCAGCAAACACATCACACAATTCTTTGAATGTCATGTGATCTGCAAGTTTCCCACTCTTTGCTGCCTCGAAAAGTTCAACAAAACATTTGACAGGACTTCCACACTCAAGTATCTTGAATATCTTGAATACCACAGGGTCCTTAAGCTTGTCTTGTATGGCACGTCCATCGGTGGTGTGGAGTGTGTTAGGGGTGTACCTCTCACATCCCAGGAGAAGCTCATGTTGTTCTGCTTCTGGCAACTCCAATTCTTTTGTCTTCTGCTCGCACAGCGATGTCAGCCATACAACAAACACATAACTGGCTTTACACACCCATCAGATAGCATGCTTGAATGCTTGATCACTGAGTGCCAATTTTTTGCATGCTTCACATATTCTGCTCTTGTTCGAAGTCCTGCGTTCGCACTGAGACAAACGGACATAACCATTGACATAATCAACTTCCCATTGTGCCCATGCCAACAAACTCTCATCCAACTTCTTCTGCTCGTCATTCATCCAGTCTTTCTCCTTCAAACTACAGTTTGCTTCCTATGGAACACTCTTCAGATCAATCACAGCTCATTGCGACTCCTTTCCGCATGCCAAATCCTTCACAGCTGGAAACAGTTTGTACAAGAAGAATTGGCAGCTGATCCGTGCTCGTAATTTGTACAAAATCCCTCCAAGGAGCTGTTGAAGGATCTTCAACTCAGCTGAGGGTGCAGCTGATATAATTGTTGAAGGGAAGAGAAAAAGTGCGATTGGCTCGTCCCTTAGGGGATGCAAGAGAGCTGGGATCCACAAATATAAGCAACTCTAGGGGGAATGCGCAAAGCATGCAATAAGGCGATAGGCGCGGGAACAAAGGTGCTATAGGCGCGCGAAGCGTGGGAAAGTCGTGCGTTGTAAAGTGGAACTGTGCAAAAGCGGTATGTGGGCGATACTGAGACTTAATGAGGCGTTAGGGTGAGAGATGTGATGCGGATATGACCACTAGAGCTAACTGCTACTAGGGCTTGCGATGATTTATTCAAAACATAGATAAAAACTCGGAGTAAGATGGTAGTGGGTAGTGTTAGGTAGTGTGTGGTAGTGTGTGGTAGTGTGAAGTAGTGTTTGATAGTGAGAAGTGTGGTGTAATGAGAAGTAAAAGTGAAAAGTTGATATATAATAAACATGGTACGATGTTGAAATAAATGATAAATGGAGAAATGCATACCTGGGAACTTAGTTGGACATGGAAAAAATACTCCAGGAGGTCAGGCACCCTATGGCGCTTAGGCGCGGGAAAATTCGCCTAAGGCGCGCGCAAGTCGCACAAGTGTCGCCTATGTCGCATTTGTGTCACCTAAGTCGCGCACATCGCGCAAACATCGTGTTTATTGTGCAAGTGTTGCATTGTATGCATGGTACTGTAGATATGACCTACATTGCAATATGAGCCATTGTGAGGCTACTCAGGATCGAGTCTCTACACCGTGTTTGGGTACGTAGTATGTATTCTGTGTACTTTGGGCCAGTAAGGTGTCAACAGGGCACTGTAGGAACCTCAGGTGATGGTATGGGGTTAACAGTAGTAGATGGCACAGTTCGTGTTTTGTTGAGCTTAGCAAACATTCTTGCAATTGATGGGGTCTGCAAATATATCCTAGGTAAATCGTGAAGGCCATTATCATTCTCACAATACACTCACACTCTTGACCTTAATAGTCACATATTTTGTTGTATTGGCAGCCCTACTTTGCAAAGAGCTATTATTCTGGTCCGTCCTGCTGACAGCTGCATTGCCAAAGAAAGCTGACAATGGTCGCATCCCTGTAGACTGTAATATATTGCACATCAGATGGCAATTCCGTGCACATTTGCAATAGCTGACCTGAAGTTTGTTTTTCAATGGTTTTGTGGTAGCCTTCCGTTTGTTTTGCATGCCAGTAATGTGAGGACATTTATTGCAGTGAATCTCCCAATTATATAACTCATATTGATGGTTAGCTTCAGTGCGAAGTGCAATCCACTTCATACATGCATTGCACTGAACACGCTTGGGTTCTGCTTGATGCACCCACTGATCCTTCATCAAGACATCATGCCGTCATGATGCCGACAAGTGTGGTAAGGTATCATCTTTTGTCAGGATGGATTTTGGCTTTTTGACTCTCCTCTTCTCATTTTCAGTGTCATCAGATTCTGACTCAGAGCTAACATCTTTGATTTCTCTTTTACTGTATAACATGTCAGTGCCATCTGTGCATGATTTAGAAACATTTACCTACTGTGGGGCACTGACAAGCTTTTGTGATGCTGACTTTGGTGATGTATCATCTTTCAGCTGTGCTTCTGTTGTTGTTTTTGATGAAACAGGCGCATGCACTTTTGCCTCGGGTGAGATGACAGGTTGCTCCAGACAAACAACACTGTCATCATCATCAGAATAATTATCAGACACAGCAGGTGCAGTGTGAAATACCCTTTGAGACCATAAATTTCTAATCAATGTTTTTTTTGATGAGGCTACTTATGGAAGTGCAAGCAGCATGTGTAATGCTCGTGCTCGCATGTCGTCCTTTGTGCCATCCCCTGTGATTTTCAAGTCCAATTGTTGTTTAAATGCACTCATTGCCATCATCACAAAGATACCGCATGACCAAGAGTCATGTTGTTGTTCATTGGCAACAGGTGAGTGTATTTCCACTGTCCAACTGCCATCTTTGAGATTGACTTTGTGCATAGGGGAAAGTGCTGAGACAGCATAAATGGCAGCTTCGAATAACTATGCAGGTACATGTTCCAGGTGCGTGATTAGGGAAGAAATGCATTTCTTACTGGTTGTGCCCAGGTTACTGATTTGAGCTCAGGAATGCTATCATAGATTCCCCATGTCTTTGTGTCAAAATCAATGACACCAAGGACCCAGTGCGAAGGACAACCTCCACATAGGGGTATCATCCACCATGGTCATTTCAGTACACTGTCAAGGGGAAGTTTTCCACACTGCATTTTATTGAGATTGAGTTAGACTTGTTTTAAAACACTCATGGCAGCTTGGACATGTTCAACTATAGATCCTTCTGCTCAAGCAGGTGTGGCATCACCAGTTGCAAGAGCAGGGATCCAGGATGACAACACCAATGTGTTGTCAGTAGCTTTGCAAGACTGCTCGCAGGGAACATCCTGGAGAATTGCTCTGAAAGCATTGAGTACAGGACTAGGTAATTTGTGACTGGTGTCCTGTTACTTAAGGGTCTTATATAAATTTGCGTATAATGACAACACTATTATATGCAGAAGACTTCTTGCCAGTCCTTAAGTACGCGGTCTACGACTTTTCTAGTTTTCGTGGTAGATAATGCGGTGAGTTCTTGGGAGGACTTAGTTTGTTGTCCTCTTCTTGCTTTATACAATAGCACAATATAGAATTCGGTGGGAAGTTTGTCTATGTTCTGGTAAAATTCGGTAGGTATGTTTCACCCTAGTAGGTCGTGTTTCAACTTTGTCGTGTTCTCCTGAGGTTCGTATCTCACTTTCTGTTGAAAGAGAGAGTTGGTGTTTGTAAGCTAGACTGAGAGCTGTGGGTTTAGTTGTATATGATGCAGTTATACAACTGATGGTTAGTAATATGTAGGACTTGGTCCTTCAAATAGATACGGTAGTTGTATAGGCGCAGATACAACTTTGGTTAGTTAAATGTAGGACTTGGTCCTTTCAATAGATATGGTAGTTATACAGTCAACCCCTGTAAGGTAGTGTATAACTTTGTGATTTGAGCAAGGTAGTCAAAACCCTTGAATGTCAACAGATCCCTTAAATGAATTAACGCTAGGATGGTGACGAGTATGACTTTGAGGGTCAAAATACAATAGTTAATACAAGAAACCCCCTGTGAGGTGTGTATAACTATAAAAGGAAATACTAAGTTTGTCTTCAAGGCACTTATGTGGCCTGCACTTTGGATTCTTAGGTAATCACACTTGGATTTGAATCTCAGCAAAGTGGGAAGAACTTATATTTGTGTGCAAAAACGGGGTCCTTATATACATTTTTGAATCCCCTTATGTAAGCATGATTATATCATCACTTTCTAAAAGTGGTGAGATCCAATCTGCCTTTTAGTAAGCTATATTACATACAAATAACAAATATGGGAAGTCACATGCCAGCATGAGTCAGTATGAGTCAATATGAGTCATATTTCCTTTTATGAATCACTTGTCAAGCATGACTACACATGGCTAAACAAATACAATCACCATCCAGAAAATCTACCAGTCACATGATGATCTGACATAATCTGGTGGCTGAAAGAGATGCCAAATAGAAATAAACATGGCTGAACTAGAAGCCCAAACAAAAATAAACAGAAGAGTGGCTGAATCAAAGAACAAACAATAATAAACAAACAAGAATATACAGAAGGTTACATAATGACTATAAATACAAGGTAAGAGATATTTGAAAGCTAGGAAACTGAATACAAGGCAATATAAATACAAGTAAGAAAAGTGAGAATTTATACGAGGCTTGAGAAATGAGATACAAGGCAATAGATTCAAGGCAAAATGGTAAGGTAACTTGGTAGCAAGGGACTACACAATCTCATGTACCTTCCTTGTCACGTTTATTATATGACAGGTATGGTATCATTCACATACCATGCATGACACCGGGATTGAGTAATGGGAAGAGATCGCAGTAATGAACTTCAATGTTCCGCACAGAACAGACTTGGCAAGGTAGATTCTCATTGAGCAACATTGAAAATTCAATAGATAAGTTGAAAAATGATTAGTGCTCATTGATTGATCTAATCATCATTGACACAATGAGGTCAAAAAAGCCTGCCCTGAAGGTTGACTGAAGGCCTAAAATAGGCAAAAATCAGACAGACATCAGTGTATTTGGAGCACTGAAGTGGCTCCCCAAGGCGTGAAATAGGCAAAAAACAGACAAGGAAAACACAAAATTTGGGCCTCAAATACGCAAATTTTCGGCTGAACATCATAGGGAGCTTCCAGGGGCCTCTTCAAGCCTCGACATTAATGAAAAAAATCCTTCGTGGGCTTCGCATAACAGTCATGGACCTCATGTTGCACTCTATTTTGCACAAGGCCTCCATGCTACCTTGGAGAGAAGCTTTTTTTCAAAGCAGGGCCCTTATCCAGTTTCTCAATGTGTTGGATGCTGATGAGCAAGCGAGTGAGCAACTTTGTGTCATCTTACAACCAATTGCTATCAAGATAGTCACTGACATTGATGCTGACATGGAGGCTGCTAAGGACATTTTTGGCATGTTGTCAAAAGATATCACCCCCGAACTACTCCTCTCATTTGATCTTGATGAGTTGAAACAGCTTTGGTTGATTCGTTCCTTCTGTAAGAAAATCTAGTTGGGCGAAAGAGTCTACAATGTTCTGGTGCTGGGATATTGGTAAAGGTTCAATAAACTCTGTTGGAAGGTTCTCAAGTGCATCTAGCACAGCAAGGGACATTGGGAAAACAGAAATGGCCTCGCAATCCATGGTTGCAAGGCCACGATCATAGCATATGCTTGAACACACAAAGACTAAGGTATAGAGAATCATGATCGAGTACGACCAGCACAATTGGCATCTGCTAATTTTCAAACTCCTCGCTTTGCCTGCCAAATTTCTCCGAGATTGACCAGCCTGGCTACACCACTTGACTAACTGTGGTAGTATATGCCAGGCTGGTCACGAGCCTAGTATGTACAGTGTGCTAAACTCTTCTCCAGGTCCACTTTGTGTCGCCAACCTCGCTGGAGTTGAGGTGATGGCGTGGTCGCACAGCAGCTGCGAGTCGTTGGTAGCCAAAATCTAGTAGCACTGTGATATGCCAAAATTAGGCGATGATGATTACATGTCCGAATTAATATTGTAGTACTATATGATTGGCTGCGGACTCGGCTCCGGCTTTGAGTCGTACACTGTACAGTCACTGTCAAATCGAAGTCGGCGCTAGTCTGAGTTACATTTTCTCACTGTATGCGTGGTTGACCCGTATCTCACAGATCTCACACTTCACTAATTCTCCCCTTACCGCCAATTCTGGGAAGTCGGAAGTCATACTAAATATTCCTGAAGGCGTGGAACATCATGCCTCCATACCAGCTACTTTTAGCAGAAGCACTCGTCGGTGCGACAGCAATCAGTAGTTTCGCGCTTTTTCTCGCAAGGTCTCAACAGCAGAAGGTATGCTTGCCGACTACCCAAGATGCTAGTTTGGCCGGCGATGTGAACCAGGATGATCCTTTTAATGTGACCAAACCGGAAGATTTTATCGATGGAGAACCAATTGACGAAGACGCGTTCTGGTTCAAAGTGAGCATCATAATGGTTCTCGGCCGCGTATGATGAAGGGTCTTATCTTAATTCAGATGCGCAACAGGAAACTACTGCTTGTCTTGCTTTCAGCCGTGATCCTTGCGCTTGAGGGCGTTTCCCTGGGCTGGTCGGCCTACCCAGATGGTCAGAATATGCTGGCGGAACATATATTTCGGACTACGTTTGGACTCTATGTCAGCGTTCTAGTTGTTCGTTCCGTTGGCCAATGCACCACGGATCTTCATTCCGAGTCAATGATACATATCACTGTCTTGACTTTCTTCTCCTCCGTCCTTCACCTCGGCGCAGCAATCCTTCCTTCATCTGACTCTATCTCGGCACGCAGTCTACAAGCTTTTCCTCCCTCTCTCGCTTTCTGGTATAGCATGACCGTATTGTATACCTTGACTTTTGTGATAATCGCGACAACACCCTGTGGACCACCGTTGCACTTTTCTCCTTCACTCATCTACTCACAAAAAACCATCGATAACGCGACCAGTGAATCATACGAGAACGTCTGCGGCCTTCCGGGCACCTCTGTTATCGACTATCTGTTTTTTCGTTACGTGACACGTGTCGTTCAGCTTGGAAGTTCCGTTTCGGTCGAAATTGGCGACTTGCCGATCCTTCCGGCTAAGATGCGAGCGACTACTCAGTTCTTTAGGATGCGCATGAATCTTCGTGCAAGTCCTCTCAAGCCAGGATGGGACCTCGCTTGGCGTCTTATCAGTGTCAACAAGCTTGCATTCGGTGCAGAGATAATGTTGGCCGTTGCCGCTGCTCCTATGTGGTTTGGGTCCCCGTTCTTCGTTCGCAAACTCATCGCATACCTGGAAGACGATCCTGACCGCCTCGATAAAGGATGGGGATGGGTATACGCTCTTGGACAGTTTGCATCCCTAATTATTGTTACGCAGCGTAAGTCTTTATAGTGCATCGCCGTCTAATTCGATATTAAAATGCTGTAGTCAACTCTCAAATGTGGTACTACGCAACTTCCGTTATTCAAATGCGTTTGCGGATGCAACTCAATACCATGCTTTTTGCTAAAACGCTGGTTCGGAAGGATGTCGTGTCTTCTGGCACCTCTGCATCCGACGAGAAAAATGATAAAAAATCGAACACCGCGGACGGAGAGAAAGGCGAGGAAGAGAACGAATTTTCCAGCAAAGCCCAGGTCATGACTTTGATGACCACTGATGTTGATCGGGTCGCTGAGTTTTCTTACCATATTTTCGCCCTTGCGGGTGAGGTTCTTCCAGCACGCCATCGGTTTAGTTCTGATTTCTTTCAGATTCCCCAATCGAAATTGTTGTAGGGACGACGTTGCTCTACAGCATGCTTGGTGTCTCGTCCTTCATTGGTCTTGCGGTCATCTGTCTCTTCTTGCCATTGAATCACCTGGCAGGTAAAGTAGTCATCAGTACGCAGGACAACTTAATGAAAGCCAGGGATGAACGGGTCTCGCTCATGAACGAGGTGATTACCTTGTGAAACACCTCTTGACCTAACTTCAATGACATCTCTGACAGATACTGGGTGGCATCCGCATGCTGAAGGTAATGATCCTTTGTATGTCACTGTTTGGAACATTCCTTCATTTATCTACAGTTCATGGCATGGGAGCGCAGCTTCGAAAAGCGCGTGATGACAATTCGTGAAAGAGAGCTGAAATACCAAAAGCTGAACTACAGGATTGAGGTATGTAATTATCCTTCTTGTGCCATCTGATTCCTGATTTGTCCACCCTTTAGGTCATGTTTGCTGCCATCTGGTATGTTTTCATGCGATTTCCTCTGTCTCATTTAACGAAGGGCTCAGGGAGGCGTCTCCTCTTATTTCCACCTTAGTTTCTTTCTGGCACTTCGCAGTCTGGCGTCAGCAGACATTGTCTCCCTCTATCGCATTCACATCTGTAAGCCTCTCCTTATCAGTCCACTTTATGTTTACAAGTTGAACGCATATTCTTAGATGATGGGTAGGCATATATGATTTGCACGGTACTTGAGCTAAACCTGGCGTAGTTTTCAACGAAATGCGTTTTGCAATGAACGCACTCCCAGAAACCTTCATTAATCTGCTTCAGGTCCATGTTTCACTCAAGCGGATTGGGAAGTATCTCCAACTAACCGAGGTGGCGCCTGTGCCTCCGCTCTCAGCTGCACCAGCCATTAACACCATAGTTGTTCAATCTGCTAACATCACGTGGCCTCATGATCGTTCTGCGGACTCATCGGCAGCTTCCACGCCACGGCATAAGTTTATGCTCGTTGATCTTGCTCTGAAATTCCCTGAAGGACAACTTTCACTTGTGTGTGGTAAGCTAGGAAGTGGAAAGACCCTGTTATTATTAGGTACGTCTTATAGAGCGGATATTGGAATATTGATCAATGCCGCGGCAATGCAGCTTTACTCGGCGAGGCGGATATTCTCACTGGCCAGGTCATTTGTCCGCGTTCACCGCCAGACGCGCTTGCTTCCTTCGCGAATCAGAAGGTCACAAAGGAAGCATGGATAGTACCTGGCGTTTGCGCCTACGTACCACAGGTGAGCGGCAGTGTGGTGGTGGGTTTTGTCATGAATTGAAGAACCGGACACTTCAAGGCTGCCTGGCTGCGAAATGCTTCTATTCAGGGTGAGCCGCGAACATTGAAACATTCCAAGTATGCTTATTGCAATTTTCAGACAACATCTTGTTCGGTTTACCACTTGACGAAGAGCGATACCATAAGACATTAGAGGTTGGCCACATTTCATGGACAATAAAAGCTCGACTGACTGCATCCTTAGATCTGCGCGCTCATAAGCGATCTCAAGATTCTTGAGGACGGTGACCAGTCAGAAATTGGCGAGCGTGGCGTATGTTACATTTTTGCCTCTCAACATCATGCACGCTGATCGAGGTTGCACTGGCAGGTGAATTTGTCAGGTGGACAAAAAGCTCGAGGTCAGTGAACTGAAATTTAACTTGCTACACATATTGAGATTTTCATAAGTTTCCTTGGCTCGGGCTGTTTACTCCCGAGCATCCATACTGTTGCTCGACGACGTTCTGTCTGCTGGTGCGCCTGTTCTAAACGCCGTGTTTCTTAATGCCAACCTTTGAGTGCAGTTGACGCTCACACGGCTCATCACATCTACTTCAAGTGCATCAAAGGAGAGCTGATGCATGGACGAACAGTGATCCTTGTGTCACACCATGTTCAACTTTGCTTGACTGGTGCTTCATATGTTGTCGCTCTCGATAATGGTCATCTTCTATTCGCTGGTGAACGAGAGGCCTTTGAAGCATCTCCTGTGAAGGGGACATTGGTGCAGACCATGGGTGGCGCTGGCAAGGGGCAGAGCATGGCAAGCACTTCGAAGAATACATCAGTAGCTGTAGGCGATTCACCCGTTGCCACGCTCGTACAGGATGATGTGGAACCTGACCCAATATCCGAGACGACCTCTACTGTGGTCAATGAGCCGCTAGCAAATGTGGAGCGGAAAACACCTAGGAAAGTTGTGGAAGACGAGAAACGCGCTGTAGGGCGCGTTAGTCGTGATGTTTGGGAACTTTATGTAAAGTCGTGCGGCACCTACGGGTTCTGGACATGGTTCTTGTCCATTCTCGTGATGGGTGCTCTTTGTCCTGTTGCAGAAAACTGGTGGCTCAAGTATGTTTATAATGTTAGCAGTTCACTGTCGCATGGTTGACATTGCCACCCACAGGACATGGTCGGGATCGAGCACAGAAGAGGCCGAGGCAAAGGGGCCGGTGTATTACATTGTCATTTATGGTGCAGTAAGCACGACTCTACAGTATTATACCTCATCATGACTCATGTTCTTGCAGATTACTCTCACAGGTTTGAATGAGATGACTTGTACCGCATCATGATGCTCATCATTTTTCAGGTGTCCTGATTTCAACCTACAGATACTTTGTACTATGTATGGGAATCACACTCACTCTCCTGAACCACTACTGAGTTATTTCTCATTCAGATAACGGCTCTATCCATGCGTCGACTGTTTTATACCAACGTGGGTCGAGCTCGAGACGTTACTCTTGGCCCCTGCTTACATCACTCGTGATAGAACTTCTGGAAACTGTGTTGTTTGCCAACATTCGGTTCCATGATACTGTGTCGCGGGGGAGACTCCTGAATCGATTCGGGAAAGATTTTGAAGGTCTGTTTTCTCAGACAACGCTTTCTTCGCTTCCACAATGACACATGACAATATAGGCATCGACAGTCGACTCGCGGATAACTTTGGTCGAAGTCTGATTTTTGCATTGTCTTTCTTCGTTACGGTTGTGTCTGTTACTTTTGCAGGTGGTGTTCCATTCCTCATTGCTATCGTTATCCTGGGCTTCATTTATTATGATGGTCTGCAACTTTTTTCTTGACCGATCGCATCAGCGCTGATGATTGAACATGTGTTTCTAGTTTCAAAGGTACTTTTTTGTCATGTTCTTATATGAAGGGATGCTCAAGTGCCCAGAACTACGGACAAGCTGCTAGAGATATGCGGCGCCTGGGTAGGTGTTCTTCATATTCACAAGCGGTCAATTGACTTTAGTTACCTTAAGACTCCGTGGCACGGTCTCCCCTTTATTCGATCTATGGTGAAACCATTGCTGGAGCGCCTATTCTTCGAGCTTTCGGTGCTTCATCAAAGTTTTTGCGAGACATGCTTCGCTGCGTCGATACGGTGAGCCAAATAGAACTCGCTTTCACTTAATCTGATCGATAATTACTAGAATACAAACCCGAACTATTGGCAATGGGCTGGTACGTCGAGCGGTCGTTTGATTGTCGAGAGTAGTTGCCATTGGCTGATGTCCTCTAGTCAATCGCTGGCTCTCCGCCCGATTCGACCTGTTGTCTGCCACGACTGTTGGTGTGACTGGTCTTATTGCCGTTTCCACCCCGACCATCTCAGCTGCGCTCGCTGGATTCGCTCTTTCATTTGCTGGAGGCATGACTTGGACAGTATGTACCTGCTTATCATGGACTGCGGAACGATATGCTGACACTACCTGCAGTTGTTATTCCTGGTAGGTGAAATTGGTGTTGGTCTAAATTTTTTACTAATCTCGAATTCAGGTGCGACGCTTCGTCGGCCTTGAACAGTCTATGGTAGTACCTTAGCATACTGTATGACGTGCAGTGTTATTGATGGATTTTTAACAGGTCGCCCTGGAACGTGTCAAGGAATATTCGGAGCTTAAACGCGAGCCTCCTGAATACATTGAGCCACGTCCGCCAGCTTCATGGCCAGACCAAGGTGCTATCAAGTGCGAAAACTTGGTCATCCGTTATGCGGTAAGCCAGTTTTAGTGGGAACCTCATCAACTCATAATCTTTCATATAGCCTGAGTTGCCCGATGTTCTTCACAACTTAAACTTCGAGGTTCACCCTGGAGAGAAGGTACACACGTTTGAGGACTCCTTCATCAACAACTGAGTTTTGTTCTTAGGTCGGAATCCTAGGCCGCACGGGTTCCGGAAAGAGCACCCTTGCACTCTCGTTCTTCCGCTTTGTGGAGGCAACAGAAGGCTGTATCACCATTGACAATCTGGACATCTCCAAAATGGGACTCTCGGACCTTCGCAGCAAGCTCACCATCATACCTCGTGCGTGTCATGCCAGATGATGATCAATATACTTACACCGAACAGAGGATCCTACCATCCTTAGCGGCACTTTGCGATCCACGCTGGATGTATTCGACGAGTACGAAGACACTGAAATTGTTGGTTTACATTGACGTTGCTTGACCCAAAGGTTTACTGACTGTTCTTTAGTTCGAGGCTCTTCGACGCGTGCATTTGATTCCGTCTGATGCTACAAATGATGTTGTCGAAATTGATGGTGTCGAAGTCAATGTTAACGTCTTCCGAAACCTAGAGTCGTCAGTATCGGAAGGAGGGGAGAACTTCTCTACGGGGTTAGCGCTCTGTCAACGCCACCACAACTACTTGCTCACGAATTTTCTAGCGAGAAGCAGCTTCTATGCATGGCTCGAGCAATCCTGAAGCGGTCGAAAGTTTTGGTCATGGACGAGGTACGTTTTCTTGTCCTTGACATGCGCTTCATTCCTTAAGGATACGTCGTAGGCAACAGCAAGGTAATGTTGACCACATGATGCAAGCCGTGATTTCAAATAACATAACCTTAGCGTCGACTACGCGACTGACGAGCTCATTGGAAAGACTATCAAGGAGTTCGTTTTGCAACATTGATACCCTGTTAGAGAAATTGACCATGCCCAACAGAGAATTTGCAAACAGCACCATTCTTACCATTGCGCACCGACTGCGCACTGTCATCGATTATGATAGGGTAAAAAAATTCAGATCATGTGGTTTGTGCATTACTCATGGACTACCAGGTGATGCTCCTCGACGAAGGCAAAATCGTCGAGTTTGACCAGTAAGTAATCATTAATTATATGGTCTGGAAGATTAACCGAGACCTCCAGTCCTGCTGTCCTGCTTTCCAACCCCTCGTCGCAATTCTACGGGTTGTGTGAGGCAACGGGTGAGAATGAATTTGCGATGTTGAAGAACCTGGCAGGGGTATGATTACAAATTGAGCCACTGCTGGGCGTACGATACTAGAAATTGACATCTTGGTCGATACAAATGCACTCATTTGATGTTTTTGAATCGATACATCCAGAGGATTGACAGTACTGACGGACGATTCACTTTATTAGACAATGCCCTCGCATCTCCATCATCTCAAATGTTGAATTATGTTTATCATTCCGGTGAATCTGAATGCATCGATTCATTCATTGGGATATCTGATTTGCGTCGTGGGTCAAGACAAAGGGCAAGTACAAGTAATCGCCACAAAAATCCGCGAAGTTAATAGGGAGCAGCAGCAGCTTGGCACTAAAAAAAATCAGTGACAATCCTGCATTCAATTAAATGGGTGCGTACAGCCTTCAACTGGTCAAGGTACCATGAGCAACTTTGCAAATCTGCCTTGTCCAAGCACTTGGTAAACTCCTTAGCCTGAACTTCGCAAGCAACGCCAGTTGTCTGGTATGCTTGTTGTTGTTGCACGGGCGCTGCTGATTCCGCGGGTGCTGCAGATGAGCTGGAGCCAAACAGCATAGAGGAGATACCATGACCGATGGTAGATCCAACAGCGACGGAACCGGCAGTGGCAGCCATTTGCGCCATCAACCCAGGACCGCTGGACGTCTGAGCAGGGACAGGTGGTGCGGGTGCGTGTGCTGGGTTACCGTGGGCTGCAGCAGGAGGCATCGCGGCCGTATGGGCACCGCGGGATTGCTGGGGGGCCGCAGGCTTAGCAGCTGGACGAGAGGAACGCGAAGAGCGCTATGAAGAGAAAAAAAATGAGCTCGCAGCACAAAACAATGAGCCGAAATGTCTTACAGGCATGATGATTAGTTGAGATGGCGGTTCAGAGCAAAGGTGCTTCGGGAAGAACTGGATGGAATTTTTGACCGGCGAAGAGAACCTTTTATATCAGTCTTCCGAGCACACGCGTCCATGGCTGCCGAGTTTGTTCGCACGCATATATTCCACTGGCAGTGACATCCTTTTTGAGAAATTGACATTGACCACAAATTTAAAGTCTTTGCTCGAGCTCGCTGTGTTACACGACAAGTTCTAGCTACAGGGGCGACGGTGATGGCGACGGTGAAGGTGGCGCGTGTCTCCTTCGGGTCTCAACTGAAGAAGAGCTGCTTGCTCTCTCCACAACGCTCGTTCTCGGCCTTAAAATCCTCTGCCAGAACAGCTCCTTCAATTCCTACTGCGAGTGGGCAAGCGTCTGCTACAACCTCAGCTGATGTCTCAAGAAAATCTACGACGAAGAATGAGAAGAAAACGAAAAAGGCTCTTCCTCCCGACAACACGAAGGACCAGCTCAAACAAATAGAAAGCATGATGAACATGGCGAACACATCGAACCTGTTTCCAACCATGGATATGTGGGGTACTAAGTTAATGACCCTCGGTGTGTATATTCCCTGTTGAAGTATCACTCAAGCTCAGCCTATTACCCATTCAGACGTAGAAATACCACGCGACACTTCACTGCGTATGCTTTTCACAAACCCAGGCGTGTTTTGGCAGGCGAAACAGCACAATTTCTCCAATTGGTTGAAGAACACGTTCAGGTCCGCGTTTAACAGTTTCATGGATTTTTTTACCCGTCTAAGCCTCCTTTGCACCTTATGCAGCATGTATACCATCGCCAAAGCTCGAGCTTTTACGGGAGTAGATCGTGATTTTCGATTTAGTCACTTATTCCTACCACGCACATGGCGTCAACTAGGCAACGTAACTTCACATTCTTCAACATCCTGGCTCGCGCCATTGCGACGCATTGCAATGGATAACTATCTGGCCATGGGCCATGCCATAGCTAAGTGCGTACATTTTTAGCTGACCCCCATCATATTTAATCATATTAATAGCAAGGATGAAGTTACCCTAAAGGCACTGACAACAGCCGACCATGCCACTAAGGTGAACAAGATTATTCGCTCTCGTAAACCTGGCCAGGTTTGGCAATGGAAGGTTCTAAGCGACGTCTCAGACAAAGCCCTATTCCAAGAGAAAAACTGTAAGTATCGGCCTTACACCTCTGAATTAATGGTTTTGAATTCACGATAATCTAGTGTTCCGTTCACTTGCAACATCACCGGGAGCTACCATTGTATCTATCCGTTCTGGTGAGGTTTATATTGCGAAAGAACCACCGAAACGCGGCAACCGCCTGGTGATACATGCACTGGTCAAGATTGAGACTATGCAGGTGAGTGTCCTTTCAGCATGCGTAAATCGTATACGAATCGATGCTGCTCTAGGAATTCAAGGTGTTCACCAAGCAAGGCCAGCCTGTAGAGGCTAAATCTACAGAGCCCCATTCTGTCGTGGAATATCTCGTGTTCGAGAAAGTGGGTTGGTATGACAATACGTGGCAGGTGCGGGACCAGATCTACAAGTAAACGGGTGCTGGGTGGCGGATATAATGGAAGTTTGTGACTAGATCTCTGTCAAATCTCAGTTAACAAAATCGCGAGATGTAAGGGTTGTGCGATGGGCGACGAAAAGTGCGAATTACAGCTGTAGTCAGAATATAATTGTACCATACACCCCAGATATTTTCAGTCATGGATCAAGAGACGGCATTGCACAAGGGTGCTTGTGATTGTACGAGTGACGCTCCAGTTTGATCTGCACAGCCAGAGCTCAAGCGCTCAAGCTTATCAAGAACACGTACATGTACAACATGAATCGAGACCTACAGAGGACTTGAATAACTCGACCTCCCTACTTGATTTGGTATGGAACACAACACCCACTCCGTCGCAGCTTTCATTCCGCATTCAACTTTCTGTGTACAGAGTCTGGATTCAGATCAAGTAGGTCATAGATTGGCAAGACACCAGCAAGTGGAAGCTGGGATGGCGCTAGTAGTTATGGAATATCAACACAGGCAAGGTCGTAAAAACATCGACGGAGAACACAACATCAGAGGTGAAAGGGTGATCGGTATCGGCTCGACCTCGTTCGCTGGTACGACATATATCAGCTGTCATATCTTATATTGGATCAGCAATTGGAGAAACTGGAGAGACTCAGGTATGTTGGTTCGCCTAGTTTAAAGTTCGGTAAGTTGTTCGTCAGAGAAGATAACGGTGAGTGGCTGTATTGAAGTGTTTTTGTTGGACGAATAATGATAATTACTGGGTCAAGGGGATCTGTTTGCCTGATAAGAGGGAAGGATGTTTGAAGATAGTAACGATATGATGACACGCATGAGTTTTGCATGAATTACTTGATCATCACGTCCGTCAGACGTCTCACCTGATCCCGTGGTCGTCGCTATTGCTGCACAATGTTACATTTCCGTCATCCACTTGCAGCAAGTGTGTTATCACTTCGGGCGGACAATCACGAGTGTCAAATGGCGTAGACATAGCTACCAGCAGATGTCGCGTGCAGATCTTGCGAGTAAAAAACGAAAGGTAGTATGGATAATTTGGAAAGAAAAGAGCACTCGGAGTGGGTACTTATTGAAGCCACAGCCACTGCACAGCATTAGTAATGCCCCAAGGCTCGCCGCACAACACTCTTCCATACATTGACCTTGTCAATGCCCATTGCAAGTCTTCAAATTTCAAACATCAACGAACATTTTCCAGAAGGTTTTATTATTACATTATTCAGACGACTTGTTGCAATTGCGTTACCTTTCAAAACACTACCAGGGACTTCTCTATATCCCATCCCATATTCTGCAGTCCTGGCTTGACGCTATGCGTTATCATAGCATCAGGACCACACGCTAGGATGAGTCCATGCTCAGAGTAATGAGGCATGTGCTCAGACAATAACACGTCGTTGATTCGCCCAACGCTGTATGGCCACTTCTCAGGAGCGATACTAAGCGTGTAGTGCAGCTTGAAACGCTCCCTGCCGTGCGATGCGAAGAGCGTATCAAGTTCTTCTCTGCAGAGGATATCTCGCTCTGTTTTATTTGCGCTGATCAACCACACCCGGGTCTCGCTTTCGGGATTCTGGAGGATGCTACGGAGCACCTGGAGGATCGGCGTTATCCCTGCACATTTTACGTCAGTATCTCACATTGACCATGTCGCATGTGAAGTCGTACCGCTTCCACCGCAAATCATACCGACTTCCTTGATGGTCTTCCTCATTCCCTGCCACGATGCAGTGCTTGGCCCATCCCAAATGAAGGACCCTAATGGCCCTTTGATCTCCACGCTATCCCCGACCCTGTAGTTGATAGAAGCCGGTGGTCATCTTCCCTCCAGTGGGAATTGACATGGAAGGAAGATATAATCTAACGAAGAAGTCAGTCAAGCTGAGAAGAGCGCGTCCTCATGGAGAATATGCACTTGATGAGAAAGTCGATGAAGCCTACTGTGCCTTGTTGCGATACCGGAGTATATGCTCTCTGTACCATTTCCCCGGTATCCTGCCGGCGGAGGCGGACGAAAACATGTTGTCCAACTGGCAGACCGAGCAGTTGGTCTCCTTTGGGCAAGGCGAACCGATAGAGGTAAGAATCGTGGTTGATCTGTTTAATGTCACACAGTCTGACGCTCTTCCACCTGCTGCGCTCTAAAAACGTTCCATCTGACTGTGTTGTAGTGGGCGTGTCTTTGGTTAAACTGGTTACGAGGGTGCCAATATGGTGCTGCGGAAGGGTCGTCAACCAACGTTCCGCGGGCAAATCACGAGGACTCACCTCAACCAATTTATGTTTGCCTTCGGCAGAATGTATAGCGAAGAAGTCTTCGGACGCGTCTTCGCCAGCCACAAGCAAAATAGAGTCACCGCCTCCCGGATGGTCCTTTAGGAATGGAGTTCCATCGTAAACCTCGCCGTTGACGACAAACCATGGTCGCTGTCGATCTTGCGCCTTGAACTCTTCCAGGGTGATTTTCCGGTTTATGCCAGGCTTGGTCAAGCAGACCTCATCCGCTTCGTGCTTTGGAGCACGCGGTGCGAGATCCCGTCCGCTTTCGCCGAAGACAGGCGCTGAAATATCCTCGCCGGCCAGTTTCATGCGCTGATTTGCCACTATCAGCATTTGTTTTCTGGGACCAGAAATCAAGTATCACCTCCATCCATCCTCCATGCGCTGTCCCAGCGAGCGTCGGATGCTCAAATTGCAAGACAATTTTTCCGTCATCGTTAACGGTTCTGTGAACGACAACGCGAAACCACCTGCCAGCAGCTTGCAGCAGGGCCCAGAATGTTGTGTTTTATCAAAACGTACCAGTTGTTCATCATGCCAAGTGCATGCCAATACCTGTTGACAGATGATGTTAATAGACTCACACGGTACGATCCTGCTTACATGTCTCTTTGTTGGAGCGCGAGGCCTTCGTCCATAGCTCTAACCATCAAGGCATCACAGCTCGCTAGAACGTTGTGAGAGACATGAAATGTCCAGAAGCACCAGCAGCTGCACTGGATCTGAGCATTTTTTATTGCAGCAGTAATCTACTTGCTGCTCACAAGGAAGTATCGCGCTCCGTCGCATCAAGAGTTCCATAAACTGGAACTTGGTGACGCGCTTCTCTGAATTGGTCCTCGGGATACTCACTTTTCGACACAATATCAATAACGTGTCAATTCTGGGGGCGTGTAGACTTACATGCTTCCCAATGTCCATGTCTCCCCTTGGTCGAGTGAAACCTCGACGCGGGTTACCCTGCGGCCTCCACCTGCATACGCATATCCCCGGATGGGATATGATGCAATGGTGCCATTTTCATTCGGTGCCTTATCGATATAAAGCTTCTCGTTATGATCCGGTTTCGCGATGGCGCTATTGACGTTGAGCTCGCTGAAGGCTCTTGTTCAGATTGGGTAACACAAGAGAGCAAAATTATACCAACTTGATGATATATCTGAAATGTCGCCGGTGGTGAGTACACTTGATATGTAACGTCAGAGCACTCGGATTGACCTTGGGTCATACCACCAATGCTTCTCAGCGCGGGCTTGGTCAGGCATAACCTGCGTTGGCAGCAATTTGTTGTCCTATGTTACATTAGTGCGATCCATCCTCGAGGATAATGCGATCCACGCATACCCAAAAGTGCAACTACGTGAACAAAATCATCAGTTGACACTAATTTGGGTCGTATAAGAACTGGCATACGTGGTGCTGGCTTTCACGATCACTTATTTCGATGTGTCTCAGCCACTACAGGGTCTCCCAATCAATTACGGGCTCCTTGTCATCGGGCAACACTTACCTTAACGGACCGTCCACCAATCTGACCCGGCACAATGACGCGCACAGGAAAACCATGGTCTGGCTCCAACGGTAAACCGTTCATTGCCCAGGCTGATACAGGAGGTCAGGAGGAATTGGTATACAGTGAGTGATTTGAATTACAGATAAGCATGCCCTTGTCCTTATTGGAAGCCCACGACAGTCGCTGTGATGTTCCGTAGGGCCCGTTCGGAAGCTTGTCTCCACCCTCAAAGACAACGTATTTGGCTTGTCTAGAAATTGGTCTCACGTGATCCAACACATCGGCCAGATACACGCCTGTCCAAAGGGCTGTTGATACTTGATATTGATATTGGCAAGGACGTCCAATCAACACAAGCCGAAACCTCACCTCCCGCTGCACCCCAGCTAAAGCCAAGTGTTTTGCGGATGACATTCTGTTCTTTCCGTCTGTTGCCGGCGCACACAAGAGTCACAGGGAGGGTAACAACGGGGAACTTTTCTTGAAGCTCTTGCAGAGTAAATGTAACCTCCCGCTCCACAAGACCATGTATGCGGATTGTCCAGTTAGCAGACATCTCGTGGCTGACCTGTGGCACTGCACCGTGATTCCGCACGAAGTGCAAGTGAGCTGGAGTCAAAAATCCCTGCCAAGACGCTCTCAGTCCCGTGCATGATATCGAAAACAAGATACCTACACAGTCAAATAGAACACCGAGTTGCGCTTCGCTATTAAATGGATGTTTCCCCGTTAATCGTACGAGCTTTGGATTCTGAGCGCGGAGGATGTCATCAAAAATCATACAGATTATCATTGATTTGCCATCCTTACACGATTGACCCAGTTATCTGGCGTCTCGAGATCCTGGTGGGTGCAAGCGTCAGTTTTCCGTTGTGCGCTGAAATCTCAAGTTTAACCTGCTCAGCTACTTCTGTCGGGGTATCATTGGTTGGCAGCTGTGGAAGGCACTGGGGAAGTTGGGGACCATTCCTTTCGGGCCCATCCAGAGATGCAGGAAAGAACGGTATAGGTAGACCGTCATCCTGAAGTTTCCGGTAGGGACCTGGGGAGCCTGCTAAGGACGTGAAAGCAGTAGACGGAGTGGTAGCAACGTGACTGCATGCGCTAGGTGAGCTGTTGGTTGAGTCGGGGGACGAACTTGAAGTTCTAGAGATTTGTTGACTAGCAGCCAGATATTGGGCCATCATGACCTCTATGATACAAGCCACCTCCCAAGTGTATTAGGCGGGGGAACCATCCCATGGCTGTCATGGTCCTTTCAAGTAAGAAACCAAGTGACCTTGGTATGCTACTGACACTTGGTACTGAATTAGTTCTGTCAGCACATGCTGTAACTTACGGAAGGTATCAGATCTAGGGTCATTGATTGAACAGGTTCTTGGGGTCCTTGTTACCCCTTTGCTCCTCCGATGGGGCGTTGCAACACTCTTCTCGTGCGCGCCACTCGAAGTGTTTCCCATAGACTCCAAATCAGCCAAGACGCAATTTGTGACAGGCTGATGTGGTTGGACGATACGAACAGACAAAAAACGGTTTTTCTTTGGAGCTATTTCCAAATCGACGTCAGGCCGGATTCAATCAATTTACCCACTCACCGACGTTGTTCCGCAAGGCACAGCTTCAGGATCGCCATGTGACTTGTCATGTAGCTCCCAGACATTCAACGACAACAAGTGCCGAAAATCATGACTGCTGTCATTCACGAGCAGCACAACCAGTTACTGGATTGTCAGATGAGGCTCTTCCGACTAAACTACTAGACATTTCGCCCTGATTCAAACGTCGTCGACTTGTTTGTTTGTTGCTAACTGGAAGTGGAGTATGTTAAAATCACACGACAATACCATCGAGCTCAGGAAGCGTGATCACTAAGCAATGGGAATCATATGATACAGCGATTCTGCCGTGTACTAAGAAATACTTCAAGCCTTTCAATAATGGGTAGCCCGACATACACAGTAGTTTAATTTAGAAATGTGATATAACAATCAGGGAAGGCAGTCTTTTATTTCCCTCCAAAATGAAACAACGTCGGTTGAGTGGGTGAAATTGAATTTGGCCTATCGATTTAGGGATACCTTGCCTTGTTCATAACTGAGGTACACGGATAATACAGAGTAAGAGGTTCACGCCCTGAGATGCTATGTCAGTACTCATTGCATAAGATAGACAGGCCCGTTTACTTACAATCGCAATAGCACCGGAAATCCAAAATGCCTTGCCAGCGGGAGACGGCTCAAAGCGGAAGATAATCGCGAAGAATATCCCTCCAAGATTTCCCATAGCGCCCACGATTCCGGTCTAGACAAGTTTGAGTCTTTCGCCATCACCACACACCAAGCACTGTAACACTGACCATAAACCCATTGGAGTCTTGTGACAGAAGAAGGTCAATCACGAAAATTGGCAAATTGGTACATTTAACACGAACTGGGGTTGCAATGCGGAACAAGGGAGAAGTTGACTCCATTGGCGACCTCGTTGAAGATTGCGAGGATGACAAAAATTACAATAATGACCGTCACTAATGTTGTTGCTGTCAGACCCTCAATAGTAAATTAGGGTGCGAACTCACGAGATGGGTGAGAGTGGTTATCAATGTAAAAGCCAAGACCAAGCGATAAAAACCCTTGAGCGATTCCACAGGCGATGGTCAGGTACTTCTTGCCAGGCACCTGCAGGGCCCCTTCAAACCAATCTCACGCAAAATGCCAACAGGACTTACACCAAATTTAACATATATGAGGTCTCCAAAATATCCGCCTGCAATGAGGTGGTGGATATGAGGAGATAGCCTAGCTTGCAAAGAAAGTGACTAACCAAGCGGCCGGGAGAACACGTTAAGGAGACCATAGATGCCTGCAATCTGATTAATCTGTCATCACATAGATCGCAGCGACTGTTCAAGGGAATTTACATAGCCAGCTTTGGTCTGCCCAAAAGTAGGGGACTTGAGTAGTGTATACAGAACGTTAGCCAGGTTAGCATCGATAGCAAGCTCGTAGCCGAAAGTGGTCATATAAGCCAATGCAGGTAGCCAGGTTAGCGGGTTGAAGATGATTTTGTATGCCATGTCCAGGGAAAGTGGCTTGTTGACAGCAGTATCCAATTCTGAAACTAAGTCTATAACATTCAGTTAAGCGAACCAGCAAAATCCAAAGGGAGAACAATAAGCACTGACTTATAGCAGTGACAGTGACCTTGATGTCCTTCTCGTCTCCAGTCTCAATATCCTCGCCAGACTTTTTTTGTGTCATTTTTGTATCGATGATGCTCGTTTGATCATCCGACGCAGGGAGCGCAGTGGCAACAGCCCCATGGCGATCACTCCATTTGCCCGCAGGGTGGTCAGTGCCATATATAAGAGTGGCAGCAGCAACAAAAAGGAGAATGGGGACAGGAACGATTGCAAATGCCACCCGCCAGGCGTTGTGCGGGCTCATACCGTCAGCAAGTAATTGATTGAAGAGAGCGATCATGATGATAAAAGTGAAGCCGCCGCCCGAATTTCCCCAGCCTCCGCCCAAGGCATTCGCTGTTACTGTATCAGAATACACAAATCATGAGATTTTTGAGTGGGGTGTCACCTGTACCAACGACATTCTTGTCAAAGAAGACTGTGTTCCAAGCTTGACAAGAGACAAACGTGCCGCCGAGAATTCCAATAAAGAAACGGACAATGTAGAGGCCGTTCGCAGTTGAAACGGTTCCAGCAAGGCCAGAAGGAATCGCCCCAATAATGAGAAGACTAGCCATCACTTTGCGAGGTCCATATCCTGCAATATAAATTGGATGAGATATATGAGGTGCTTGTGTTTTGAGGTGTACTAACGATCGACGAGCGGACCTGATATCGCTCGTACAATGAGGGTAGAACACAGCGAAACAATATTCGAGTTCCCTGAATAACGTGTTAGATCTGACGGCATATGGGCTCGGAGTTGGAACGAACCAACTTCCTCAGATGTCAACTTCAAATCGGTCTTGATGACATCTGGAATGAGAGGGGAGAACGCAAACCACGATAGGCTGTGAACAGGCCATATTCAGCAACTAATGCGCACGAAACATCTAACAATGAATGTCATTCACAAGGCAACAAAAAATCCAAGCCACGACCTGCATGGCTACTAGTTAGATATGATGCTGCATAAACTGTCTAGAGAAACGTACAGATGGAAATTGCGGGAGTACTGATTGTTCAGCGAGAGAATAGGGATCGTAGAGCATTTGCGATTGGTGGGGTTGATCACCGGGTGACGGAGGCTGGCGTACCAAGCACTACCGCTGATGCCAGAAAGTGTCAGAGCAGACATTTACGCAGTCAACCAAATACAATGTTGAAGGGTGAATTGCAAGAATCTTGAGTGGAGTGCTTGCCTCTTAAATGGGCTTTATTTCATGGCAGCAAGCCAAGGTATTGGTCCAACTTCAAGTTGCAGACATAGTACTTACGGCAAATACATGTTACAGGTGCCGATCATCAAAGATCAGGATGTCGCAACGCGGCTGGCAGTGATGCGTGAAAGTCGTGGCTCTAGGAAGCACCCTGAATATTTCGGCATCTAGGGCAGGTCGGAGGTGAATTCGAAAGATAAGAGCAGGGACTGGTTTCAAGGCAACACCATGTCCCTGGATATCATTGCAAAATGATTCCGCCTCTTCCAAATTGGTGCTTTCAGCTTGCGCATGCAGACGATCAAGTACGTTGCGCTATGGGAAATCTGTCGTTAGCGCCCATATGCTTATCGCGGGCCTAGGCCTGATGAGAGGGCAACTCATCGCGATAGGAATAACCCGACCTAACTGCACCCTAGTATCTTCGGAGACGGTGGCCAGCAGGACATGATATATTGGCGGTCAGCCTGGGCTGGCATTAAGACTCGAGTCTATGCCCACGGCAGAGGCCTCGTTCCTCGGCCCCCTTCTCAAGGGGAGATTACCAAATTGGTGTAGCAATGTTAATGGTGGCCGGGGTCCTTTTTGCTAGTACTACATAGAGCTAGCACCGTGACATATACCCTTTCCGTTTTGATTTTCAGATACAATGATTAGGGTCACTTTAACTTGTTGACAGGCTCGTAATATTCGATGCGGCATGAGATCGGAGTAGTCTCTAGCAAGACACTTATAGGCAAGGAACGATAGTCACTCCCTCTAAGCTCTCCACAGATCCCACGTAGTGTTGAGACCTAGCGCCTACTAGCTCACCGACACCACATTTTCAATCAAAGCTCGCCGAACTTCTGATTTCACCTGTCCTGGCGCTAAGCTCCTTGCTGGAACCGTAATCTTTTTTTATCAAAGCGTGTCTTCGGTCTGCAGAATCACCACCAGGATGGCCTCCCCGGAAGTGCCAGTCATAGTACATCATGACAATATCTCCGTGGATCAGGGTGCACGAAAGACTATTTTTGTGGTCGGTTTGGGGATGGTGGGGATAGGTAAGTTGAAATCAGAGACAAAATTGGGTTGGCTGTTACTTATACTTTTGTCTAAAGCGTTTATCGAAAAGATGCTCACCTTGGATGAAGCCAAGCGGTACCGCTTGGTGACATGCGGTGAAGGTAAGCGAAATTATCTTAGATACTGTCGAAGCCTACCATTTCATGGTGAACTGAAATATGAACTTATCTGTCGCCGCTTGTTAGAGTCCCATTTGGCGTACAATCGTGTCGCACTCACGGACTATTTTCAACATCGCTCTGTCGAGAAACTCTATTTAAATCAAGGTGGCGTATTTGGCACTGCCGCATTAACATGCTCTCATGTGTATTCGCTTACGGTGGCTATTTTCACATTGTCTACTCCCAATAGTGGAGTGGTATGCTCAACAAGATCCAGAGCGCTTTCTTTTCTACACTGGAGAACAAGCTACCTCCTTAGATACTGTTGCGCATTCTGTTACGACCAATAAAGGGCGCAAGATAAGTTATGATTACTGCGTTCTTGCTACTGGCTCCGAAAGCACTCTCCCGCCATATGTTTCTCCAGTCGGGGCTGAGCGAGCTCGAGGAATATTCGTTTATAGAAACATCTCTGATCTCGACGATATATTGTCGTATTCTGAACAAGAACACGTTAAAGGTGGCCGAGTACGTATCATACAACCCAAGACATACCCGCACGGTGGACTCATGTTCTTCACTCAGGCTGTTGTCGTTGGAGGCGGTCTCATCGGACTGGAAGCTGCGAAAGCGGTGTTTGATCTGTTTGTGATCCTCTTCCGTCCACGCCAACTCTTTTCTCATTGAAAATTTTTTGGACAGCGAGACAATATCAGAGGTTGTGATCATTAACCGTCAACTCTTCCCGCTGTCGCGCCAACTTGACGATGAAGGTGGAGAAATTGTCCTTCGACGGATTGAAGCCATGGGTGTGCGAGTCCTCACTAGGACGTCTGTCAAAGATGTCATCACTTCAGATGGTGTCTTAACTGGCCTCAGTCTGTCAGATGATCGATATCTCAAGGCTGAGATGGTCATTTACGCTATTGGCATCACCCCTCGAGACGACTTGGCCCGCCTGGCGGGCTTGAAATGCGTTGAGAAGGGAGGCATAGTTATCAACGAACTGTTGCAGACCAGCGCCCAAGATGTCTATGCAATTGGCGAGTGCGCGAGCTGGAAGGGTAACACTTATGGTCTCATTGCACCTGGGGGTGAGAGCACCCGCATTTACCTATCGGTTGCTACTGATAGTGTCATTAGTGGAGATGGCTGACATCCTATCATTCAATTTCACCCAAGTTGAGACTGGCCTCGGTGGCTTCAAACCAAGGGTGATGGTAGGTAACTATTCCTGCGTTTGTGCTATCTGTTCACCACTATGGAATTGCCAGAATATGCCCGACCTCTCAACAAAGTTAAAACTGATGGGAGTCGATGTAAGTTATGACGCTCCACACTCCTATCACTACTTTACATCACTCGTTATTAGGTTGCCTCCTTCGGTGATTACTTTGCCGACAAGCGCAGTGTAGGGGGTGTCCCCACCAGTAAGGTGGCAGTTGCAGAGCCTCTTACTCGAGACAAAGCCGAGAAAGCCCCCGACACGAAACCTACTGTATGGCAGTTGAGTCCTTCAGAAACCGATCACAGCAACAGAGCGAAGGAAGGCGAAGTTGCAATCAACATTGTCACCACGGAGACGAAACGCGGAAACCGCCAGGCCGCACTGGACGGTCCTACTGAGTGCTTGACTTATCGTGACCCGTTCTCGTATGTCTATAAGAAGTGAGTTGCAGAGACAGAAATTTTGTTATATAACACTCACGAAAGTGTAGGTACATCTTCACCGCCGACGGCAAATACCTATTAGGTGGCATGATGGTTGGTGATACATCTGACTATGTGAAACTTGTGTCCTTGGTCAAGAAGAAGGTGAATTTCGCAAAGATGTTCTTCTCTAGTAACTACGCTGATGCTAAAAGGTAGAAAGAGCTAGAGGAGCCACCTTCAAAGTTCATTATTGGATCAGGCTCCAAAGGCTCGGACGACGGCGCTGACCTCGACGATGACACCCAGATCTGTAGTTGCCACGCAAGTGTCATATCTTCTGTATCGCAAAGCTTACGCATCCTAATTCGATTGTAGAATGTCACAAAGGGCGCGATCAGCGAATCCGTGAAAGCAGGTATTACGACTATGGCAGACCTCAAGGCGAAGACAAAAATTGGTGCTGGATGCGGCGGGTGTGTGCCTTTGGCCACAAACATATTTAAGGTATATCAATGTTTCTTTCATCACAAACACCCTTGGTGACCGAAAAACCTGTAGGCAGAGATGAAGAAATCAGGACAAGCTGTGTCGAACCACCTTTGCCCCCACTTTAGTATGACTCGACAAGAGCTCTTCAGCGTCGTGAAGTGAGTCTACGGCTTTGTATCCCGAACATCTAATTTATCATGTCCATTAGGATACGCAAGTTGAAAACATTTCCTGGGATCATGGAGGCTGCCGGTGTGAAGAAAGATTCACTCGGATGCGAGATATGCAAGCCAGCTATTGGTAGGGAGTGATATAGCGATTTGCCATATAATGCTCAGCCTGCCTAGGTTCCATCCTGTCATCACTGTATAACGAGCTCGTGATCGCACCCGTACACCACGCCAACCAAGACACCAACGATAAATACCTTGCTAACATTCAAAGGAATGGTGAGTCCTCGTTTGTTCACGAATACATTTATATCCTACATTAATCTTGCTGTCAGGTACATTTTCTGTCGTTCCTCGAGTTGCTGGAGGAGAAGTCGGTACAATTTCTTTCCGTTTGTAGGTGGAAATTTACTCGCGACTTGTAGATCACGCCAGACAAACTCATTGTTCTCGGACGAGTTGCAAATAAATGTGGGGTGTTGTTGCTGCATATCTACCACGTACTCACGCTATACTGGCAGACAAGTTGTACACCAAGATCACAGGAGGGTGAGTGCATCATGCATGTGTTACATATGAAAATTTGAGATTTACGGTACCAGGCAGCGCATCGACCTCTTTGGGGCTCATAAGCAAGATCTCCCGGACATTTGGGAGGAACTCGTCGCCGCAGGATTCGAAAGTGGCCATGCTTATGGTGCGGTTGAAACGTAGTAGTCGATTTAAGTTTGTCGTGTTGATCATTCATGTTTCAGGAAAGGCCTTGCGGACTGTAAAGTCTTGCGTCGGTACTACATGGTGCCGTTACGGAATCGGCGATTCCGTCGGAAGTTCGTGTAATGCTGCGTATGATGAGTTGCATGAACTAAATGAAATGTTCAGTGGCCATTCACCTTGAAGAACGGTATAAGGGCATTCGTTCGCCTCACAAGTTCAAAGGTGGTGTGAGCGGTTGCGTTCGAGAGTGTGCCGAAGCACAGTCCAAGGACTTCGGCTTGATTGCAACTGACAAAGGATGGAACAGTACGTACCCTCCACCACATTGTAAACCCACGAACTTAAATCTACATCAGTTTTCCTCGCCGGAAATGGTGGATCGAATCCGAGACATGGAACGCTGTTTGCTAAAGATGTTCCTCCATCAATGGTTGTCCACATCCTTGATCGTTTTCTAATGTACTATATCCAAACTGCGGATAAGCTCATGAGAACTGCGAGATGGGTAGAACAGTTTGATGGCGGCATTGAGGTTTGTCGCATCAGCATTATTGTGCAATCTTTTCGATGCTTATTGATACTATCTCACGCAGCGGCTCAAAAAAATTCTCCTTAATGACGAACTCGGCATCTGTGCGGATCTGGAGAGGGAAATGGGCGAGCTTATCGGAACTTATGCAGATGAGTGGAAAGCTGTAGTCGATGATCCTGCAAGGAGACGTCAGTTTCGTCAGTTCGTCAACACTGTTAGTGAAGCCGCATGTTCGGATCGCGCATGCTATGGTACTAATGGCTCCCGTACAGGATGAACATCGCTCTCAAACGGAAATAATCACAGAGCGAGGGCAGGAACGTCCAGCAGACTGGCCGAAACAGTTGCCTCCCGCCAAACTTTGTGAATCAAACATTGGTACTCCCAAATCTCAGTGGGAGTGGCGAAAGTTGGCCACTATCCACGATCTTATGCCAACCGATGATGCTACGACGTGAGTTCTTACATACATTTATCTGTTGCTTCGCCTGATGCTCCACCTCCGAATTAGGTCTGCTGCTGTCAAGTATGGTGACTCGCAGTTGGCTATTTTTCACATTCCCAGACGGGGCTACTTTGCCACGCAACAGGTACAGTCCATTTCGCCCGCTTTATGAATATATTTCGAGATCAATTTTACAGATGTGCCCGCACAAGCGGGCTTTCGTGCTTGATCACGGAATTGTTGGCGACGATATGGATGGCAATCTCTACGTCTCATGTAAGTGCCATGTCTTATCTACTTTCTACTAGTCTTCTGAAGTGCGCGCCCCTAAGGTCCTTTGCACAAACGGAACTTCCGCCTTACAGACGGTAAATGTTTGAACGACGAAGATTTTTCCATCATTCCGTTTGACGTGAAGCAAGAAGGCGACAATCTCCTCGTGCTCCTCCCCGATTCAGATAATTTGGATGCAGTCATTGGAACAAGTAAATGGATGGTCAAACAAGCGTCGGCTGAGCTTGCTTCACGTGGTGGTGGAGAAGGGATCGAAATTGCCGGTGTGGGAATTGGTCTATCTGAAAGTGGGTCCGCGTGCTCTGGAGGACGAAGTGCGTGCAGTGGTGGAAATGCATCATTGGATTGGTAATTCAATGCTTCCTGTCGTCCTTAGTTCGTATAGCTGTAACGTTTCAAAATTCCAATGGCTTTTTAGCGCCGATCAATACTAACAGGCGCTGATGACACATAGCTTGCGACTGCGGGTCGTAGACCAACGCTTCAATTGAAGCGTCACACGTTGACTATGGAGTATCGTTGTTAGTTCATAATCAGCTCCCCATATCGACACCGACTCTATTACCAGTAGATCATGCACATCTAAATTAGTACGATTGGTGCCTGATCATTAATATCTTCGCTCAGCTTTCTCGCATGTTTCAGGTCCAGCCTAAGCTTTGTCCTCGTCATCATCGTCCTCATGTTGAGGAATGTCGAACGAATATGGTAATGGAACCTCGCGCGTGATTCGGTATTGATCCATATTACCAAGATGCTCATTTTCGAGACGGTCTGTCAGGCATTGAGGGTTAGCGAGTTGCATAGAATGAAAATAAAACAGAGACGCTAACAGAAATTCCACACAACTCTTCTTATCATCTCCATTAGGCCATACAAGAATGACCGGGTATTAAAGTATGGCCAATCGGGTATGTAGAACACCCAGAGAAAACGAATGATAGTGTTCGTGACCTGTAGCAGATTGTTAGAATGAAGAAAGTCATAAGTTTAAATTCTGCTCACCAAAGCAACATAGTACATCTGAATAGAATGAAAATTTATAACGGTTTGAATTAGCAAAAGGTAGAGCGTACCGGAATCTGGGATGTGTATACCAACTCCTTCCTGAGGAAGGGGTATTTAGCATGGGGTTTGCAGATGGACCAATCCATTGCGAAGTCCTGCATGAAGTTGATAGTTTATCCAGCCTTGACTGTGCATTGACTCACCCATGCACACCCATATATTGAATATATAATTGCCGAGATACACCAGAGAATGAAAGAAGCACCATTGTCAGATTTTCCTGAAGAAGATCAGATAGGAACGGAGACACAATCAGGCAGCCTACCGTCCCGTCTCCAAAGGTAATAACAGAAGTAGTACACTATACCCATCCCGTACTTGCCAGCCTGCACATTCAGCCAAGATGTAAGCTGTTTGAGTGCTACTATTCGATATTGAAGACTTACGTTGATGAGATGAGTAGGTAACTTTGAATCCTTGTAACGTCTGAGGCTCTGCACGAGACGTACTACGAACGGTATCATAGCAAGTACGAAGTAAGACCCCCAATTTAATTGCGTTCCACAAGTCGTCCACGCATCTTGAACCGCGGGGTCGTACGCAGACCAGATGGGGCTGTCTCTCGGCATCAAACTAGACGTCTGAGAGGAAGAGAAGCGCGGAACAACTGCTAATTGAAATGTCTTCGCGTATTGGCGGCTGGGAGATAGACGACACATTGGGATGGGAAGAAACATAAGGAAAGTATCGGGAGTAGAAACACCCAACAAAGTAGAAGTTCGCCAAACTATAGGCAAGACTGCAAAACTGATCACTGTGAAGGCTCAGATGAAGGACACAATCGTGGGGAATTGTAGATACTAACCCGAGCCAGAAATCCGTGAACTGTCAATCAGGTCAATCATATGATATGCGTCACATGATGCGAACGTACTTCAACGCCCCACAAGCCGCTTACTCCTAGTCTTGCAATGCTCTTGATAAACCACCATCGCGAACGACCCCAGAGGATGTTCTACACATTTTCAAAAACATATCAGCTCGAATTGTAGACACAGGTAATGTGACCTTACCGGAACGGGATTAAATAAGACAATAATCACGAGGGCAAGCCATACAAGCGGCCAGACGAGTGGAGGACCAACTTGAAGGAAAGAAAACATAAAGCAGTGGGCTAATGCACATAATAGGAAAGCAGGAAGCTAAGGGTGGAATTGTGTCAATGAACCTCATAGAATGCCAAGGCGTCGAACCTCAAAATACTCGCGATGGTCAAGCCGAGATCGTACATTAAGTTCTTCGAAAGAAGGTCAGCATGCAGGAGATACACAAGACAGGTTATACACACCAAATATGAACACATAGTTGATTCCTTTCTTTAGCCCAAACGACAAGGTTCAAACCGACGAGCAATGCGAGTAACGTAGGGATTAACAAGATAGAGTAGATGAACAGTATAATATCCCATGAATGTAACGAGATGCGGGTACTGTGACGCTGACCTGCAGGCGGCATAAGGATTGTTGCGGTCGCAGCAATAGGAAAACACAACGCACATGCTATCAGACCGGTAATTGTCGCTGGTATAGAAGACCCAAGCCACAGACCCGTGCGAAACGTGCTGAAATGATGGGATTTCTGAGTCGCACCAACACGAAGATGAGTGATCGCTTTCTTCTTGTCACCACGTTCTGCGACAGCATTTAGAGAAGAAAACTGGGACCTTTGAGAAACACACCGAATCTCGCGGCAAACAGGTCTTCCGTCTCTTTAAGCATGGAGCTAACCATTGCTCCAGAAGCAAAAGCCGAGGGCTCAACCTGGAAATGGTGCAAGTTTAAAATGTTTCAAAAGGTATCAGATAAGTCTTACCCTCTCCTTCATATAAGCTGCTTGAGCAGGCACCTGTGTAACCTTCTCATACTTCTTGACAGCTTTGCGGAAACCAGTGAGGTTCAGTATCTGATTAATTCGAGATGGCCGATAATGGATGCACAAGGCGATTAATGAATGACAGTGGTGGGAATGGATATAGCATGTAAATGCGGACGGCAGAAAGAATGAGCAAGATAATCGGCGTGATGGGATCAGCCACGTACACGGTAATTATTCAGTGCCTCGAGCCCACTGGACGAGACGTCAGCTTCCGACACATGATTATTAAAAGAGAAGAGAAATAGGCTGGCACGAAGAATCCACATTGCCAACACCGGGAATCTATTGTAGATCTTTCCTCGCCGCAAGAAAGTAGAGCTATAGCCCGAAAACCGGCGACGCAAATGAGACATACCGGTAGTATTCCACGACGGCTTTCTTGAGACGTTTCTTCGCATTCTGGTACTCCTGTGGACTTGTGAAGGGAGCATTGTTGTTTCTCGGCTGGACATTGCCATTCGCTTTTGTGGGCGGACGATTGCTCTTGAGTGATGCAACTTGAGTTGAATAACCTGCGGTAGACGCAGGAAGCGGTGACATAAATTTACGTTCGGTATTTCCTCCATCTCCGGTGGTGATCGAATGACCTATTTCTGCAGGCACTAAATCAGCATTCCATTCTGTTGCCCCTTTCGACTGCAATGATGTTAAATGCATACCTCCTCGATACGACCCGGCAGCTTCTAGCTCTGGTTGATCGCTATCGTCGCTTTTCTCTGTATGACATTGTATTATGGCAAGCAAAATCGCTGTCAAGCATGAATGGGCTCGTGTAGCCCAGCTCGGCGCTGTGGCATCTGTATTAGATTCCTGCATACGCATGGAGTTAGAATGTCTCAAAAAATAACAGGAAGCGCATATATGCTGAAACGACAAACTGACATAGTACTTCTTGCGATGAAGCCCGAGTTCATTAAGCTGCTCTTTGAGCAGCTTGCCGCGGTCTCGCAATTCCTTCTCTCGTTCGGCATAAAAAGAATCGACTTTCTCCAATTCAAAATCTAATAGCTCGAAAAATTTTGCATGAAGTGGTGGTAGTAAAGGAAGAAGCGTGTGTAAGGCAGTGGGAGGAGAACCTGCTGGTCAAGTGAGTTTTCTACGCAACAAACTAAAAATGTCTGAACCAACCTGCATCACGGAAAAAGGGAAATATGGGTGGCAAATGCGCAGTCTTCGGAGGTAGGGGGGTCACCTGCGAAGGAGCCTGCGACGACGAGCCTGCAAGATTAGGTGAAGGCGGAAAACTATTCATTGAAATTCTGAGTGATGGACCTGTCAAAACCCTCCGTTAAATAAAGCTTATCAGACGATGTTGACACTGCTCACGCGTTTGGCTATTCCTTTGTTGGTTTGGAGCTGTGGAAAGCATTGAAATCTCTTCAATTGGAGCACCTAGGTCGTGGAAGGACAGACAGCTCTAAAGGGTACGTTGAAGGTGAGAAATTATTCGGAATAGCCAACATACCTCTGTACTCTTCATATTCTCTAGCTTGCTTATGAACCTGATCAACATCGGTGGTTCCAGTAGAGTTCTGCTTGGCAATATATTCCGCACGAATTGCACCAATGGACTTCTTTAGGCAACGATAATCACTGAAAGAAACCCGTAGTGAGAATAACGTTAGTGGAGGTGATCGATCAGCACATGTACAACATATCTCTGCACGTGCAGAGCTGCGACGCACATGTATGCCTTCTTCCACTCGGGAGTCTGCAAAAAGATATTATTCATCTATTCAGTACACGCATCCCCAATATAAGCTTGAATTAACGAACTGACCTGTGTATCGTCAAGGTATCTGCAGTCAGACGAAGCCGTCCGAAATGAGTAAAAGAAGGAGTTGTGAAGTCTGGATATCGACTCACCGTGCAAACTTCATCCCTGCCCTGCAACTTGTAAGCCGATGAACTTGGTGAAATAATTGGCTGTGTACTACGAAAGCGTATAGGGTATGGATGGTGGAACTTTTCAAGTCATTTAAAAGCTCCAGGAACGTGAATTCAATTCAAGGAGCCAGGTTCCATCTGAAAGATCTTATGGACACCGAAATCCTGGCAAAAAGCCAAGAATGGATGTGATCAAAATATAAAAGTGAAGTCCATAGATGACGAGATCGTGGCGACAGTCAACGGTGTTTGTATTTCGGAAACTGTTGCGCTAAAAGTAAATAACCGTAGCCTATGACCAGCTTGACCCCAATTTCGACTGCTTGCCTATCTCGCTTCTGACGCATCCAATTTCCGGCACACGACCACTCGGAGTCATGCAAACGTGGCGGAAGCTGGTTTAGTCTTCTATCGACAAACAGGCTTGGGTTTTCAAGCTCAAGACGCCCCTTTGTGGTGAGAAACTAGACTACTTCGATTTCACGGCACACAACTCGCTTCTGTGTCACCAATCGCCCATTCAGATGTCTAAGCTCGAATTGACATCTCACAAAGTCCTGATCTTTGACGTTTATGGGACCCTCATCGACTGGGAATCTGGAATATACAATAGCCTCAAGCCGCTCTTCCCCAAAGACACTCCGAGAGAGGAGGTGTTGGAGAGATATGCTACTGTGGAGCTAGATCTTCAGCTGAAAGATTCGAGTGTAGTATACTCGGAGATCCTCCATCTCGCTTGGTTGCGGCTCAGTGGTCAAGCTAACACGAGTTTTGGTCGCGGACCAGCTGCAGTCGCGGAAGAAGGGGAGGGGGTTGGAGCATCAACGTCAGCTGTCACTCAACAAGATTTAGATCCGGCTTCCCCGACGCCACTCAGGCTGACGAGTGATGCTGAGCGTTTCGGAGCTTCCATACCCACGTGGCAGCCATTTGAAGACACCGTCCAAGCCCTCCACAGACTGAAGGAGCATTTTGCGCTAGTAGTTCTCTCCAACGTGGACAACAGGAGTTTCGGCCGCACACATGAGTTACTGAAGTCCACAGCCCATGAAGGCAGTGCCAAAAGCAGATACCCGACAGAGACACCTGACTCCCCCTTCTCACTCATTCTCACCGCTCAGCAACTAAACGCGTATAAACCAGACTCAAGGGTGCTGGAAACTGCACTCTACCAAGTCTCGTCTGCGCCTCGCTCCCTCTTGCCACATCCCAGCCCACCCTGGGCTGTGGAGGCACACGAGGTGCTTGTAGTAGCAAACTCGCTTCTACATGATATAGAGCCCGCAAATCTTCACAATCTTAACAGTGTGTGGATTTCACGCCATGACAAGAATATCATCGGGACCAAACCCGAATTGAAGGAGCGAGGCATGTGGACATGGAGGTTCGAAACTTTAGGTGATCTGGCAGATGCGGTAGACCAGGAGGTCAAAGAAGCGCGTGGCGCTACATGAATTTTAGGTGCGTAATAGTTATACATTCTGCGTAACAGAAATGTATCCCATTTTTAGGTGGGACAAGTAGTTATCGTTGTACCCCTTTGGCTGGATGTGTTGCATGAGGTCGGGTACAGTTGTGCCATGATTGTAGTGTATTGCGCTCAGCGAACACCGGCTTGAAAGATGCGGACTGACGGACGTTAAAGGCTCTTCTGTTTGGAACATGACGAGTAGAGGGTCAAGCAAGATTCGTAATCGAGGAATAGATGACCCCGCCCCTGTTTCATTATGTTGACACTTACGCAGACCTGTTTTACTGGTTCAAGATACTGTCTAGTGACAAATCAGACAGTCCCGAGCTCACCCGAGCCCCCACCCCTCCTTACCCTCGGTCGGTATCTATTCAATCTATCATATTGACTTGAGAGCTCGACTCAGGACGGCAAGAAATTTTCTCAGTTATTTTTCGTTGTTCGGTTGCTGTTGCTGCAGTTTCAATTCACTGGACAAAATCAGGGCCCAATTTTATTCTCAGCTCTGGAAATAAGAGGGTTCCTTACAGCGTTTAGAATCATAGTTTCTACGGGGATTGGCGTGGATTAGCCAGCAAGATAATTTCCATCTATACCATGTGTTCGGGTAAACTAAGAAACCACTAGATCGGCGCATGTGGGGAACCGGGACGAAGAATTGCATGAATACATACGTGTGGTAGAAGCCAGGCAGTAATAGATGGGGGTTAGGTGATGATGCTGTGCAGGAACACCGCTGTCCCAGTTAAACTCCAATGGACTTACTTGTCAGCGAGATTTGGAAAGGGTCGCAAAACAGCTGGGCATGTCGGTGCATAGTAACTGTTCATCTATTCGGCGTTAGCATTTGGTTTTCAGGTGAACGTGAGACGAGGACATGAGAATACTTGCTTATGTGCCCATACTAATGGGATGACGACGCGTGCGTTACATTAAACAGAAATCTCCGTGTGCGCCACAACGCCGAGAGCGTCCGGAGCGCGCGTCACAACGGACGAGGGGCGTTGGATCCATAGGTTGTCCATAGCCCCGAAAACTCAAACGCATCGACCAATTGGACGTGGACTTGTGCGAAAGGCAAATTGGAACTCGATCATTTCAAACTTGAAAGTGGTTTCATATATCTAGAAACGTGTTTCAAGCCGCAAAAAACCTCACCTTCATGCTGATAGAACCTTAAGTCGAGCACAAACGTTTGTGTTACACTCACACGGACAAGGATGCCGCGGTGATCAGATGGATAAGGCAAAGGTATCTTGAAGAAATCTCGCAACTTTTACACAAGAATGACCGCCAACAATAGAACAATAAGCACAATTATAAGGATAGTTATACACCATCCCGACTTCGTTTCTACTCCAAGAACGTCAGTATGTCATAACGGCTACATGTTAGCAGGCTCAAACTTGCCTTCTGTGTCTCGTACGAATTTCTTCATTCTTCGCATTGCATTTGATAGCTTGGAATCCGTCCGGTCAACATTTGCCTCAAGATCATCAAGCATTCTGGTCAAAAGTCTTAGCGTGAACAGGCGGCGGCGGCGAATGACATAACTCACTCAACATGCTCGCCAATCTCATGCCCCATCAGGCCTGCTTGTTGAGCTAAAGTATTTAAAGTTCCTGATATCGAATCCATGGCACGATCTTGCTCCTGTATTAATAACTTTCGCACATTATGCTGTTGGACACCCCTCTTATGAGATGAATGCATGAAAACATACTTGTTGTTCTTCATGAGCCCATTTTGCCTGCTCATCATCGGGTTCTCCTGACTGCGAGCCAGGTACCGAAGGTAAAGGAGACCGTGAACCACTGGGTAACGATGATTGTGGCTGAAGGGGAGTGGAAGGAGATTTCCCTCCAGACGACAACTAATGAACCGTCAGAAATTGCTTATCTAGCAGAAACAAATACCGACATTTCTTCCTTCGACGTCCGCTCTCATACCCTGTCCTTAGGTTGGTCATCTTGATTAGGGTGTGCACACTTCGAGCTATTTGTGACGAACCTCAATTTCACGACGTACGTGACCCACATATTTTCGCCGTTCAGAGACCTCTGCATCATCCAGTCCAAAGTATCTAGGACCCGTGTCCTCCACCATCCTGAGAGAAATAAGTTCCTTGAACTGCGGACTATTATCCCAGCTTACTTGACGCTCTCTTCTAAATCCTCTAAGTCTGTGTACAGAGCAGTAAGTATAGTTGTCAACTGCACTGTCATGTCAACATTGCGTTCGAAGGATGTGTCAAGGATGACCTCACTTCGTTTCGGGTCAACACAAGCTCTTCACTCCCATCCCGAGCGAGGCTGCGGATTCGCAGGAACGAAGAGTGTAATGTAGCTGCTGACTTGAGCGAAGATTGGATCTCCCGCTGAACTTCATGATATGGGTCGGTCGACATTGGTGCGAATGATTAATGTAAGAGGTCTTTGCACAATGCACTCGTAGTCCAACCTGGGCACGTGATTTCGATCCAATTTGGTAACCCCGTGACTACTAGCATAGCTACTATGGGCCGCCATGAATGAACTCACAGGTACCGTGTGGCAGTGCCTAGGGTCCAACACTCAAGGACGTTGATGTCCTATGCCAGCGATGATGATTGTGGGGGTGGCAATATACTTCCTGGATTTCCCCAGTCCGAGTCTAGTTCCAAATTCAGTTCTTGGTCCAGGCATCTTGGAGGTCTGGACATTTTACGTCTTGCAAAAGCAGATCCAGACCTAGCCTGGAATGCTCTGGAGCACTCCGGATTGCATTTCGAATTAATTGGTGGCAAAGTGTGGAAACCCCCGCTGTGCCTTTATATAAAGGTTGAGGAGCCTTCTCCTGTACATTCATCTTCAAGTTACAACCTTCACCATGTTCAACATTCCAAAGACACAAATCGCTGCAGTCGTGCCGTCTCATGGAGCTGCTCTTGAAATGAGGAAGGACCACCCAGTCAAGCAACCTTCTGAGCTTGCTCCAGGCGAATGCCTCGTCAAGTTATTCTGCACTGGAGTCTGCCATACGGACTTGCATGCCAGCAAAGATGATTGGCCACTTCACGCCAATACACCTCTTGTTGGTGGGCATGAAGGTATAGGGGAGGTCGTTGCCATTGGGGAAAACACCAGCGAATGTCCTGTGAAGATTGGTGATCGCGTCGGAATCAAGTGGCTTGCGTACTCTTGCCTGAACTGCGAGCAATGCCGCAATGGACGAGAACAAAGTGAATTAAACGTTTCAATTTTAAATCGGATGATGCTTGATTTTACATCCAGACTGTCCGAAGGCAAAATTGAGCGGTTTCACCGTTGATGGCACATTCGCGCAGTACACTGTATGTCGACCTCTAGGTATTCTAAATGTGTCGCTGACTTCGTTAGGTTTCCTACGTACATCATGTTACCCCTATTCCACAAAATCTAGACAGCAACGCCGCGGCCTCGATACTTTGTGCGGTAAGGCTATAGCCTTTCAATTGATTGTAATTCACTCACATACTGCATTAAGGGACTTACCGTATATAGAGCCCTCAAATACAGCCGCGCAAAGATTGGCGAATGGGTTGTCTTGCCTGGTGCAGGCGGTGGCCTCGGACACCTGGGTCTGTTTCACTTGCGTAGTTGATATCAATGATCTGACCACTGAATTTTTGAGTAGCGGTTCAATACGCGGTGGCCATGGGCCTCCGTGTCGTAGCGATAGGTATTTTACCCTACTCACAATTGAGAGGAGACTAATATCGTCGCATTCAGATACAGGCCTCGAGAAGAAGAAACTATGCTTGGAGCTTGGAGCCGAAAAATGGATTGATTTCAAGGAGGCAAAAGACACTGCCCAGGCTGTGCGAGAGGCCTGTGACGGTGAGGGAGCACACTGCGCTATCGTCACCACTGCAAATGCATCTGGTTATACGCAAGCTGTTGATTACCTTCGACCTGGAGGAACGTTGATGGCAGTAGGACTGCCGGGCGAAGCAAAGCTTGAGGCATCAATCTTTTTCACCGTATTCAAGGTGGGTTCTATGATGAAGGATTTGACTTTAGTTTGTTCAAGAATTGTCGCAGAGCATCAACATCATTGGTTCATATGTTGGTAATCGTCAGGATGCCGTCGAAGCTCTGGAGATTGCATCGAGAGGTAGGGTAGTAGTGAGGTGTGAGTGCAAGGGTCTCTCTAAGCTCAAGGAGTGAGTAAAATGCGACGGTAGGGACACATAGCTGATTTGATTTCCAGGGTATATGACGCACTCGAGGAAGGTAAAGTAGCGGGGAGAATCGTCTTGGAGATGCCAAGGTGAACATATAACGTAGTCGTAGGATACTTGTGGAGTCGAAACCAAGCTAAGCACATTATACGTGCACGCATGTCCAGATTGGTATATTATCAAACCCAAGTTAACGTTGTCTCTTCAAGTCCTCCTTGTGAATACTAGGGGAAGGCGAGTTGGTCTAAACCGCCATCAACATATTATCTTACAGAAGCAGAAGTTCAACGTACGCCAGAGTGAGTATACTTTGTGCGTCCAGTACTCTCGCCTTGCGCTGCTCATATGTTTCGCCAACAAATTGTGGCTCGTCCTTGATCGAAATGGTATATTGCGAAATTAAAAGAGTAAGAACAGCTGCTCCCTCGGTTTCCGAGAACCTGAACAAATTCAAATGGATGATCAAGAATGCTGACAAAACTGCTCACTTTCTGCCTACACATCCTCTATAACCTTCATTGGTATGGGCGTCTTTAGGTTCGTTCTAAGTGAGATGTCAAGACACTTACCGCCACTGAAAGGAAGGAATGCATCTCTGTTCCAGTCACCCAAGAATCGTTCGGGTTTGAACGTGAATGGATCTTCCCAGTATTTAGCTGCAATTATTTGCCAGGATTGTTATTGCGTCTCTTTGTGTTTGGGAAATACCTTACGGTTGTAGTGAAGCCCGACTATGTCCAGTGTAAGACCCAATCCTTTAGGCACGACGACCGTTTTCATCGTCCCGTTCACGTCCGTGAGGGTGAAGGCCGTATCTTCGGCACTTGTCTTTGGCACAGTGCAAACCTGCACCTAAAATTAACAAAATCGTTCAGAGTTATTGGCTTCCACCAACATACAGGGGGGAACATTCTCAGTGCTTCGTTGAACACGCTATCACGATATCAGCCCATACCCCAGCCGATTTGGAGGCAAACTGACGCGGAAGAGTAGGTCAATGACTGCATATCATCATAAGTCTGTCAAAAACATTGTGAGCCTGGCTGCATAGCTGTATGTAATTTGGGGGTTCTTACAGGAATTCTTCCATTAGGCAGTATGCGCTTGATGTGTTGGTACATTTCTTCTTGCTTATCGGGATGTAAAGCCAATAGTGCGAACGCAAAAGAAAATGTATGGGCAGTCGTCTGTGAGTTGTCAGCGTGAGACAAAGTATCTGAAGGAATGTAGTACCTCGTGTCCCGCGACCAAAAATATGAAGATATTGCCTGTCGGACAATGTTGCCATGTTCTGCTACAGAGTCTAAGATTGTAGCTTACCAATTAATTCGCTGTCGCTTAACTTTAATTCACCCTTCGATAAATTCTCATCGTCATTTGCTGACAACAAACTAGATAACAGGTCGTGATTATCTCCGTGCTGGGATTCCTGTCGTTCATGAATCATTTCTGTAAGGTATTGCTACAAAAGAGGGTCATTAAAAATGTCAAGTGTTCAGCCACAATTATGGTACAGACATGTAATTCATCGAAGGCGAGCCTTGCACGCCTTAAACGTTTAGTGAGTCCCATGGCCCATCTCGGTACTAAAAATTTAAGGGTGAGGTCCTGTGTCACTGTGTGGAGAGCATCTTTGAAAGTCAGCTGGTGTCCGAGTGGGACCACGGCGTCCTCTTTCCAGGATATAGGACGGCCAAAGCCTATAACGAGTTCGCTATATCAGCAGCTACTTATTGATAATGCCAAATATGCTCGCCTGCAGCCCCGATCACAAACAGGGCGATCTAGGGATCCGAATGAAATCAAAGAAGTGCAAAAGAGGCATCAAGAGCTCTCACTGGCAAGGTCAAATCCACGGAGTGATTGACAACCACTTCTTCTTGTCCAGCCCACATTGTATCAAAAAGGTCGAACATGATCTGTATCGTTGCATCCCAGACCAATCTATTATTCCTCTTCAGGCTGTAAGTTAGGAAGCTCTATTGCGTGCATCGCCATCTATCACTAACTTCTGAAAATGCAGGTGCGACGATCTTGCGGTAACGCTTCCATTCGTTGCCTTCGGAAGCAACAATATTTTCGCCAAAAAATGTTAATATCCTGTATTGGCCAAGAGGTTTCGGGAAGCGTCCTCCACGAGACCAAACAATGTCCTTTGATATGATTAAGTAATTGTCAGGTTTTCGAGGCAGCAATAGCTGGACATACCTTAATCACATCGACGTCTGCTATGAACAGTGATCCCATTGCTTTTGGCCAGTATGCCGCCTGAAACATTGGCCTCTAATTTACCACAGTGTTGCAATCAACTTACAGCGGAAACCACATCAAAACCCCTCTCCGCAAAGGCTTTCGAAATTTACGTTAACCAAAGAATATGAACCGACATGAAAAAGGCTCGACGTACGGGCATGCTTCGACAGCCAAGAATGATCGTGACCTAAGGTCAACAAGGGGATCGGGGGAAACAAGTTTCCGAGCACAGTCGAGGAACTAAGGATTGTTCTGTAACCTGGAAGGTGACTGTGCAAAATAATTAGTTCTATGCAAGTAATTTGATAAGCTGGTCAACTCACTGAATGCTTGCCAATAGTCGTCGGAAATCCAAGAAGAGCTTGAGGGCACGCAGTGCAGATACCGAACCCACTAATATTGCAAGGGTCTGCAACGACAAACCAGTGACAATCATGCTTGTGGGGTGTTAAAAAAGTGAAGACGTCGTGAGCACACGATGCATTATTCTGTATATTTGCAGCTCTATCATATACACCGCTGAGTGGCTCAGACCGGACCCCCATCCGACGGATGACAAAGATCACTGCGGAAGTCCGAATAGACCCAGGTGGTGGGAAGTCGCAAACCACAGGCACTTGGGTAGATGCCAACGGAGCAGATATATATGGATCGAGTCCGTCGACAGGTGTGTGCAACAACAAGGATCGAGACATGGGGTGGTCCAGATAAGAACAGCAGGTTGCATGAGCACTAAATTAGTACAATGGGACTACATCGGTCGCCCCAACTATTCTTGAATTTCCACCACAACCCACTTGCGCGTCAGCAAATTAAAGATGCTTCCGAAAATCAATGTCATGAGCGTACAGCTGAGGATAATGACGTTATAGGGCATGCTGAAATCTGGGGTGGGGAGGTCAACAAGGAGTGTAGGGGTATAAATTCTCTCCCAATCACAACTCGAACAAGTGTCGTGAGACAATTGAGGGAGTGGGAAAAATACAGCGCCTGGTAGATCCCAACCTCTCATCGCATCAGGTGGATGTTCAGTGTATTTCAGAAAGGCTTTGTTGACCTCTATGGAAATTTTGAGCGTAGTCTTTGGTGGAATTGTGAGGACAGCCTGCAACATCGAGGGAGAGAGGCGGTCATTGGATTGTAACGAAGGTGGATGATATTTGAGTCCTGAAAGTAAGTCGCCTAGATACACAAGATGATCAGCAAAACAATTGTCTTATAGACATCAGTCATACCCCGTAATTGTGAGTTTATTTCGACTTTCAGAGTGTGCATCCACAGCGTGAGGAGTGCAGGCATCATCTCCAAATAACCTGCCGATATCTCCTGAGGAGAATTGTTGATCACAGAAACAGATAGAACTCCTCGTGTTTGCGTTGTACCATGAATTGTTCGCTTCACGCTGAGCGGGGTGACTGGTGTCAATGGTGGCAGTGCTGCGTTGACAAATCATGGGTGAGCTGGTTGTACGGACAGAGCCCTCTAGGGACGTACGATAGTGGAAGATATGTTCACTCGGCCAATGCATGCCAATGTTGAGCGGGATTGTGAAATTGGATGCTTTGAACACATTATTGATTCAGATTTATTGCAGGGAAATACCTGTACAACGCACAGGAGGATAAGCCATAAATGGCTAAACCATCGACATAGGTGGGATTTTCAGGAGTGATTTTGTGGTCCTCCTCCTCCGGAAGAATAACAGTGACAGAACTTGAGTTCGCTACCGGGCATGATCGTTCAATGGTGCGATCAAATAGTGATTGAAGATTCCAGTCTGTCAACATTATCAACGAGGGTCAAGTCATAATCGGGTACTGGCTCACCTCGTCTCTTCCCTGCGCTGGTCCGCACTGGATTGAATACCTGCTTGCAAGGTTAGTTTTAATTCCACACCAGCGTCTTCTTTCCATATCACGTGTACCCCCATACCATGCCAATCTGCATCAAACACCCTCTGAGGATTGAGAAGTGCAGCAAGCCCTGCATGGCTCTTGCACGGAAGTAGCTTCAAGAAGGGTGTTAGATTCTCCGTGCAAACGTTCTCTGAAGGAAGTGAGGCATGCCGAAGTTCGTGTGGGGCAAAAGTAGGAGTAGACCCAGACAAAGGGAAGGCGACTGTCGGTGACAATGTTCGTCTGGAATCTAACGACCCAAGAGAAGCGCAAAAGAGTCCTGAAAGTGCGTTTCGAAGACCAGACCATCGTTCATCCACTCTAGCAAATTAAATGAGTGAACAGGATCATAGCTATTCGTAGAGCATACACACGTCATTACTTCACTAGTACCCGTCCAAGCCCATAGCTCAGCTCCAGTTCCAACGCCGGCTTCGTCAGGATGCCCCCAGTTATCATAATTCCATTTTCCAGCGTTGAGAGTCAGATGCAGTTCAGTGATCGCGTACTCGCGTAGGATTTGACCAAGGGTCAGCGGGAACAGGGCATAGTGCTGGGCTGCACGGCTTGTGTATTGGAAGAGTGAGAGATAGCGATGGTAGACTCACACTCATCAAGTTGTCCTAATGCCTTCGGATTACGTGGAACTGCACCCTCTAGAACAGTCACAAAAGAGAACGTCGTCGATACTCGCCCATCTCTGAGTGGTTGTATGCGGAGATCTTCCCTATAATTTTCCCCTCGATATAGACCAAAGGATGGAGTGAACAGGCAAGTCAAGGGAATCCAGACTGAGACGCGACGCATTGGTCTACAACTTCGAAAAGCCAAAGGAGCTTTGAAAGTTGAAACGCGCTGGAATGAAATATCACGTGATCCGCATTCATGTCATTGACTATGTAGTAGCTACACAGTGACAGAAGTTTCTATAACGACCATGTCTTTCGGACTCACACAGTAAATTCAGTGCCCATCGTCGCACTCCAGAACATCACCCACCCTATCTCACCATTTGGAGCTATCACCTCTTTCAGGACGGCCTCCGTCTTGAAGGGACCTGCATCTTTCCAGAGCTTGTTCCAGCTCTCAGGATCATAACAATACATCTCCACTGTCATACCAAGCGTTTCCTCCTGTATGGTACCCTGCTTCGGAAGTCCAACATGAGATCCAAATGCAATGCTTCCTGGCACAGGAGACAGCAAAGCAGCTACAGCACGGACAAGTGATGCCTGTTGCTCTGCAGTAAATAAGTGAAATATGGATGATGCATGGATGGCAGTGAGTTCCCCATGCAAGTTAATCAGTGAGGCGGGCGAGGACAAGTCAGGTGGTGACCGTCGCATATGCCCAGACTCAGATGATAAGAAACCTGGATCAAGACAATCACCCGCAATGAACTGCGAGGGGAAAGATGTTGGCGTAGACTGGAAAAGGACATGTCCAAGGTCCCAAAGTTCTATTATAAAGTCTCAGTCTAAATGTACATCCTGAAGTATGCAGGGAGGTGACTATCGTGGGGCGTACCTTGCCTGAGATCGGTAGAGATCATCCCGGTGATGGGCCAGCCATCTGCGACCGCCTTGCGTGCGTCATTGCCCACTATGACGAGGTGAGTCACCATCGTCTACCAGAATAAACCGAATGCACATACAGCAACATCCAAGATCCAAGAACAGTGGGCTTTTGCGATCACGACCTAGCTGAAGCACGCTTTGGTACTTTGGGTGTCTGGACATTCTGAGTCTGGAATACATGTCAATCATAGAATATGAATTCCAGAAGTAAAACCTGCCTTGTGAATCTGAAGCTGTATATACACGGGTACGGTGCCACCTACACAGGTCGCATAAAACTCGACCTACGCCGATGGAGGCATCACTCACCTCGAAAGCCTTTGCTTGGACAGCGAGGATGTGGCGCTTCAGGTCATCTTCTTCGGTGATACCTGTTTGTTGTTGGAAGAACTCGAGTGCATCGGGGTCCAGCCCGTAGAGGTTGGGATCCAATGGAATGCTACTGGTGAAAGCCATACCTTATGCCATGGACTATACCGTCCATTTAAATATGGTTGGGGTATCGGACCACGTCAGCTAAAACGCTGGAACCTTCTAGCGGTACCGTCGTTGGAAGACAAATGACTAGGTGAAGAAAACCGAGGCACTATTCCAATTAAAGATCACTGCACTGTATCAACCCCAGTCGCAGTCCTTAAAGGGAACCAGCGTCAGGCCCGAGCCGATCAGGATATTCAACTGTAAAGGGTGAGCGTAATGACACGACTCAGAATAGTCGACGTGGAGACCTAAACCGAATTTTCGATTGCTTCAAAATGGCTCAAATTGCGCGCCTGCTCATGCACATGACATGGTGTTGTTGAATTAAGTGCGGCCTCCATTTTGATTGCCAGATTATGAGCTACCAAGCATCTCCCTGCTCTGCGCATTCCTCGCGTTGCATGCCATAAAGAAAGATGGTCGCTGGAGGCAATACAAGTGAAGATGACCTGGGTACAGTAAAACACAAACTTGAGCTCGGCTTCTGCGTGCTTCCGACCTGAAAACAATCCTAGGGGACAATCAGTGATGCGCAGATCACGTATATTCCTCCCAAATGGCATGCAAAAAAAAAATTGCACCCGCCCCACACGGCGTTGATGGCATATCGCGGTAGCCTTTCCAAGGGTACAGGTCCAGGTTCAATAGTGCAATAGGATGCTACACGGTCTGATGTGACTATGGGCCCATCCTGCTGCTCGTCTGCTTGAGGATCACCGGTGACAGTAAGTTCCCAAGATCTTAAAGTAAAGCGCCTGGCTCGCGGTGAGAGCAAGATCTACTAACTGTCTTTGAAGAGATGAGTAAGTAGTCCGGAACAAAATATCTGCATGAAAACGATTGCACCAGTGGTCTGGAATATCCAGGATACGCCTGAAAAATCTGCTCCCATTCTGGGCCTATAAACTTGCTTGTAAATTTGGTAAACTCGGAGACGTTGCTCTTCAAGTTCCTGAGCGTTCATTTTTCAGCCACCATGGTTATTTGCAACTGTTTTGCACACTGGTTTCTTTCTAACCATACATTTGAACGGCTACTTGACCGCGATGGACTCACCAAAACGCACGGGCTCGCCGTCATCAACGTCAGAGGCAAAACGAATTAAGCTCACAGTTCCTCAGCAAAATCAAGGCGCTTCGCCCGTAGAACCTGAGTCCGCTCCGGGAAAGCGCAGCGAGCTTGACCCAATTCAAGGCGGGGATATTGGCAACCTTCCACCTGACACTGGCGAACCTACGTCAGCAGAGAATGGCTCGGGTGTTAATAGGGTACTGAAGGAGGGAGACGGAGACGAGGACGTCGGAGATGTGTCAATGGGGGAAGCAGCTGATGAAGAAGCGGAATCCGGTGACGACAACGACGATGAAGACCCTGCACAACTAGAGGCTACTCGCTTGCGACTGGAGGACCAGGCAAGAAAGTACCTCGCTGCGCAGACACATGATGTTGTTATTCCGTCCTACTCTGCATGGTTTGACATGTCCAAGATTCACCCCGTCGAACGACGCGCGCTCCCAGAGTTTTTCAACTCAAGAAACCGCTCCAAAACGCCCTCCATATACAAAGATTATCGCGATTTTATGATTAACACGTATCGTCTTCGGCCGACGGAGTACTTGACTGTCACTGCATGCCGGAGAAACTTGGCAGGCGACGTGTGCGCGATAATGCGCGTACATGCATTCCTGGAGCAGTGGGGTTTGATCAACTATCAGGTGCGAAGGATAGAAATGTCATCTGAGCACTTCGTAATGATTAAGTACCCTTAAGATCGACCCAGAAGCGCGACCAGCCGCGCTTGCACCACCTTTCACAGGCCATTTCCGCGTGATCCTCGACACGCCTCGAGGCATGCAGTCATTGCACCCTGGAACTCGCCCTACTATCACGCATCCAGCAGCAGCAATAAATGGTGCCCCGAAGCCATTACAGCAACACAGCGGCTCCGGTTTGGCGTCACTTGAACTGCGGAATTCAATCTACCAGACAACATCCAAAGCATCACGCGTGGTAACTTCTACCGAGGCGAATGCGCTTGCGAACGGTGTATCGTCGAAAGGGAACATGTCGTACCAATGCGACACATGTGGGACAGACTGCACCGCACTACGGTATCACTCGTTGAAAGTGAAAGACTTTGAGCTGTGTGGTCCGTGCTATCTCGATGGGCGTTTCCCGTCAACAATGTTCAGCGGGGATTTCGTGAAGCTAACGTCTAGTCCGCCTGGTGTAAGCCATGGCGGGACCGACGACGACTGGACAGACCAGGAAGTACTCCTGTTACTGGAAGGTATCGAGATGTTCGACGACGATTGGAGCGCAATCGAGGACCATGTTGGGACGCGCACGTCTCAGCAGTGTATCAGGAAATTCCTGGCTCTGCCAATTGAGGACCCGTACATAGCCTCGGAAGGCGACACGGGTCCACTACGGTTTGGACGGATCCCTTTCGAACAGTCAGATAACCCTGTAATGAGCGTGGTCGCCTTCCTTGCTGGTGTTGTTGGTTCAGGGGTCGCCGCTGAAGCGGCTAAGACAGCCATGCACGCTTTGACAGATGGCGCCCCAAGGGAAGGCACGGAGAATACACTTGACGTGAAAGGAGAGACTGGTGACAAAAAAGATGCGGAAGGTGACACTGCCATGGACGAGGATGCTCCCGATGCGTCTACGTCAGCGAACGCTGAACCAGAGACCAACACCCTATCAAATACAGAAGGGGTAGAAGACGTATCTGGCGACACCGCAAAACCGGCGAAGCTGCAGCCCAAATTACCTCAATCGCACGTCGTGCGCGCTGCTCAGCTTGCTCTCAAGTCTTCTGCAAAAGCTGCTCAGAAACTAGCAGACGCTGAAGACTTACATATCCGCTCGACCCTTTCGTCGCTCATCAAACTCACGCTCACGAAACTCGAGCTTAAAACGTCTCAATTCGAGGAGTTGGAGGAGGTTTTGGAAGAAGAAAGGAAAGGTCTCGAAAGCGCCCGGATGGCCCTTGTGAACGAGCGCGTTAACCTCAAGCGTATGCTTGATGGTGTGAGGAGTGAACTGGCGAAGAATGGCCGTACTTCCATCCCTCCAACTAACTTAGGCACTACGGGTCAGGGGACGATTGCGAATGAGGTATCGTCCAGCATCCCGCTGGAAGGGGATGTAGGGCCTCGGAATGACGGGGAGTATGCCCAGCTAGCGTGATGGAAGAGTGGGATATGTTAGTTATATTCGTTCCTGTGTTTGACGCAGCTCTGTTGTCCCTTTACGTAGCTTTCTTCTTTGTCTCTTAAGTGTATGATAGACTAATTATTTTCTGACGCCTTGTGATTGTCCTGGTTATACTCGAACAAAGACTGGTGATATGACCATATTCACATAATCATGTCCCCTAGGCAGTCCTAGGGTCGGACGAAGATAGTCGTTCCTCGGGCGTTACCCATTGGAAGAATTACCCGGATGTATCCTGCTGGTAGCAGGATTAGCGAAAATACCCTGTGGTAGCATGTGGAAGAGGCAGAAACTGCAAGGGAGACTCAGTAACATTCACAGCCTGAGACATTTAATAGTCCAACGGCTTATGTAGATATATTGTTATAGATTATCCCGCAGAATCAGCGCATGGTAGAAATACATCGTGGCATCCGCCTTCGATCAACTGAACATTATTAAAAGGAACGACTATCTTCCTTCGTCTATAAAGGGCTGTCTAGGGGTAGGGATGACTAGCCGAACATCCAATCATCCAACCGCATGAAATGCCTCAGGCACGAGTTCTGCGCAAAATCTGCGCCATTTTTTCAGTTTCGCCAAAATTCGATCGTGATGTATTATCGCACCAAAGTTGTCGTTTGGATTGCATGAACAGTGTCCTTCCCGCCACTGTCTACCCTGGGGACAGTGAGCGAATTCAGCATGCTTATAACCTTCAAGCGGATCAGTCATGACTAGAAAACGATATGGCCTAAAGCTCACCTATATCTTTAAAGAAATGTATCTGATCCTTGCGTGTAAATAAGGCTGCAGCGATGCTGTGAATAGGTGCATCTCCCCATCTCTGTGTACGGTCAGAAGACACGAGCGGAGAAAAAAGATATCTTGAACTTGCCTCATAGTAAAACCCTCCTGTGTTCTCGAGATAGTTGAAGAATTTCGTGTAAGCTTCGCCCCTCCAGAAATCCATATCGGCAATTTCAAAGTTTGACCAAACTGAGTGACGGTCATCAGTGACCTTTTTCAGCATGCTATTGAACGGCTTTTACAGTGACACATGTTGTAAGTATCGCCAGCATCATCAGATATGAAATCCATTGAGTTATTTGGTGACACGTATTCAGGGTGGTCCGAGATGAATTCTGGCAAATCGATTCACCCTCAGCCTACGGAGCGTAATACTCAGTGCTCACCTTTCACTACAGACCACAGCGAGGTTATAGTTGGTTCCCATTCTGTTCAGAGCGCAGTTTACGTCATGAAAAATAGAGCAGGAATGTCAATTTACCTGGCATTGAAATGGTGAAACCTGGCCGTGGCTATAGATTAAGCAGCTTGACCACTCTATACTGAGAATTTCGCACCATAGATTTTGTCATGATCTTCCATGAATAAAAAAGGGTCATATTCAAGGTCACAGTAAAATCTCACGTCGGGCCTATAGAATGGGTCAGCACTTAATTCATCTGGTACGCCGAACGACTGACTCTACTCTCCAGTACCACTTGTATGGTGTTAACAGTTCATGGTGGAAAAAAAACTACACAAAGAGGTCAGCCGAACGAAAGATCGTCCCCAAACTCGCAGCACCCACCCCTGAGTTATACCGACACATATTGCGGTAACTAGTAGCTAAGGATGAGGCGTGACCTGAGTGGGTTGCATGGGGATACGCACGAAACACTGCCTGTGGTTTCAATGTTAAGATATTGAAAACGATCTTATTTATGTTGAGCGTACCACCATAGATTACGCCTTCTTTTATTAGTATGTCACGTCCCTTCCGAGCTCGTTCTTCATCTATCCAGGGCGGTTGTACCCAGGTTTCGCGAGGAATGAGCCCAAATGATACATCCGCGTCAGTCAACACTTTGACACGCCTGAAAATGCATGATGAACCAACTGCGCTAAAAAAAAAATGATACGGTATACCTTTTGAATTCGAAAGAGAAGGGTTCGTCGTTCAAAAACACCCAGGGATAGTTGAACTTGTGATTGAACTTCGACTCCAATTGTTCTACACTTGATATCACGCCATCGAGATCACTGTTACGTGCCAGCATCACCAACGTAGCATTGGCTCGGCGAGGATTGGAAGGGTCGTGTAGAATGACATTGCCAAAGGAGTGTGATGGTTCACTCTCTGCAGGAGAAGCCAAATTGAGTAGGGTCTCGTCTAACTTGTATACCGACCGTTCTGTGGACAAAACTTTGGAAGACAAGTAGCCATCTTCGGGACTAATAACCATAAAATAGCACACACACAACTGTACGGGAAGTGAGGGTAGGGTGCGAGACATGATATGCCTTTGACATACCACAGTGATTAATGCAATAATGATAGATCTGCGATGTGCAGTACTTAATAAAGGATGAGCCATCGTGTTTCGGAAGAGAGTCTGCATTTTAATGCGACAACGAATGTCGACAGCTTGGGAGGTCGAGAGAGAGAGCACTCGTCTATTTTTAATGTTTGTGAAGCTTAGTAGTAGGGAACCGAAGAACTTCCTGTGACATGGAAAAAATAATCACCACGCGCGCCTATAAGAAAGCGGCCTTGCCGTATGTTAACGCATCTGTACCGTATCAATGAACAGTTGGTGCATTCTAGAAGTCAGAGAAGGACGTATCTATCAATGCCTATTATGTTGGACTGCCGTACTAGTTAAGATAGGCCTCGTTCATACACCGCTTCATCACGTGATTTGAGGACAAAATGCACGATTTTAGCTTGTTACTCTGTCTCACATTAGAGTTAGCTAAATCTGTTCTATAGTCTTGTAAATATGTACTATGATATCAAAATGGTCTACTCAGAATTCTTATTTTCGGACAGTTGAGGGAGTAGTAGGCATTTTTGTAGCAAATTCACCCTCGTGACCTATTTGTGACAGATGTGACTCGGACTCAGGCGCGAGCGGCGAGGCGAGGAGATAAACAATTGGAGCGGTCATTTAATGTTAAAACTTCAATGTTTTCGATGTTCGACGCAACGTTCAACAGCCGTTCGAGAATCTAGAATTAACTTCAAATATTTCATGGCATTGTGAGGTAGATAGACTGTAGTTTATTGATTTGCTTCGGATTTTGATTCAGCGCGTCTGTCACACACTTCGGACATTTTGACAACATAATACCTACTCGTCTCTCAGTTTCCCATATTCAATCATAAAAATTACATGCACAGCTTGCTACAGGCTATCTGCACATAATCATGGAACAGATTTTGCTCGCACTTAGTATACAATGACCTATATGCTAATTCATTGAAATGTCACGCTAGATCACGTGATGAAGCGGTGTATGAACGAGGCCTATCGTAGTAAGAGAACCTTCAACATGAAGATCTAACACTTCCTTTTCAAGGTTTTCACTCTTACCACCAGGACCAGCTCATGATTTTCGTACTTCACTAGGTGAAAAAGATAAAGTTAGTGCTGCAACTTTGCATGGCAACATGGATACTCGGCCAATCACCTTGGCTGCATGCTAGCCGTGTACGCTTGCGCCTAGATTTTCTTCTACCAAAAGTTTGGTCTCAAGCACGCAACAGACTCAATACGTCTCTCGCTATTTCGACGCAGTCACCATCGTCCATCGAAGTTGAACACATGCCTCTTCCACATCAAGCACCTGACATATCGGTATTTGAGGAGATGACTACCGAGTATACCTTGGCTGTGTCTCAGAGTCCATCTATATACACGCCACAGACCTCTTCTGGCACTCTCGTAAATCTAGTGCGTACAGAGGACTACACAGTTGCGGAGTCGTTGCGGAAAGAGATGGTGGACACAAATATACCCATTCAACCGCACGCCATCTACGAACGGGCAGCGAGAGCTGTCCTTCAGACGAAGGGGCTCAAAAATCGAGGGGAAGCGTTTTCGGCATGGTTTTCGTTGGTGCCTACTGCAACAGGAACAATGCAGCTCATTCAAGGATATCCGCCAGCAACTCTTTCGTGGATCGAGCTACCTTAACATCTCCCTCATCATACGGTTCGGTCTTATCATGGCGTCAAAAGGTTATATAGATGGTGATGCACAGTCGCAAGTGTTGAGCACCCTTGCCCGCTATGCGAGTCCTGCCACGACTGAGAGGATATATTTTTCAATTAGAAACGGCGGCAGATCGTCTCTCGAAAACCAACCACGTGGAAGTTACACCCAAACAATGGGCAAGGATCTACAGCATCGTTATCAGAAACCAGGTCCTGGCTGGTCGAGAAGAGCACGCCCTTCAGCTTGCACGCGTCGCTGCAACACGCGAACGTCAAGTCACAGACTTTACGTTTAGTTTCCTCCTAGAGCACTCCCCAGACGAAACTTTCACAGCCAGGATTCACGAATTACGCAAAAAAATTTCCAGAAATCCTTACAACATTCCAGACATCTGGGACAAGCGCACTTGTTCCCAAACCGATACCCTTGCGCTGGCTTCTCATTTGCGTTATCTCCGACGCGCTATCATCTCGACGAACCCTCCCACTTCTTACTCCCTTTCCGACTTCATGCATGCTTACCATGCTACTGGGCGTACACGCGCCTTACTTGCTTTGCGGAAAAAAGCGTTCCAGCACTCACACAAAGCCAAGTCCCTATGGGTCATGGCGGAGATGCTCTACCACCGCTCCCGCAACGAGCCCCAACTTACTCTTGTGGTCTTCGCATACCATTTCCACATGATCGGCGTCCCTCGCAGAACTATTTTGAAAACCATGAGATTAATGTCCAAACGTCGTGCTCGGCTTTCCCAAAGAACATCGCTTCCAAAGCACATGCTAAACCGCCAATACGATATCTCAGAAAAGCTATGGCCAACGCCCTACCACACTGCCCTCGTCTGGGAAGCCCTCGTTTGGTTAACGCCAGAAAGTGACCACGAGCGCATGTACGAATATCTCCTCGCCGTCGCAGATTCCAGCGCATCTCAGAAGCCTATCTCTTCTCCCGACTCCAAATTTGCACCATCTTTGCTGCAGCTCCCTAAGCGCGCAGTCGATGCGGCTCATTTTTCGCCTTTCGTAAAGTTGCATGCGAAGCGCGGCCGACCGGAGCGGGCGGCGGGCGTTTTGAAGGACATGGTGAGGCTTGGGTTGAGTCCTGGGGTCGTGCAATGGAGCATTGTGGCAAGAGGGTTTGCTGAGCATGGGGATCCAGCTGTGGCAGTTTCTATGATTGAACGCCTTGAGGAAGATGCTGAATCGCAGGGTCGGGCAGGTGTGAGTGCTGATCATGCAGACAGAGCACCGTCGAATTTAGACATTGGGCTTTATACGAATGTGCTCAGAGGGTTCATCCTTGCGAGGAATTTGGAACATGCTCAGGATATGGAGAGGAGGATTCGACAGAGATTTGAGTATGTTGATGGCAAGTTTAGGGCTACGGATGATGCGCTGCGTCTGCTGCGGAACCTTGAGAGGCAGATGAAGAATTGATAGAGGCGGTACGAGTATATTTTTTCGATTCTTCTCGTGTAGACGTTCAATATTTTTCACAGCTTGTGGTCCTAGGCCTGGGCCATTCAAATCGAGTTGCGCTGTCACAACGTTCGCACCATAGATATCTAGATCTCCTATCGTACATCCCGCATCTATACGGCAATAATTGGGTAAAACAACCTACTAGACCCGAGATAGGATGACACGAGCCACCATGTAAGGAATGAATTGACTAGTTTTGTGAACAGTCTGGTAGTACTGATCGCAGAGTGGATCCCTTCAAGTTCTCGACACTAACTGTAGAGCCAACCGACAGCGTGCTCGTTTATGTACTAAGGCAATCACCTCGGAGCTTCAGGACATGTACAGCTCAGGGGCACCCTGGCACCTTGGCAATACTTACTACTACCACGGACCAGTCGATTTCCGGCCTTCTCAATACGGCAGACTGAGTCACGGGTCTAGGGTCCAGAAACGATGGTAGTAAGTACATCACGCCGCTGCCATGTACAATCCTCCCTGGTTGCTCAACTTCGTATTTAAACTCCATCATAGGAAAGCACTCCCCATCCATCGTTTAATTGGCCTTCATTGTCTATGTCTACACCTTTCGCTAGTGATGAAACAACAAAGCAGGCCCCCGAAAGCGTCTCGCAACCTGTTAAAAGCGCTGCAAATCTCAGCCTTGTCGACTCTTCGGATGCGCCAGATTTCCCCGAAGGTGGTTTAACCGCTTGGGGCACAGTGCTGGGCGCGTAAGTACTTTGTCTACCTATCGATCGCTACATATTCATCATTAACTGCGGCTGTTAAGTTTCTTGATTCAATTCTGTGGCTTTGGGTAAATTCGAATCAGTATTCATGGGCTCTGTTAATTTGTTCCAGATATACCAGCGCTTACGGTGTCTTCCAGGGCAAGCATATCTGTGGATTATCTTACATGGACAAATTGACAATCACGATGCAGACTTTTATACTCAAATATACCTAACCAATTCTACACCATCTGCAATCGCGTCAGTGAGCTCTAGACCTAGGTCGTTTTTTGGCTGCCAGTGTATCTGAACTCTATGTCGGTATAGCTGGATAGGGAGTGTTAATGCATTCCTAATATCATCAGTTGGTCTCATGTCAGGAAGGATGGTCGACCGGGGCGCATTGTATGTTTGCAACAAATTTCGCATAAAGACGTCCTTCATCACACATTTTCAGTTACCCTGTGATGAAAATCGGCTGTCTCCTCCAATGCTTCTTCCTCTTTATGTTGTCCCTAGCAAAACCAGATGGATACTATCAAGCAAGTCTCGTTGCTGTTAATGTGTGGCTTCGTTGACCGTATTGCTATGTATGTAGATATTCCTTTCCCAAGGTATTGGTTTTGGTGTTGCAATAGGCCTTACGAATGTTCCCTCCATCGCCGTGGTATCGCATCACTTCCAGCGACGCAGAGCTGTTGCGATGGGAATTGTCGTTGCGGGGGCGTCACTGGGTGCAATCTTGCACCCTATCATGCTCAATCACCTTATCAATGGAAGACTTGGCTTTGCAAATGGTGTACGTGCAAGTGCGGGCTTGATTAGTGGCCTGCTTTCGGTCGCAAATCTTCCTGATGCGAACAAGACTTCCACCACAGCCAGGGGCCGTTAGCTATACCCGCGTTTTACAAAGCTCGTCGAGAGATGGTGCTTACGTTTGTGCTTGCGTAGGGTGCGTAAGTTTTCTAGTACTCGATAATATGGTCATTTAAAGTTTCCTTCACTGCTTAGGATGGCTGCTCATGAAGTCGGATTCTTCTTCGAAGCCTTTTATCTCCAGTTAGATTCCACCGTGCATGGTTTAAGTCAAGGATTTTCGTTTTATTCAGTGCGTGTCGAACTAGAATAATAATAAAGACCTGCTTATCACCCCGACAGCTCACAATCCTTCATTCTGGTTCGTTCATTGGAAGACTTGCTGCGGGTTTTGTCTCTGCCTACGTGGGCATCCCAAACACGGTCGTTGGCTCTTCATTCATATCCTCTGCTGTATTATTTGCAATGATCGGCTTGCACTCGGTGGTCAGTGTAGCAGTGATAGCTACTAGCTACGGGATTTTTTCCGGAGGCGGTGCGTAGTTTTATCACGCTCTGCTGAACACTTGTTAATTTTCAACTCCAGTTGTAGCAACGATGGGTCCACTGATATCGTATTTGACTCCTGAAATCTCACATATTGGGTAACCATCTGACGTCTGCCTTTGATTTTGTCTCACACTGTTCAAGCGCACGGATGGGAATAATGTTTGCAATAGCTGGTAAGTCTGTGGATCTGGATCTGGCGGCGCACTGAATCTTGACATGTATTCACAGGTATTGGATCACTCGTGGGCACGTGCACCGTTTATTTTCTCGACCGTCACTCACATTCAGTTTAGGTGCGCCGATTTGTGGGGCTTTCTTGACGTCGCATTACATCTGGTGGAAGGCTGTTATCTTTGCTGGGGCGAGTGAACAATGTCAAGCTGCGCTTTTGTGTTCTTGGCTAACACGCTGTCTAGAGCGTCGCTTCTGGTGGCTGTTTCATGTTCGCATCCATGCAAGTCATCTTGAAGATCCATCAAAAGACTTCAAGTGTCTGCCCCAAGGAAGCTGGTGTCTGATGTGTGTCACCCCAGCAAGTACGTAAAGTCAAGAAATCCCGTTCACGTTGTAAGTGAGCACTAACTAGTGACGGTTGTAAGTACATGATGTAATGAGAACAAATGTCATATATAAAGTTTGCAACACCGGTGACACTCCACTCGATGACGAAGTCTTTTATAGATATCCGCATATATAAAATTTGATTACAGTGGAACACGACTGCGGAGTGATTGTGGAAAACAGAGCTACATGGTGAGATATTGCAACGTACGTCCGTGTACGTATACGTGAGGATGAAGCTACGATACTGAAGTCCCTGAGAGTGCGAGTGGAGCTGGGCGACATCATGACAGTAGCTGATATAAGACATGATGCACGTAAGTGATATAGTTTTTGACGAAGAGATAAGTACGCAGGAGAATGCAAACAAAGGGACATGCACAAAATTATGAACAAGGCCTTGATCTATGTAAATTGTGAACGAAGGAAGAGAGGAAGGCTGTTAGGAATGTGAGCAAATGAATTGTTTAAAGGGAATAATTCAAGTTGGATTTGGTTTGCGGATATTAGTATATGCAGGGGGAAGCTCAACGGTGTCTGGCTGAGCGTCGGCCTGCTCATCTGCGGCGCCTGCGTCGTCGTGTTGAATAATATTTACAGGCCGGAGTTGTCTTGGCATGGGAGATTTGCGGGAGCTGCTTGGGATAGTAGTACCACCAGTGATACCCATTTCATAATCAGGCGTCGCAGACCGCATATCGCTGAAACTCCCAAGTGCAGACTGTCTACGGTCCGAGGTGCCGTAACGTGAGCCTGACGTGACTGTGGCAGCCCTGCCCTCCTCACGTCCGTACATGGAAGATGCTTCTGTCGGCTCGGTGGCGAGGAAGGGTTCAGGATGGTAGTAATTTCCGAGTTCACCAGGTGTTGGATCCTGATCATCTTCTGGATCACCTTGGAGGAGGTCGACGGGACGTTCCTTGGTGTCCTTGGTTGCGGTTTTACGACGGATAAAGTAAAACCCTGCGAGTGCAAGGATGACGAGTGCAGCAAGGCCACCGATTACGCCACCTAGAGTGCGTGAGACGGATATTGAAGAAGCGGATATGAAACGAACTTACCGACTATTGCACCAACATTGGTTTTACTGTCGTGGAGATGATTAAAAATAGCCATCCAGGTGGTGAACAATATAGCCTACCTGCTGCTGCTAGTGCCACCGGTAGTTTCTGCACCGCTGGCATTAGTTGGGTATGTACCGCCTGCGGGAGAGCCGATAGTTGATGAGGGCGAGGTGGTGGTCAAACATGAGCTGTTCGGATATATGCCTTGTGAGACGGTATATAGCCCACTTCCTCCTGTACCAAGCCCACGATCGTCACCAGCAACTACTATGAGTGTGGAGCCTTCGCGGACAGAGGGTGTCCAGCTAAACCCAGTACCCTGGCCAGATACCTGTGTTACCTGGCCTTCGGGAATTGAAAAGGATTGTCCACCAGGAATGACACCCTGGAAGGATGGAGTACTGTTGGTATGTGTCGTTTGAAGGAGTTTGATATAAGGGAGATAAGAGCGTACCCTTCGACCTGAGTAGAGTCCCACCATAATCTACTTGCGCTGCACTGCACGACCTGATTGGTAGGGTATATATTGAATGGGAAATCTGGCATAACGGTTGTATTTGGGTTAAAGCAGCTACTGTCACTGCTGCTCATCACTGAAGCAGCAACGCTAGTCCCGCCAGATCCAAAACCAGTGCTATCGCTGACCTACATACCAGTGAGCATACACACAAGACGTGTCACAAGTGACGAAACTCACCACGGCGACGAACTGAGATGTGGACGGGAATTTGAGCTGGAAGCTGGTGGTAGTGGAGCTACCATCGAACTGTTGATACACAATGGTGCGGACCTCTGTGTTGTTCGGGAGAGGCGTTGGACCATATGGAATGACTAAAACACTATATGGAGGAGAGCCAGAGCCAGATATCTGTAGGGATAAGGTGGCACATTGCTGGGGTGTGGTAGTGAAGGACCAAGTGTAACTGGAGACGAGAGGAATGAAACCGAGAGCTACTTGCAATGCAGCACGATATCGGGGCATTGTCAATGTCGTGACCAGGTCGTCAGATGAGTCCTCAAGAATCTGTTATCAGACTTTGTTAGACTAATTCAGACTCCTGGGTTCATTCGTAGAAGTTGCGGTGGTGGACGCAAAGTGTATGCCACGGTTAGGCAAGACTCGGAAGCGGTGTGGAGAGCCCGTTCCAAGACAGTCAACACCGCAGTGCTGTCGTAATACCAGTGAAACAATTTTAAACACAATAAGCGCTCCTCGTGCTGATTAGCCTGCTTCATCACTACCCGGCCTCCAGTTCAGTTCTAACATTAAGCACTGACCTGCTGCGACAATCTGACCACTAATACAGCGACCATTACATTTACAGGTCTAGGGATCGGCTACTATGTCGGAAACATCTGAATTCCCACGCATCACCTTCTCGAGATCGACGCTGACCTTGCAGCTTGCTTCTTCTCGTCCCACACACTACACGCTGTACTGCATTCTATACACCGCTTCTCAACTCGGGGCACTGTTCATCTGTATATTTTTAAAGCATATTAACTGTTTAATCAAACCCATAGATATCTATCATAATGACTTCGGTAGTCGACCAACCCCCTCGTGCGCCCCCCATCAAGTATACCGCTCATCTAGGAACTCGCTGGCAGAAAGAAAAGGCTGCTGCAGGTCACGGCGCCTTCGAGTTTCCTGAGGATCCAAGGTATATCGGTCAGTGGATCATTGGCGAGTGCGTCGGCAAAGGTGCAAGCGGTCGCGTCCGCATCGCAAAGCACCGCCGTACCGGCCAACTCGCCGCCGTCAAAATTCTCCCACTTCAACCAGTAGTCAACTCCCGCGCTTCCCTTGCCACACAGCAGGCAAAGTCGGAAAAGCAACGGTTGGGTATCGACAGAGAAATCATCATGATGAAGCTCATGAATCACCCAAACATCCTCCGTATCTACGATGTATTCGAAGGCGAAAAGGAACTTTACCTCGTACTCGAGTACGTAGAAGGTGGCGAGCTCTTCGACTTCCTTGTCAACCGCGGAAGGCTCCCTCCTCTAGAGGCTCTCTCCTTTTTCAAGCAGATCGTCTATGGACTCAACTACGCCCACACTTTCTCTATTATTCACCGTGATCTTAAGCCCGAAAATATCTTGATTCACTCACTTAAACCGCCGCTCATTAAATTGGCCGATTGGGGCATGGCCGCCTTTGCCCCTCCTGCCTTGCAGCTCGAGACTAGTTGTGGAAGCCCTCACTACGCAAGCCCGGAGATTGTCAACGGTCTGAAATACAGAGGCAATGCTACTGATATCTGGAGCTGCGGCGTTATCCTCTTCGCGTTACTTACTGGCAGGCTACCATTCGACGACAAGAATGTCAGGATCCTTCTTTCCAAAGTTAAGGCGGGCAAGTACGATGTTCCTGCTTACATCGATCCTCAGGCAAAAGACCTCTTAAATCGCATGCTGGTAGTAGACGTCAACCGTCGAATCACGGTAAGCGACGATTCTTTGTTGTTTCCAACGTTATTAATTGCCCTCAGATTCCCGAGATCATGGCCCACCCTTGGTTCAACAAATCAACTCCCGGGATTGTCTATGTTCCAGCTCCCTCCGTCGTCGAATTAGCTCTTCCCCTCCCGTCAGCGGCCCGTATTGACCCTGATCTTTTGGAATCCCTTCGTGTCATCTGGGGGAGACATGGCGACATCGAAATGATCAAAGCGGACCTCTTGAGCTCTCCAGGGGAAGGCACATTGGCCAAGGCATTCTATTTCTTGTTGCAGCAATATCGCGAGCAGACTTTAGAAGATTATGGTATCATTCTCGATGTAGGCGAGACACCCGTATCTCCCGGTATGAAGGTTATTACAAAGCAGTATATGTCCCCCCCTCCGAAGAGAAGCGTCGATGCGGATGCATTTTCTCTACGTTTACAGAGCATTCGGAGTGCGCCCCCACCTCCCTCCCGCACACCATCGCCTCAGCAATCTAGTCTTGCGTCTCCTTTCCTCGATGGAACTTCACGAGCCCGACCTCCGTCTCCGATTGGACCCAGGCCACCTCGCATCCGACCTATGTCCTCCCCAGCCCGTGAGGCCCCCTCACGTCATAGGAGCATGCGAGTTGGCCACGCCATCGCTGATCCTGTGAATGCCTACCACGAGCCCCAATATAGGACGCGCGCATCAACTGTCTCTCTTCTCTATCCTCGAGTGAATCAGGATCAGCACAGTTACCACGCTCACAACCAGCAAATGTTCCAGCCCTTGACTGTTCCAAGCACACCACCAATGGGCTCCCGCTTTCCTGGCGCTCCTGTACACCCCGCTCTCAATCCTTGTATCGTCAGAGCCCCTATTCCAGTCTCCGCTGTTGCGAACGAACAAGTATCAGTGAACTCGATAGAACTCGATACGCAACCTGCGAAAGGTTCTGATCCAGATTGGGTGAACGTTCTTTCTGCGTGGCATCCCGTAGCGCAGGGGCATAATCAGGAGCAGGCTTTCCACTCCCCGACTCGACAATATAGCGAGACATTTGTTAGCCATCATGGATATGCTCCGTTGAATGACACTGCGATTGATTATCACCAATTCTCCAGCGGAGCTAATAAGGAGAATAACGACCGTTACAATCTCCGACAGCCGTACGTGGAGGACAGCGATATCATGCATGCACGTGGTGGGCTGTTTGGTGGTAGGCTCGACGAAGGACGCGTTGGTCGTGAGTTGCGCAACAGTATCTATGGTGCCCGTGAGGTCAGGAAAGAAACGGATAAAAAGGCACGACGTATGGGTTTTTTTTCTTTTGATTGTTTTTCAAATATTAACATCTTACCAGCACCCGCGCTTGATCTGCACCCACAAGTCCACCCATCCAAACGTTCTATCCTCGGCTCACCACTCCAGATCTCCTCACCCGTCATGCCCTCCATCCTCGCCTCCCCTGTCGGCGAAGTTAAAGGCTGGTTCTCCAACCTCTTTAACTGGAAAGCACACACCTACGTGCTCTGTTCGACGGACACGATTCACGCCACGCGCAACGAGGCCGTTCGCATTCTCGAGCAGTTTGGTGTCATCGTTGGCCTCGAGGAGACGGATGGGCACAGGGTTCTCCGATGTCGTATGAACGACCTTATCGACACGATGTCAGGATCCGTCGCACAAAAACAAGTTCGGTTCCGCGTCGAGTTCTCCTCGACATCTTCGTCAACATCTTCGCATGGACAGCCACTTTCCCCTACCCCTGCCAGTCCACGATTGCCCATTAATCATGCTTCAGGACCGGTGTCGCCTACGTTTCGATATGGGTTCGGGAAGTCGTCGTTAGGGAGCGGGTTTACGTGCGCGATCCTGCTTGTGCAGGAGAAGGGGTCAGTATCTAGTTTTAGGATGGTGTGTAGGTGGTTGAGGGAGGAGTGGGCATTGGATGCTCTGCAGTCACCTGTTGCTGGGACTGGGGCGTTTGTGGAGAGTATGAGGTAGAGACTTACAAACTATGTCACCCGTCCTTACTTGATTAGATGCGAGATATCAGAAAACTCGTATATTGTTCGTGTCATTTTAAATCCGATAATTTAAAATACGATGCCAGTACAAGAAAGATCCTACAGTGAAATGAAACTACGCATAAACTATACAAGTAATCAGAGCGAAAACAAAATGAATGTTTGGAGACAGCCAGCCAGCCACAAACACGACCTGAACCATATAAAGCACTAGATCCTCTGGGACAGAAATTGGAATCGAAAAAAAACACAAGATCAGCCTAGACATCACAAACGCTGGACGAGCCGTGGGACTCTAAACAATTGAAGCAGGCACCTCTGCGGGGTGCTCGTTTTCCGTGGTCTCGGCGGTATGCCCGCCGTCAGAACGTGCCACGCTCAGACGCATGAGGCCTGAACGGATGTTATTAATCATGCCGCCAGGGGCCGGCGGCGTGGTTGCCAGAGGGTCGTCGTCGTGTTCGTCCTCGCGCTCATGTTCGTGCTCGTGTTCACCATCCTCATGATCATGCTCATCGACGGACACACGATGATCGTCGTCAGACATATCCTTCGTCGGAGGTGTTGTTGAAATCCGTAGAAGCGAGGTGTAAGCTGAATATGTGCACGGTATGTCAGGTAAGACGCAAGTAAGATAAATCTAGCTTACGTCGACGGCAGACGGGGCAGAACCAGCCTTTTGCTTTTCGCTTTCTCCGTATGTTCTGAGCGATCGAGGCAGGTACTGGAGCTGTGGCTTCTGTGGCTGAAGCCTCACCGCCTGTGGTTGCGGCTGTGGTTTCTTCGGTGTGAATGATGTTGCCGCCTGCACCGAATTCGACCATGTTGATGGCACATTCCTTGCAAGCGACGAGGTGGCGGCAAGGAAGTAGAATGACCTCACGTGGGGAAGAAAGGCACAGTAAACACTCAGATGAAGGCTCATCATCGTGCATAGGCGCTGGGGATACAGACGTGGGCGGGTAAGTGTGTGCGTCCGGTGCAGGAGAAGTGGCCTGTGGTTGAGAGGATGAGGTGGACTGAGAGGAAAGACCATAAATCTCGTGCAAGTGGAATGTGTGGGGTCCAATCTATGAAACAAGAGATAAAAAAGCGCAAGGTAAAAAAAATACGAAACGCACTGTGGCTTCACGTTTCACAACCTCGACGACCCAAGGTCTGGTGTCTTCCTTGTCTTCATCGGGCGCAGCGCCAAAACGGATGACATGGAGGTATGTTATCTGCTCGTTGACTACGGACAGGTCGGTTCCGTCCTCGTTCAAAGCTGACAACCGGATAGTGACTCGAACACCATCCTTCACCTCCTCTTTGCCTTCCTTGTCTTCACTTCCTTCAACTGTGGGTGCAGATGCTTCTGCATCTACGACAGCAAGAGCGGGTCCTGATACAGACGTGTGGGCAGGAGCGCTTCCGGAAATTGAAACCGGTAAAGCGTTTCCGAGCACGGTCATTCCTGCTGCTCGCAGGAGCGGAAGAGTTGACGATATTTGCTGCCCGAGATGACTCAGGGACTCCGGTGATCTGAGAAGAGGCAGTCTCTGCTTCGTTATGCTTGTGCTCAAACCTTCCTAATTCGAGGGTTGCACCCTCATCTAGATGCAGTACTTTACCAAAACCACCGTCAACGATGGATTCGAAAACGGAAATGCATGAGTAGCCTGTGCTATCTGTGGTCTCTGCATAGGGGTGGTCTGTGGGTAGTACCACACTGACATTTATGCGACACTTGGCTGCGTCGCAATCATATTCGAATTCCAAACCATGGTTATGGTGAGAATCAACTTGGTCCGAATCATCTCCTGATGAGATAGCCAAGGGACATAAGCGGAGTGACGGCCGCTTGAGATTTACCAACGCCTGAAGAGTAGTCGTTGGCTGTGAAGGCTGTTCATGAGTCAGCACATAGAACAGGATATCGGACGATGTTTGGGACACCTCTTTGCTCCTTGAAATCCAGTTCTGGATGATGTTTGAAGAGACATTATCTGTGGGAGCCTTTTGTCCCATTGATTGAGCCCACTGTGGCGTAGAGCCGACGACGCCAATGTTAGGCCCGAAGAGGGTCTCCTGTTTCTTCTCCTTCTTAGATGAAGTATCATCCATGTTGATGATGACGGCATCCTGAGTATTTGTGCGAGCCATGGAGGTAGCAGTACGAGATGTGTGGGTATCGGTGCGAGCTAGGAAAGGAGTAGCGTGCAGACGACGAGTGCGATTCCAAGTTGAATACTGATTGTGATCTACAAGTCGTTTCCTGTGATTAACAGTGAAAGAAACGAAATAGCAGGTTTTAACTCTTACACCAAGTAGAGATGGAAGCCATCCTCGTGGACCAGGATGAGGAAGCGCAGCAGATATAAGTATTAACTCAGGGAACTTGTGCTGTGGGAAGAAGCCGATGCTCCTGCCGACCTATTCTAAATTAGTCTGGTCTCATCTATTTGGCTTCAACCTTCACAACTTCACGTTTCACGATTAAGTATCAGGCATGGGCGTTCTTATTGCAGCATGTCATAGTATCATGATGGGTAAAAGAAAAAAAAACAATGATAATAAGACTCGGAGTCTATGCCACTAGCGACACAACACCGCCAGCCTCCTTAATTTTAGCCCTGTGCACCGCGTGAGTATACTCTCAGGAATAAGGGGATCAATCCAACATACTCTGCTTTCTGCGAGACAAAACGTGCCTTGACGATAAAAGGAAGTTTGGGCAGTCTGCCTTTGAGTCAGAATTTGTACGATATTAAAGTAGACTACAACTCACTGTCCATTTCCAAGCACCTTTCCGTAGCCATGTTGGAGGGTGTCAATGACAGGGACAACTTCAGAGCTCTCCGTCAGCCCTTGCTTTTCCGCTGCGGGTACAAGCGTCCATAGTTTATCAACGTTGATAATAGGTCGCCATTGTGTGTTGCGGGTTAAATGGTAGTGGCGCATACCAACTTTACCAAAGTAACCAGGATGGTACTTATCGAAGTTGGTGCTGAGGGTGATCAAAATTAATTTGCTGTAAAGAGCCTGATACCAAATCAAACACACCGGTGGTGGTGCTGACCACCAGCGAGACCGCGACCTCCGGGATGTTTACGGTGCTTTCCAACACGACCGTGACCGGCCGAGACGTGGCCGCGATGCTTGCGAGTCTTCGAGAGGTGGGTCGGCATTTTCTGCAAAACCAAGTATCCAATATCAATGATCTGATGCATCCAAGACGGGCCCCATCCATCCAGCAGCAAAATATCATCTCTCAGTATCACGACACCTCCATTCAACTGCTCCAGTCGCGTAGAATCTCCTGCTGGATACACGGGGCGCAATGAACGAGCATGAACTGACCTTGAGGCGCGAGTGTTGATGTCGGTGACCTTGCCTCTAAGTGTCTCGATGTAGAACTGTCGGCAGTTATAGCGGAGTTTCAAAAGTCGGCTTTGCACCAAACCCCTACCAGCTTCATTCTTTTCAGGTTTGTCCTGAGGTGAGTTTCATTTTCAATTAGTATGCGAGTGATGGCTTTTATGATGGATCAGGTCCTTGTGAATTTTTTTTGTGAATGCATTTGTTTTCCGATATTTTGTGTTCATCATTATTGCTCTTTTCTGACAACCTCTACCACTAGTTTGCTGGCCAAGAAAGAAAGTAGGTGCGAGAATAGGAGAACAAACAGGCCTCTACCTGATAATTGGCATCGCCTATACTGTGTGTTAAATTGAGCTATGTTTGTGACCACCTGACCCTTCCTCGCCACTGCGAGCTTATGCACGTTTCCATGGTGCTTCCTTCCAGCCGTTATGAACGCGCCAAACAGATTTGAACTCTTTGTCCTCGAAGACGGCGAGAAACCGTGCGTTTCTGCAATTATATCTCAAAGGTAGACACTTGACAGATGGGCCACAGCGTCGAAGTCACAGAAGACACTAAAATCCCCAATGCAGCCACTTTCAAGATCGTGAAGCAAGACCACACGTTGGGTAACATGGTCCGCGCGTACGTCTCTACTAAGCACCCGTGTTCTACCTCCTGGAGTGTGTGAAACGTCTTCCAGACAAGTTCTTTCGATGCCTCAAGTGCTCTTTGCCGGATACAAAGTACCTCATCCACTGCATCCATATTTTCTGTTGAAAATCCAGACGGATGGGACCATGACACCGCAAGCTGTCCTCGAGCAAGCCTGCACGAAACTCATTGCCACAATATCCTCGCTTGAGGCAAAGTTCAAGCGAGAGTTCTCCTTCAAGACAACTGAGGGTAATGTGCCAGAGGACCCATATGGCACGACGGGCGCAGGTGCGCAGAGCTGGGGGACGGGGAAGGATTATCTGGACTTCTAGAAGCAACATATCATTTGTACCTGTCACATCGTGGTCGCAACATGTGTGTGTATAATATCACCTTTGTTGTACGCCCAGTTTTGCACCCCGAGCCACACGGATCACCGCGGCAACGTGTCTGCTAGCAAGATTTTGCAGGGCACAGTGGGTGCGCTAGGTACCAGTATTGGTGTGATCGCACGCAGCTAAACAATATATGGTTACAAATAAACCGTAAGCAATGCAGGGTGCCGTAGAAAACAGCGTGGATAATTATGCAGCTTTACGTGCAGCAAACTTCGCCTTGGATTTTGCAGCGCGCATGGACTGCTTCTCCTGCCAGCTACGTTTCCTCTCTTGGGTCGTACTAATCCCGACTCCTGACCGCTCGTCCTCGCTTGCAGCCCTCATCGATTCATCTATGCACTCTTCCATTTTCATCTGGACCGCTGATTCAAAACCTCCGCCGGTGGAATTCATAGACGGGTCCACCGCCCATTCGAAATCGAAACCCCATCCACGTCGCAGCAACGGAGCTTGAGTTCTATCCGACCCCGTCGGAAGATTTTCTGGAACCGAAGCAGAGACAAGACCGCCTTCATTGCGCCACCATTCTACGAACCACTTTGCTGCTCTCACGGTGTCCTTCTTGCCCCCTCGTAACAGCATATTAAACCGTATCGCAAGTTGTTCCAAAAAATCTTCTGCATCTGTAAACGGACGTGAACCAGGCGGGAGGAGTGTCAAGTATGCTGGCGCTATGTATCTATTTTATCAGAACCACAAGGCAGTGATAGTACGGCAAAGCAGACGCACAAATAGGATTTAACATGTTCAACCTATACAGCAAGTATGCAACAAGCGCTTCAATGTCATATAAACTTTCTTTGATACCGGCTGTGGTAAAGTATATTTCAGCTAAAAGTGCATCGGTGATAAAATCCACTTTACCTATTAGAGCAAGCTTGACTCCTCGCTCCGCACCCCGGTCGCCTCTTCCAAGAAACGGTAGCATTACACCGGGCGAGTCGTATGAATATACGAGCGGGTCTTCTGAGAGCTTAAGGCGGGTCGAGATAGCGCGTGTATGGCCAGGCTGTGCAGATGTCTGTAGTGCCTTTGGTGTTCCTGGGTGGACGCGCTTAATTCATTTTTGGGCCAATGTATGTCTAAACTCACGACCTGGGATACCCATATTACGAAGGGAATTCAATAATGTTGATTTGCCAACATTAGGCATGCCAACGACCAAGACATTCATCTCAGTTGCATGAGGGTTCCTCTTAGCTATATCTACATTTTTCGTCAGCCCCATCGTGACAGAAAAAACACGGTAGACATGTCCAGAAAATCAGCGACATACTTACGAGCATCTCGCTCAGGGATCTTATGTCTCGTGGTTTGTTACAAGAAGCAAAATGCACCGTTTGATCAGGGAATTTTGTCTTCATGGCTCTATTAAAGGGCTACAATTAAAGGGGTGTGAGACAGCACGATGAACAGAGGAAGGTATTACCTCGATGCCCCATTCAGGGACGAAGTCGCGCTTGTTCAAGACCACAATACGCTCGCAGATTGGACCTCCATATCCTAGGAACGAATTCCTAGATGTAGTGGGGGAAAGAGGAGCGACATGGTTAGAGTGGTGTCCCCGCTCGGCCCTCCATTTGTTGATAGCACCTGTCAAAAATAGAATTTGTCAGAGCCGAAAAATGCGACCCGTCGAAAATAGGTTGAGCTCAGAACGGAGAAAGAACGGAGGAAGGCCTGAATAATATAATAATCACATAGGTGACAGCGGAAGCAATTATAGGGTGGAACTGAAACTAGACCAAGATAATGTTTTTCTGTCTCAAAGCGGCTGCGCACCGGGAGCGAGTAATGGGTAGACCGGAGTAGATAAGCTTACCTTCTAGATTGTTGTTTATACTAGTGAGAGGCAGACGAGAGTCTCTGAGCTCCAGGACGACATCTGTGCGTGACAGTAGTGCTGGAAGCTGCTTTGTGAATCGGTTCATGTGTCCAGGGAACCATGACGGTGCAGAAGGGAGTGCAGGAAATGACATGACCGACATCATTTTGAGCTGGCAGTTAATGAGATAGCAGATAGCTTGTAGACTGCGAATTCTGTCGGCAGCAAAACGGGTGCGGGTTCCGACCGAGGTTTGATCTGGGAAAATGGAGAGAAGCAGACTCCGTTCCAACCTGAGACGATTAGGATGTAGGATAAGCAAGACCCGCGATGACTATTATTAATGAAGGCTGGCCTATTGACTTAGCCTTCGTGATCCTTCAGTTGTGTGGTGTTGGTTTGTGACAAAAGGAATACTAAAGTACTGCTGCATGGTTGTTTGAGTTTGTTGAATTCTAAAGCCTCCGGCATCTCGGCACGATCAGTCCGATCACTTGTGGTGAGTGCACTGACCGAACGCGATCGCAGGGAGACCCGGTTTGAACCGGGTAGTGCATCGGTATTTCCTTGGATCATGAAACATCTGTTCAAGCTATGGATACGATTTTCCTCGAAAGCTGCACACCATGGAAAGTGCAATCCCGGATTATTGGGAATTACGTTCATCGGCCGACATCAAAATCGGTCACTATACATACACATATGTAGCAAAGAGGACCCAAGTAGATAAAGAGAGCCGACAAAATGACACCCGACCAGATAACGGAAGACAACAAGATTCAATGTTAAGACGAGGGGGTACAACAAATACAAAACTAGGACCAAAATTGATATATCTGTGCATATACTGTAGCTATAGTTATTGAGATGAGCGAAATAGAGGTGTAGGAAACCAGTCGAGTAGGGGATAACATGGTGACGGGAGTATACGAAAGGGGATAAGTTTCAGCTCGGACGAGATCCTTTCCGACCCATGAGCTGGTATCAATGTGATTCCAAAGGGCATCGCGATGAGAAGGGCGGTAATATGATGCAGTGCGCGAGGAGCTGTAGATTGTTCATCAGATCATATTTTGCAGCGGTCAGGAAGGCGGTGAAATATCGGACCATTTATACCCAGCCATCCTTTCCAACACCTATTGCGTCGAAGCTTTTGCCACTGCGTGTGCGTCTCTCCTGTAGCACAGGAACTGCGTCAAGATTGATGAGCTTCTCTGACGGCGGTGGCGAACCCTCCACCCAACCCTTCCAGCCCTTCTTCACAGCAATTCTTTTCTTTCGTGGTTGTGGAGCGCTTCTGTAGTGACACAAGGTCTCAAAATCGGGGTAGTCATCCATAGGTGTGCGGGGGCGCTTTGATGATGTGCGGGATGTGGCTGAAGAAATTGACGGACCGGGGGTAGACTGTGGAGAAGACGCCATTGGGGGCGGTGTAACGGACACAGAGCGCTGCATGGTCGCAATGTGTATAGTAGGTCGGTAACTCGTCCCGCGGGCGCGCCAGAAAGAGGAGGGCTGCATGACGGGGGCACTGATTGATTGGATAGCTACGATGGGCGCAGGGGGAGGTGCAGTGGCACTCTCCACTTTGATAGGTTTCTCTGGAACCTTTGAGGTGGCTTTTGTCCTTTGTTTTTCCTTCAGGCGTTCCCTCCTCTCTTTCTTTTTGGTTCTACGCGTCTCTTCCTCTTTCTCTACCTCCTTGTAGGGCGCTACGCCATTGAGTAGGCTAGTAAGCACATCCCGGGGAGGTCGAAGATCGAAATCGCCAGCGAGGACACTAGTAGCGGTGCGGCGCTGTCGCTTATGCGCCAGAATCATTGGCTGGTGATGTGGAACCAAACGAATCGTTGTTGAGAGGGGCATGGAGTAGGGGGAGGTATAAAAGAAATGCGCAGTGGAGTCGTGTTTTAAAGTAATTCTTATTGCTTGTTGTACACTTACGGCAAAAGGATAAGCACCCACAAACAAATCATCGTTGATTCTTCCACACCATAACCATATCAATCACGGAACCTTCCACGCTTCCTTGGAAGTCCCCAGAAAAATGATCATTCTGTACGATCCTGGTCACCAGCCTGCGCCAGGAGGCGCCAGGCCAGTGGCTCCAACAAAAAATATAAGTCATTTCCCCTCTTTAGCTTGATCACACAGCCTTATGTGGCAGCTGCTGTGCAACCTTGCACGTTTTTGTCCAGCACCGATATGGTCTGGGAACATTCCAGGAACTGCGCTCCCGCCATGTTCCCAATCTTGCTCTATTGTGGACTATGATAGGTTATAATACTCTTATCCATCGCAATCAGATGAAATCAGGATCCCCCGAATGGGTGCTGATTTTTCTATGTAACAGAGGCTCCACAGCATCTTGGTTCTTGATAGGCGCTTACCAGTGGTCCATTTGACTTTAGCCAGTAAAAATATCCCTGCGGCTGGCCGCCCCCGGGGACTCGCTGTCAGGAACTATTCAAGCCCCGAAGAACAAAGAAGAAGGCCTTCCAGATCCCGAGTCTCTCCCGCGCATCCTCCACGACAAACGGATAGGACCTCACGGTGTTATTGCGGCATGCCGTAGCTGTCGAGCCTCAACCTTCGCGCCTTTTAATTGAATTATTAAGACGGTCGATAATTTACGCACTAGCCCTAGATCTGTCCTACTTTGTAGGTTTCAGCAGGTCTTCTTTGCCACCGTAAATCACGCACTGACACACGCCTATGGTGTGTGCTTGGAGAATCCATCACTCCGCGATGATGTATTTCCCTATGGGGCACAACGAGGCCTAATACCTAAGCATCTCTCATAGTGGAGCAGATACACGTGAATGAACGTGGACTTTCATTTTGGAGAACGTGAGTCAACTTCAGGCATATTCACTAAATTCGATGGACAGATCAAGGACGCCAATCACAGCCTGGAGGCTAGCGTGCGGCTGTCATGTTATAGAAATTTACCGGTATTCAGGCGGAACACCATCGTGATACTGCAGGTGAAACCTTTTAAAATAAATACTGTTTACTCTTGCAGGTGATACCCTGCGAAACAATATGCTTGCGGCATGTTTGCAGCAGTCTGGTGCCTCCCTGCGACTCGGTCCAGTCGAGCAGGGAAATTTATACGACAAAGGACTGGTCACTAACTCCTTGGCCTATCAAACCCTTCAAAACTCTTACCGATGATGAAGAACACAAAAAATTCCTCATAAGACAACGCCTGGCTCACTTTTCCTTGAATTCGACGGAACATTATTGGCCCCAGAACATGCCAAGGAGTTATTGCATGACAACCGCTCCGCTATATGGTATTGGCAAACGGTTACAACACTTCGAGACAACGTGATGCGGATTGAACTGAGTCTCGGCCGCTTTTGCACTTGACTCTTCTTTATCGACATCTACTTATTGCGGCGCTGGCGTTTCTTGACAGATTACAGACTGATTTGAGTTTAGGGACAAGTGGTGATAATACGGCGGGGTAGAAACACATCCCCGGCTGTTGCTTCTGTCCTTGGTGACCGGCGCTGCCAGCGAAGCGCCAGATGCTCCATGTTGGGATCACAATTGTGTGAGTGCGACCAACCAATGATCTCGGTTTCAAATTAGTACAGCCTCCTTAATTTTTCTGATAACACAGTGACACATGTCACTATCCAGGGATGCGTCCACCTGGCTTACATGAGTCTTCTCAGGGTAGATGGCTGGGCGGAAAGCCGACATTTTGCGCACTGCACTGTGGCCTACTGTGGCTGGATTTTTACTACTTGTGAGTACCGCAGTGTATTATATTACTTCCGGTTTGCCGCGCGAAGACACATTACCATCACTTATGGGCAACATATAATGGGGGGCGGGTACTGAGGGGGTTCGACATTTTGGAGAAAAACAGATCATGGTCCACTTTTACAAAGGAGTGTGATAACGGAGTCCGGACTGCTTTCAAGTACGTACGTCAAAACCAGTGTAGCGCATCTTCCCGATCTAATTATAAAGGGTATGTATTTAGACCGCGGTCATAATACCCAACAAAACTGGGGTCAGGAGGTGCCGCAGTGCGGGATCTATTGAAATTCTGTTCCGTGTAGGTTCACGGAATAAGAGGAATTATATAGTGGACCAGCTATCTTCAACAAGTCTTGCGCAAACAAAAAATCGGACGTCGGGCTACCCTGAGGACACCAATTAAATTATCTCATTATAGTCCTGCTCTCAAAAAAAATAGCGCGTTGTACAATATAGGTGAATGTATATGCTTTCCAAGGGAAGACGCATGAACTACTGGTCACCGCTCTGACCGCCAGCGGCAGCTTTGTAGTCCTCCATATCCTGGTCGAGATCAGCAAGTGACTTTTGAGAAACATTTGATTTATTTAGGCGCCGTGGGCCCTTCTTCTTGCGGCGCCTTGACGTGGCCTTTGTTCCAGCAGTCTGAGCAGTGCGTGGGGATACTACGATTTTTTTGGAGGGGCTGAAAATTCAAATTTGGTCAATGAAGCCAGGAAACCAGTTAGCAAAGAATATCTTACGCGGGCGAAAGGTTTGTGTTCAGTACTTGGCTCTGAGGAGCAAGGAGGTCGAACTTAGGAGCACCCACGACTTTCCCGATGCGTCCTAGTAGCGAAGGAACTGTAGACGCAGGTGTAGACCGTGTAGATCCCGCGGCATCATCTGAATCAACAATTATTTCGATCTTTATTGGACGTCCTAGGCACAAAATAAATATATACGGGCCAAATGGAAAAGAGTTTAAATAACTTACTGCCGTCAATAAGTTTTCCATCATATTTTTCACGAGCTGCAGCTGCGTCTCCTGGGCGCTGAAAGGTTATGATTGCCATCCCTTTCGAGCGCCCTTGTGTGTTGTATATCACGAAACACTCTTTCAGAGGACCTATGGTTTTCTTGAACAGTTCCTATGAACAGTGGCTTGTGGTCCTGTGCCTTTCAGGTGGACATTTGGATAACCACGCACTTCGACTTCTGTTTCTCCAACATCTACAGGGAGCCTACTGAGCAGAATTTTGCTTCCTCGTTCTTTCTGCTTGTCCTTGCTGTCCCGCCATGCAGGTGGCACATTTCCAGCTTGGTTTCCAAGGAGATTGCGTTTTACGCCATGGTAAGAAGTGATACGCGCTTGGGGATGGTCTCGTGTAGACATGGTATTCAAAAGCTTAATGATAGCAAACTAGACTCGGAAGTGCAAGGTCAGTCGCGTCGAGTCGACAAAGAACGCGAGGCACAAATAAAATGTATTACATAAGTGGAGGGGTCAAACAGACACAAAAATAGACTCGATGGGGGGTTGTGTGATTGAAAGATTAGATTTTCCATTTTTGTCTTCTTTGCCTTCCTAAACTCACTCCCCTGGAAAGACGACGCTGTTCCTAAATTCGCCGTTTTGTTACTACCTGCCCTTCTGTGACAGCAGACGATCCTAAAAGCTCTTTGGTTTTTGATATCACACTGGTATAAGGCTGGAAAATGGACTCAAGTCGTTGTCAAGATAACAACTTGAACCTCCAAAAGGATTTCTTGGCCTTTCTGTTTCCGGAATCATCCTCTGACCAACAACGAGACCATGACTCTCAACAAAATGAGGTTATGAACGCAGCCGCTGCGCACGGTCAACGCTCTAATTCCGGGATGCTCACCTTCACTGGAACTTCCAACCCTCCTCCTTTCAATCAACAATTAGATCTTATGACCATGAGCAATCTCATGTCTATGCAGGGCATGGACACCACGGCACTTCCGGCCCCTCCCAGTTCCACGGGCCTTACACCTCAGGTCATTTTTGAACAACAGTACAAGCTTACTCAGCTACACCAGCTGCAGCAGCTTCAAAATCAAATTCAGAATCAAATTTTTCAGCAGCAGGTGACCATATACAACCTTGTGATTCAAACGTCGTGCTGAAGTATAATCTCTATCAGCTTGCCCTTATCAGTGGACAGTCAACTCTGAATACACATGATACCAGTGTCGAGCCCGCAAGGGATCAGATTGCATCGTTTAGTGGCCTTCCGACTCCAAGTGAGATTCATTTGGTTTGCCTCCAGATTCACCATTAATCGCCGTTGTAGTGTCTTCCACGGAGCTCCGCCCCTTGCCTAACCCAGAGTTCCTCAGCCGTATTGGCTCACAATACCCCAATCCTCCCCAAGGCGTGTACTCATCCCATGCGCTTGACCCTGTTTCCCTTCCCTCTCCCCATGACACTTCCGTCTCCCCGCAATATCTTCGCGACATGCGCCATCCAGGTTCTAGCTCTGCGCCTGCCAACATAGTCTTTCATCACACGAGCCCTCCCATGCCACTTCCCTCACCTCCAGACCTCGACATTGACATTTCTCCGTTGACAAGCCCCTGGCTTGAGGCATATCACACCCAACGTCCCCAAAACAAGCGCACGATATCACCAAGTGCAGAAGATGCGACACGTGCGGTGCGAAAGCGGGGACCCTCCACGACTTCTCCGGCACCAGCAGTGAAACAATCCATAAGGCATGCCAAGAGCGTAACAAATACCCCTCTCCTGCGCTCCACAAAATCCCGGAGGAATAGCACCATCATGGAGACAGATTCGCCGTCCCCTGTCGACTTGTCGATGCCGCCCCCTGCACCTCCGGGACCTCGCCAATCGCCTCCCAATTCTGCAACATCGAGCACTCATGAAGCAGCATCACCAATGACTCCAGTCACTCCAGCAAGCATAATGAATCTTGGCCGTCTAGGTATCAGCAGTAGCCTCACTTCCGCTGCAGCATCCACGTCTCAGAAAGCTGATAGAGTAAAAGAACCCGCTAAGGCCAGGATAGCGTCTGATAGCGGTGCACCAACCAAAGGATCCAGGAAGGGCGCACTGCCGTTCATCAGTCCTGGACCTAAGCTGATTTTACCAGGTGCGCTCTTGTTCCAAATGTCATTGAAATATTTTGTGTGAACTCTTGTTCGGGTTAACAGCTGGCACGCCATCATCTGTAAATGCAGGCTCTTCTGCACTCTCACCTCCTATTCCCAATCGCAAGTCACACAAGGACGCTGAACAAAAACGCCGTGATTCTCTGAAGACTGCTTATGATGATTTGCGCGTTCTGCTCCCACCAGTTCCGCTACCTTCTGATGAAAACTTTCCTGATGAACCGATCCTTCCGGGTGCTCTACCCCCTAGAGGCCCACCGAAAGCTGGTGGGGATGGTCCAAATAAAGGTGTCAGCAAGCTGCAGCTACTCAGATGCGGGAACGATTTTATTCGAACGCTCAAGGGTCGGGTGGAGCGTCGAGATAGTGAAATCGAGAATCTGAGGAAAGAGGTGCTGAGACTGCGTGCCATTGCTGGAGATGCAGCCGGAGGGGAGCACATAGATCTTGAACAAGATCTCGATGCCATTGAAGCTTATTCGACTTTCCGCCAATCATCACTGGGTGCCGTTGCGGAGGGGGACGATGCGGACGATGCTGAGGACTGAAGGGCATGCTGCTGGTCTATGCCAGCTATTTTACTTGATTTCGATTTATCAAAACATGTATAGTTGTTCTTGCTAAAGAAAGGTTTGACTCGATTGGAATCCCGGTCACAGTCAAACTACTTATAAGTCAGGCGTGCGCCTATCCTTTGGCAGGGGACATATAGTCCTTTTGCAGGTAGGCTACATGAGACTAATTCTGATCGGCGAACTTGTTAAATCAAAACAAGGTGATTGACCGCGAAAATCCTTCGGAAAGACCCGCTCAGCGGGTCACTTTCTATGTCAGGCATCGAACAGATAAGCCAAACCTTGCTTACATAACTCGGTTCATGTCTATTCATGTGACCTTCATTGGTACTTCGAAGGTTTCCTTCACAGGGCTAGTATCACTTTCCCTCTCCAGATTTATCATGTCTGCACAAGCTGCACGTAGCCCGCTGTAAGTCAAGCTTCATCATACCAACGATGCACCTAACATTCGCTAGATCTGCTGTATTCCTGTTGCATATCGCGTTGGAGGCACCGCTGGCCCTCCAGGCGTTCTGGTCCCCACAAAGCCTTCCCTTTCTGCAGATGAACAACACCACAGTAGTCATGTTAAAGGTTTGCTTATTTCAAGGTTCATTACGCGTATAGCTGTTGACATCACCCAGCTGTATGCCGCGTTGGTTACTGGATCCTGCATCACCGCCTTCCTGGCGTATCCTTTACCAGGTATCATTCGCGCGCCGTTTCAATAAATGTGAAATGAATGACGTTTCACAACCAGAATTTCTACCTGGAAAGCGTGCACTTGCAATAGGATTCTGCATTTACCATAGCGTGGTGTCAACAATTCTATTTCAGACCCCGAGGTTCATTCCTCACACCCTAGGTCCCTTCTTTGAGTCGTGAGTCTTATTTTACCTGTGATCCTAGAGTTATTTCGATGACCATCTTACAGCGTGAATCTTACACCTGAGGTCGTGTGGGGTACATTTCACGGTCTGCTGGGGCTTGGGATGGTGGTGTGGTGGCAAGCGACGCTACAGTATGCAGCAGCAGTGAGAGGAGCCGCGCAGTAACCTTCGACATAGAAGGAATGACTGTCTTCACTCGTGTATTGTCTGTCTAGGGTACTTGTAGTGTATACCATTGGTAGCTAGCAGGGTGGAGTGGATATGACTACATGGGCGCCTTGAAAGAGTGTGTCCCGTTTAGCTCAGTTGGTAGAGCGCGTCACTAGTAATGACGAGGTCAGTCGTTCAAGTCGGCTAATGGGAAAAATTTGTAATTCTTTTTGGCAGTAGTGGAATGTAACTTTTTGGTGAGTTTCAAACCTAGTTGCCGTGGGAGATAAGATAAGTGACTGCGCAAATATTATATTGACCTTTCCTTGTGGTGTACCAGCGCAAATCCCAATCAGGCGAGGTGCATATATTCAGCATCGAAACATGGCAGCACCTCTCTACACAACGGCTTCGGGCTTGCTGTTTCATGCTGGAAAGATTCTTATCTTGACAGTTGGCCTACCCGCTCGTGGCAAAACACACATTTCTCGCGCGCTTGAACGTTATCTCAGATGGATGGGCGTGAAGACTCAGGTCGTATCTCTAGGTGACTATCGACGGAAGACCCTTGGTGGTACCAAGAAACTGCCTCCAGATTACTTCACGTTAGGTGCGCATACTTCCACCTTCTGAATCCTATATGAATTGCTACCGGTAACAGGTGAGAAGAGCCCAGAGACCATGGGATTGCGCAAGATGGTGTCGGATGGCTGCGAAAAGCTCATTGAGGACTTCTTTGAGGCCGGTGGACAGGTTGTGATCTATGATGCCAACAATGGATCACGAACGACGCGGCAGGCCCTAGCAGAGAAGTACGACAAGCAGGGAATACATGTAATCATCCTTGGTTTGTCTCACCATGATGTCCATTATGCAACAGTCGCTTATGTTCCTTCGGTGTAGAGTCTGTGTGCGATAACAAAGAGATTATAGAGACTAATATCCGGAACGTCAAGATATCCTCTCCTGATGTGAGTTCCCTCACATTCCCGCCTACCCTTTTGTTGAATCTGTGCAGTATCGCGGCTGGGATCCAGACAAGGCAGTGGAAGATTACTATGGGCGAATCCGTGATCGCGAAAAATCGTATGAGACGGTTGAAGAAACCACTTGGCCATTTATCCGTATAATAAATGTGTGTACCATGCATATGAATCTTCTTTCATCTTTTGGCTTACCCGCACGGCTGAAATTAGGTAGGCGAGAAGATCATGGTCAACGTATGTCCAGACGCACTGTAATTTCGGTTGATATAATTAATCCCCGCACAGAACATCCGTGGTTATTTGCAGGTGGGGAAGATTCAAAGTCGTTGTTTTAAGATGACTTATCCCATGAGCAGTCGCGAATCGTCTTCTTCCTCATGAATATCCACAACAGACCCCGCATGATTTACTTTGCTCGGGTAGGTAGCAAAGTATAATATGATTGTGGCTTGATTCATAGTATCCTGACAGTCCGGGCAATCACTCATTGAACATTCTTACAAAGCCGACTCTGATCTTTCTCCTGCTGGTTGGGAATACGCTGAACGGCTGAAAGAGTTCGTGGTCGAGCGACGTGCCAAATCACTCGAGCAGCGTGGGTTCGACCCTAATGATAGACGTTTAGTTGTACGTGGCCTTCGACCCTTATTGTAAAGATTGATTTTCAAGACAGAGTTCATTAGATATGGACTTCAACTCGGCGTCGTGCCCACCACACCGCTTGGCCATTCCTGACCCCGACACCTTCCACGTCAATTCCGCAACTCCCTCTTGCTGCTACGGCGCCACCACAGTCTGCGGTTGCACGGAATGTGGTAACCACGGACGAAGCTGGAGAGCTGACAGAAACAAAAGCTACCGCTGACTCGCCTTTGAAAGTCAAGGTGATTGAGAAGACGCAGATGTCTGAGATCAACCCTGGGGTCTGGGACGGCCTCACTCCCGATCAAGCGAGGAAGTTCTACTCTGAGGAGTGGGCAAGATTCGTTAAGGACCCATACGCGTTTCGCGCTCCCAGAGCTGAGAGTTATCACGATTTATCTGGTAATACTACTTCCTCTTGTATGTTTATCTATGTTATCTGTGTTCTAAAAATCCGTTTTGGCTTTAGTCCGCCTGGAACCCATCTTGATTGAATTGGAACGTGAAAAAGAAGACCTCTTGATTATCGGACACTCTTCTGTCATCCGATGTCTTCTTGCGTATCTGATCGGGTTGCCTGCGAGCGAGATACCCGCAATTGAAATTGCGAGAGGTGACTTGCTGGAAGTTGTTCCGACTTCATACGGAGTGCATAGCCAAGCTTTCCACTTCTGGGATGGACCTGGTCGACGGGGCGAAGGCGTCGACGGTGACGGTGACCAAGAGGAGGGAGAGGTTGGGAAGTCAAGGAGAGATGAGACAAATTTTTACGAGAATTATGCGGAGGACACGAAGGGGAAAAAGAGAATGACCGCTATGGATCTAGGGCTCCTTTCCCCTAGTATACGGGAAGGCGGTGGATGGGCTATGGCAGATGGAACCTGACTCGCCCAGACTCAGTTTTGGTAACTTCTTTGGGCTGTATATTACATATCGGTATCAAATGGATATCGTTCCAAGCTTCCATTGGCATGTTTGAATGAAGCCGAACACCTCCTAACTGTTCTGGCTGCGCCTCATCTCTCGTACTTAATCTTCCCTTGCAGGACAACACAGGGGAATGAAACCTAGCTGTTACGGAATATTAATTGAAAGTTGTCGGCACAACGTTGGTTTCCTATTGTGGCTCACGACTTTATCAGTACCAGTGCTCACTGCTCCGACTCCCTACGTGAACATGAGAATCTATTGCATGAAATCATGTTCCGACCACATCGTAGACATCACTTTTCGCGAAGTCTATCCACCACATACTGTTCAGGTACAGGGAGTGGTGAATGACCTCCACACACGCGATATCTGGACACGCAACATCCTGCCACATTTTCTCTCAAACCCAAAATCCGGACGTGTATGGGCGTAAGTGACTATATTTGAGTTTGACGCGGCTCCCTCATTTGCTCTCAAGCCCAATTTTGGGTCCCTGTATAGCAGGGGGCCATACGCCGTTATCTGTAATAGGTCTTTCACGTCACTCCCTGCTCAGTGGGATGCGGGCAGGAGATGACCTCACCCAGTTGCCCTGGGTAGGTGTCATTGCCTGCGAGCATCCCCAGGCACCTTGGCCAGACGCTAATAGGCCAAACTGTTATCGTCGCCTGGCGTTAATTTGCCAGTGGAAAACGCGAGACACGGGTGAAAAACTTAATTTCCTGATATCTTCACATGGGTTGAAGTTCAAAGCATTCTGGGTGAACTACGAAGGAGAGGAAGTTCATCTGGAGCAGATTGGAAACCCATACGTTCCGAAGGGAGTTAGGTATGCCCCAATGGATGTTGTGGGTGATGGCAGATTCCTCGGCTTTGTGATGAGAAACTTGAAAGTGGTATCTACTACCTACAATTTACCTGGGGAGGTCCCAAGTTCTACCCTGATATGAAATGTTGGCCAGGTTCCATTAAATAGGGTTTGCATCCAAGTACTCATACTAATGACGGGCACATGAATATGTCGTTTCTGCCTAACAGCAAAACCATTCCTCAAAGTAAGGAATTGACGTCACACAGATTCAGAGCGAAACAGTAATTTTGTTCCTTCAGCGCCGGGGGCGGCAGGAAAAGCACTGACCTTGGTGGAAGCGAAATTGATTACATTGATGGATTTCTAAGCCAACTGAGTCACGAGGTTTGCGTAGAATAAAGTCTAAGCGCAAACAAACGAGGTGGCGCAGCCTTTTCTTGCTCCTGCCCACCTCGCAGTCCTGTCTATCTGAGTCTCGGCCTCTAGTTATTCTGTCCTTTGCACCCACCCGCCACTCCCACAATCAGCACATATCAACACAAACGAATACAGCCACACACAAGAAAACTCAACACAATCGCGCGAATAAACTCAAATCCGCAAACAACTTTTCAAATAGATCACATTGTCCGACGCATAGTATACGCTTCCTCTGGCATCATAAGTAACTACAAAGAGCTGATTGAGCCCACCCGCCCAACAGCTCACCTTTTGATGCCCAGGTCCGGATCCTTGCTTCGGCCGGAAAGCCCTTCGGGCTGGCGCCCAGTAACCCAAAACCTTCCCCCCCCCAAGACGAGTAGTAGTGCGAGTCCTGGCTTAATCTACCCTGTTCTTTTGTCGATAACCTCACCAATACCATCCTTGTGGAAACCGCCAAGTAGTGCAGCGCGTAGATGGATGATTGTGCAAATGAAACATTACTAGTGAATTCGTAACCTCTACCACTGACATTGCACTCAATCTGCATACCCACAGTTTTCCACCATCATGGTGTATGCCCAATCAAATTTGGTTACGAAGTCCATCTTTTTCTGGTAAGGGTGCAGTGCAAAGTTGTCATGATGCGAGTACGTTAACAGTGCCGATTGGAATACTCACGTGTTCCTCGTCGCAAACACCATCGTACATTGCGATCAAATCTGAAGGCACCGAACCACCCTTGGCATTGAACAAATGGTGTTGCTCTGCAAACTGGATAAGCCAATCACTAGAGACTGCCCAACTAAGGTGCCGGACAGACATGAGGCTGCCTTTCTGGACCAACGAGTTCGAAGGCGCCAGGCCAGTCGCGTGAGGATATAAACAGCTGGTGCAGTTCTGGGAGTCACTTGGAAAGGAAGCGGTACTCCGCCGGTAAGTGTCTTTCGTTCGTCTTTGCCCGCCGTTTTCGTGTAGTTCTTCATCTCAAACTGGGACCGAAAGAGACAACCTTGGGTAAGAGTTGTTGGGCATAACATCACTTGCGGATTATGAATGCTTGAGTCGTCGAGTGATGTTGAACCAATAACACAGGTGAGGAGAAGAAGCATAACGTTGCTTCAGCCCGTCTCACAGTGAATGCTATCAAGCTGTACCACTAGCACAACTGGGGCACAACTTCATTTAGCTCGAGAGAAAGGAGTGTGGAGAACTCGTGTGCATAAACCATTGAAGCTTGGATTGTCGCACTGATTCCTGAGTTTCAGAATTTACCACTTGGGAGTCAGAAGATAATACATCAATTTGAAAAATGCGTGACAATCGAATCTTGTCTCAAACCGAACTACGGCATTCACGAGTGACTGCTGCAAGTGAATGAAAGAGGGTGTACATCCCGCCTACTACTCGGCATCTGGTGGGTGTGTTTTGTTACTCACCATACTTATTATGCGGAACAAAATCTTCGACATTAGGCCAGGATTTACTGTCAATGCAAAACATGCGCAAACTGGGGCGTGTGGCTTTGAGGACACTTCATCGTGATTGCTGATGAACATGGACTGTAAACGTTTGTCCAAAAAAAGTATCCAGCAGGCTAGTCTGCAAGTACTTGGGGAATCTGGACTCATTAATCAACATAGCTCATCGTATGGCAAAATACGGTCACCTTTACGCCAGCTGGGGTGACGACTTGAAGGGACTGACGTGCATAAGCTGAGCCTCCGAACATGTTAGTGAGAGTCTAAAGAGACAGCGTGGGAACTTTATTGTCCAAGCCAGCTGGCGCGATTGTCCATACACTCATAACTTTTCGAGCATCTGTCCAGATTCTTGTTGACGAGTTCGACGAAAGAAAATTTAACACACTCAAGTTAAGGAAGTGAACGTTGTTCACGTCGAACCGCACGGTGGAATCGATGACCGTCAATGGAGAAATTTGTGGCTATGCATGTTTTTGACAAACTCATCGGGCAACTCTGCTAAAGCGGCCAGACAATTATGCACAACATCTATGTGCTAAGCGCAGTCTAGACCATCAACGTTCAACCCCAACAAAACACCAAGCAATTTCCACTCTTCCCCAAGCGAACATCTCCACTAGTGCTACCAGCACTCGGCACACCAGGAAGATTCAAGTTTCAATGGATGCAGCGTAGATTCTAACCAGAAGCACATGCACGTCTGCATGCAATATCTTTCCTCCGAGTTGATCCCAGCAAGAGTTGCTACTACGGGCCGGTCATGGGGGAAACTTGCCACCAAACGCCGTGCCATTGATTGTTATCATGACGTTCAATTGTAGGTTGATGGAGTCGACTGCTCTTGGACCTAGGAAAAAGTCTCAGTGGGTCGTGGTAAGCAACTGTGATGCAGAATCGATGGTCAAGTATCAAGATTAAAATGTGAAGATGTCCCAGACGGGAAATACTACCGCAACACCGGTAGAGACGACAGGAGCCCCACCTCCGGTATTGGTAGCATGCATACATATCTGTAGCTGAAGAAGTTCGTGTGGTGAGTGATTATAACCAGGTTCCCTACGGCGCTTAGCTGACTCACATGGAACTTGGTGATTCCGTTGATGCTATTAATTAGTTCGACATAGCTCCTACTTTTCGTGTCACCATCCCACCCCTTAGATGCGGCATCTCAAGTAGCAGCAGCGATATCATTGCAGGTTTCTGTTGTTCTTGCAGCCGAACGACGCCTTTGACTTGATTCGGCCGCTCGACTTGGTACTCCAGACATCCTTGAAACACAAAGTTGCGACGACTCGCCAACCTCGCACCGCGTGCCCACCTCGCGCTGCGGCCTTTCTAATCACGTCGAACAGATGACTCTGGACGAGACACGCACAGGAAAGACGACAAAGAATCGAACAATAAACCTCTGTGCGTCTTTTTCCAAGACAAACTTGTCTGTCTTGTATCGCAAGTAATATCAGCGTCTACCAGATCTCGCGCGTCAGATTTTGCCTCAAAGTCGTCGTTTCGAACACCGGTTTCATGTCTGTCTCACACGGTCACAGCGGCACTGTCATAGCCTTCAGTGCTCGCACGCACTGGCACCACGCGTATCACAGCGGGGCAATCAGAAACTGCCATCGATGCCCTAAGCTGGATTTGAGGGCTCTGGCAAAGTTCCAGAAGGAAAGAGCCGAGTAGTAATCATACGTTGAAGGTCCGTCAATCCCGGAAATATACGTATCACAAGGCAGCGTACCGATCGTTTCAGCACAGAAACTCTTGTACGCCACTCGGATGCATCGGACATCTCCCAGTTGCTATGGGTAGGTATCATTTCTTGCAAGCATCTCCTGGCACTTTGGCCAAACAGTAACAGACAGTAACTTGAGGCAAACTGCTACTGCTGTCTGACATCAAATTTCCAGCGAAACACACAAGACACGGGTGAAAACTCGATATCTTCGTGCGGGTTGAAGTTCCAAGTATGACTTCTGGTTTAGCTTCGAAGGAGAGAAAGTTTGTCTGGAGCATCGGAAATCCACATGCTCTGAAGAAAGTCAAGTATCCCCCGGGCCCCAATGGACGTCGCGGTTGATGATGATAGATTCCTTGGGATTGAAAGTGGTGTCCACTACCCAACAAATTACCTGACGCTATCCACTTCTACACTCCTATTAAATAGGCACTTTCCAATGCATGGCCTACGAGTCCGCGTGTTCATTCCACTGTATCGCATAGCGATTTGCCATTGGTTATGGTTAAGTCTCCGCCATGGCGTCAACAAACGAGCCTGGGCCCAGCATCTTACGGTAGAGGGAAGCGTGGAATGAAGAGAAGCTGTTGGGTTTCATGAGCACTCGCCAATGACGGCTAGTGGGATAATAGACCTTGAACATTGTTAATTCTGTTGGGCGCATTAATCGTCGCACGGATGCTGAGTACTAGTACTGAGTGCCAGTGGGGAACCTTGACATAATAAATTGACCCAAACGACCATGTCCGGTTCTCGCCCACTACGTACACCTAGTCTTCCACCAACAGCACGCTACCGTCCACGTCCAGCGCATGGCCTAATTACACCGCGGGCGCCAGCACCTCGACGCTCCTCTGTTTCGGGGCTCGCCACTACTGGCCAGAAGGCTCAACGTTCCTCCAAGACAACACAAAAGCTCGTCCTTCTACCCTCTGCACCACAAACAAAGCCTCTACTAACAACTGTTTCCGATGATATCCTTGGCTACGAGACCGATACCGGCGTAATTCGCGAATACAAGTCAGCTGGCGAGCGCATGAGCAAGGAACAGAGAAAGCGAGCAGGATACAAGAGAATCACAGCGTATTGTATTGCTGAAGAACTGAGGATGAAGTTGCTCGCGAGCTTTTTGAAGAGGGAGCATAATGTCACGCCAAGAGTGTTTGACGAGGCAATGTATATTGTAAGTCTCGTGTTCCTCATTTGCCTGTGCCTCATGTAATTTGCCCTGACTGGTGCCATATAGATGTACCACCTGCCGCTTCTTCCTGGATACGGGCCCAACACCAGCGTTCGTTCCTCCGCAGCCCCTGTTAAGGAAGCCAAGTCTCTCCAGAAACGCCTTGCTGAAGCTGAGGAAAATGGCTATCAGGGTTCATACTTTATTCCTCAGGACGACGTTCCACGAACTTCGGATGGATACATGACGTCCGGATCCCATGCTGAATCCCACCGACCCCCGCCCCGTCCTGAAGTAGAATCTGAGGCTGAAGGGGAAGCGGAGTATGCCGAAGAAGGTGAGGGTGAACGGTACGGTGTGAACGAGAGAAGTAAGGACACAAAGGAGAGGGCAGAGGACGGGAGACACGAGCAAGTCGAGGTGAAAGAAGAAGACCGTATTGCGGAAGTGGTCTTCTTTGCTTATGGTGTTGCTGTCTTCTTTGGACTTGACGAAGGGCAAGAACGGGCTATTGTCGAGGACATCAGTAATGCAGGTATCTTGAAAAGACCGATGAAAGAAGATGACTGGGAGATCGAGGAATGTCATTTTGCGGTACGTCATTGTCCTGTAATTCCTACCGCTCCTCATCGATCATCTGGGGCTGTCTAGCATGATCCAACTATATCATACCCACGCATATATCATGATTTCTTCAGTGCGTATTTCGAACTGTACCTTGTGTGCTCTACTTAAACAACGCAGCTTTCAAGTCACCTTCCCATCTACTCAAATTGTCCGTTGCGCATGCCCTCGCCCAGTCTACGCTCCTCGCACACTATGAGTCTGTCGCTTCTTCCGTGCTTTCATCCCCAAGCACCGTATCGATACCAAGGCAGCTCGCATCTTCTGGCGCAATCAACCTCAAACGCCGTGATGCGATGAGGCTCACAGGCAAGTTGTTCAAGCTCAGACGTGATGTCAATCTCGTGAGCAATGTCTTGGACGTTCCAGAATTGTTCTGGAGCGAGGCAAGTCTGGGAGGGCTGTATGAAGCTGTACGAGAATACATGGAAATTGGAGAACGCGTACAAGTACTGAACGAGAAACTCGGAATGGCGAGCGAATTTGTGGGTGCTTCATTATAATTCGGTTTGAGACGCAACTGATGATATCTTGTTTTGTCTTCAGCTTGATGCTATACATGATCACTTGAACAACAATGCAATGGAACGGATAACGTGGATTGTTATTTGGTGAGATCTATTATGGTGCTAAAGCTGAATGATTCGATTTGACCGGTTCCTCAAAGGCTTATTGTGGTTGCGCTCTTAGTGGAGTTGGTGAGTCGTTTGCACTGCAATCTGTGGAAAAGTAATTATAATCACTATATTACAGGGCGAAGTAGTCGCGCGGCTCATTGTGCATGCAACAATGGGTGAAGCCAAGGCGGACCGCATAGTATTGCGGGGAGGGGGTGCGCTCAGAGCCCTCATCAGGCTTGCGTCACAACGATAGGTCAAGAGGTGGTCATGGTATCATTGCGTTAGGTTCACTCATCAGCTGAAGATAGACTCAGGTCGTTCGTTGGAACGGTATGCAGCAACGAGTTTGTAATTTTGATCTACAGCAATACCTTGCTGGTCTTCAATGTCACTTGGGATCTTGGGTTTTTACATTTTCCGTTGTTTTCAGCTCTCAACGTCTCACGCGCGACCTCTCAGTGTTCAAGCGCTGTCTCGCCGTCATAGGCAATTTCTAGACTGGTTTTTGACTATGTAAGAGATCGACGAGGCATCATATCAGTAAGTATGTGCCACCGCAAGTATTTGGTTGTGTTTGGACGCGCGTTAAATACGCACTTGACCTAACAGCCCCTGAGGCCTGAAGCTTAAGCTTGAGGAATACAAGCACTTGGTTGATTCAGAAAAGGTATGTCCATGCTTCAGTGATTCTGGTTTTGTCCTCATCGCATTAGGATTTACTGCTACCAGTGGCCAATGGCACAGAAAGAGGAAATGACACGGTGCTCCTTTCAATCGCTTCTTACAGAGAGAATATGCAGCATCCTCAAGATTGTGCTTGAAAGTATGGTCTAAGATGATATGACGACAACCCCACGTGAAGGGCCAGTTGGCATGCTTGGGTGGCAAGGTCTGCGAAATGGGTCATCAAATAATCAACATTCAGGCTCCATCTTCATCATGTCACTGTGATTATTCTTGGGTCATTTTCTAAGCCTTTGCAATCCCCTATGCATTGTCATTGTCAGAATCCGTACACTGTGACCCAATCGAAATGTATGTAGTCTAAATTATATATTTTACCTAAAACACCGTGTCCCCTGTAAATTGAATGATACATATGAGTGTGGTTAAAAATGCCGATTCATAATTCATTTAGTGTTTCGATTCATTCTCCTCACTTTCCCTGCGCCACGATTCTCCCTTGCGCAGTACCAATAGAACAAGTAATTCCGTCACGACTAAGACGCCAGCCCATGCCGTATACAATCCCCCATCTCCTAGAGCATTCTTGGCGGTGAGCGGACTAACATCAGAACTTGTGAGATGCAGTAGATTTCAAGAGAACTCACTTGGAGCGGTACAGCAATCAAAACAGAAACAAAAGCCAGGGATCCTCGGAACGAGCTGTTGGTCGCCACCGCTGAACATGAGCGACCAGGGTTGGCATCGACGAGGTACGCCAATGTACTAGTATAAATCCATCTAGAAATATGTCAGCGCAAATACGAGTGTGAATAATTAGTCTACCGACATGGAGGAGAACCCAATAAGTACGAGCATTATGCAGATGACGGCAACATGGACATGCTTTTCGCACACCCAAGCATAACCGACAACAAATGGAGGTAGCCACAGCATCGCCAATTTCGAGCCCTCTAAGCGCATCTACGGAAGACGTTAGCCAATAGTTCTAGTGCGGGAGTATAGAAAATATTCACTTCTGCGTGCCACTTTCCTCCGTTCGCTTCAATCATCGTAGCAAGCACCCGATCAGACCAACGCCCGCTAAGCAAACTCCCAGCGATGCTTCCTTCATATAAGGAATGAGCAATTTGCCGCAATCCAGAGTGCGGAGGTGTGTCTCACCTATGCCCAAGCAAAGCAAGACCAAGCCAGTATCAAACGCTCCATAACCATATGCATCGGCGAGAGTGCGAGAGCACGTGTATGAAAGACAATAGGTAAATCCGAAGACGAGTCCTTATCCCGAGGTGAAGTCAATAACAATATTTACAGGAGGCCAACTCTTCACTCACCATTAGCGATAAGAATGACAACATTGTTCTTTCGTGACAGGATTTGAAAGTATGGTGGAAATGGGTTAATGTCCCTTATTGATAGTCTGATGTTGTCTAGTCGCTGGGGTAGAAGTTACCACCGAGGCATTGTCTGGAACGTTTGGCATTTGGAGCTGTTTCTCGACGTCTTTGGCATCTGTTTGGCCCTTGTCGGATTCATGCCCGGCAATGATAGACTCGCTTCGGACTCAGAATGGCTTCTTTGGAGTTGAGAAGCCGTTGTAAAGCAGAGCAATATGTGAGACTCCGTTCACGTCGGTATGTGTCCTTGAACAGGATGAGGAATGACAGGAAGATGAGGACTTCACTGATCAGCAGGAAGTAGAAACTTGCACGCCAGTTGAATGCTTGTGACAATGAACCTCCGAGAATAGGGGCCGAGTGCGGGTCCTAAGAGAGGTGCAGCAAAGAACATGCCCATCATGGTCCCTCGCTCATGAGTGTCGTATATGTCAGCCAGGGTCGCAGCTGAAATAGCCATGACAGCGCATGATCTGCGGAAGGGGGAGTCAATCAATGATTAAGCCTTTTGTGTGGATGCTCACCCCGCAGCTTGAAGTGCTCGCATGCCGATCATCACTTCGATGGACTGGGAAAGTGCCAACGCAGCACTTCCTACCATGAATAAAGCCGAAGCCACCAGATAGACAGGCTGTGATAGATGAAATTTGCGTTCATCAAGTAGATCAAGGAGGGTGAGCCTATCATAAACTAACCTTGCGACCTTTAATTTCGCTTGCGGCGCTCCATAATAGAGGAAAGTTTCCTTGTATGAGTAGGAACGCCGCTAGCGTCCAGCTAATCTGACTGCTTGTCGCATGCAGATCTGCCTCTATCAGAGAGTTCGATGCTGCGAGATGATATTAATTTCAAATCACTCATTGTGAAATGACAAGCGACAAACGATTCTGAATGTTAGAGGCTAATGCGGACATCATTGTAGCCAGCGATACAATACACAAAGTTGTCGTCTACAGAGGTACTGCGTCAGGTTAGTTACAGGGTGCATCATATGATGCACGCACTTTTCTGGCGGGCCCCCATTGACGGGGGTCGTCGTTGACTGGGACATGTTCTATGTCAATCGTACTAGCTGCGGCGGTGGACGATTCGACATCAGCGTCACGTTGGTGTTGTGATTGGGATATGGACACAGAAGGCGCTATGGAAATGGTTGGACTAGCCATGAGTTCAAGTTGCGAACTGAGATGCAGAGGAAGCTTGCAGTCTCTGGTCCAAGATGCATTGCTTTTATACAGTCAAAAAGGACAAACTTTACGAAGTGGTCTCTGATATTGCGATGCTGAGCATGTGTATGCCCCTTTGCGTGAATGCAATCCAAGCCTGGCTAGCCACAGCGATCGCCGATTGTTCCGACAGAATCCCAGGCGGATGTGCCCCGGTCCGAGGGATGCTGCCGTACTCAAACATCGACCGACACGGTCCTTGTACCATTGCCTTGAGTTTTGTTATTTTTCAGCGACAACTGCTGTTCGAACATCTCCAACTCATGGAGAACAGAAGCAGCATTTTCCAAACCACACATAGGAGCAACATAAACGATAGCTGCCAGGATGTGAAGGCGAAATTGCCCAGGAATAAAGTTGCTCGGATCGATTGACTTGTCAAAAGCTATGTGTTGTCTTACCAGTTCTTAACCTCACCCGCATGTCGTGATGGGGCCAAAATTGTCAAAACTGTAACTCCGGCATCTGCTATCAGTCACGTAAACATACAGCATGAAAATGTCCTGATGGACGGAGATTGTAGGTACTGGAGTATTGAAATGAAAGAGAGTGGAAAAAACATTCGAGTACGTACCCTCTGAACGGTTCTGCATATTTTGTTCCTCGTATCGAACCCCTCAGGTGCGGATGAAATTCATCACTGATCAAGGAGTTTCGATTCCGGTATTCAGTATATCCGATTGGACCGACACTTTAGACTCGAGTTGATCTGTTTGCAATTTAAGTTCTTCTGCCGGGGCCAGACTGAATTGGGCTGAGTGGAAGATCTGGAACAGAAAGTTTAATTATTCAAGAATAGCTATGGCTGCGTCGATCCCGCTGAAGCCATGTTGAAGCACGGCATCGCTATTGAGTCAAACCCGAAGAGAAGCTGAATTGGGCAATTGCCTGACAACTTCGAGCTTGGATGATAAGCTGATAATGAAGATACGATATGTATATGAATGTGTGCGAATTGCAGGAACTGGCTTGCCTGAGGTTAGTTAGGTGCAATAACAAAGTCCAATTGAAGACGGTCCAGCGTAAATAGCTGGATTACTACGGTTGGGACTCCATAGTAGGCCTAGTCCGGTGGCGAGTGAGCACTTAGGCTCAGTCTTCGACTCCGGCTCTTCGCTTGTTGATCTTATGCATAGATGCATTGTATACGGAGGTATGGACCACCGCCACTATTCTTAGCCGTTTTCACCCTGCCCACTGTTAGTACAGGATGGTACCTGTTACTTGGTAAATTATCTGCGCTACGACTCGGAGGCCTTGAATTACTTATCAGCTACTAGACGATAATATCTGATGTAAAAAGTGAACATTGCTAACTCACTCGAGCCCAAGTTGTGCAGAAAGATGATAGGCCGCCGCAGTTGTCGCATAATTAACTAAAATGTGAAGGCGAGTAGCTTCCCTCGATGGTCCATCAGGAACTGTGCTTTTCGAGCCGAAACTCTGAAGACAGACGGAGATGATGATAGTTCGAACGACCGAGCCTGAGGATTATTAATTTATTAATATTAGTCATATTCTGGTGGAACCTCGGGCTAGAACGCTACGTACTCGTCAAAGGTCAGTTCTGCCGGCATAACCGGAAAAAACAGCCGAACCGGTTCTGCGGGCCCAACAGCAGAACAATTGAGCACTGCATTGCAGATTTTCGATGGCCAGATTTTCCTAGCCTCGTGTTGAACCAATGTGCTTCTGTTAACGTTGGCTTCCACGTTGGGTCACCGCCTCCTATATGAGCTATAGCCGGCGTGCTTCCTTTCATTTGAGTCCTTTGCCTAAACCCTCATCCTTCTCTTTATACAACTTTCCTGAATAATCTAGTGGTCTTTTGTTATCAGATATATATGCTCAAGGAGCTTAACCAGACTGGCAAGGTTCTTACTGCATAGTCATGCGTTATCCTACTATTTATGTGTTCGAGTTATAACTGTATTGATTGAAGACACAGGACACGGGCCCTTCACCGGCACCTCTCAGTTTTCGCCTCGGGTGGTAGAACGGCCGGGCGTCGACTGGATCCTATAAGTCCATATTCGTCAAGTACTGGCATATCCTCACCTAATGTTCTCGTGTTACTTAGTGTGCAATGGATGCGCGAGTCCTCGCCACTACCCTGAATTCAAACTCTACCTCCAATCGTAGTCCGCTGTGACAATTTTCAATGGCTCACAAAATCTTGTTCTTCGACTCGCCGCGATGCTCAAGCTTCCCACCGAAAGTCATCCGATCTCTTTGCACACCTTCAACAATACACTTCTCTTTCCAGAGTTCGATTTTCGAGCTGTCAACGATACAGTTCTGTGCTTATACACTATCATGGCAACGTCCGAAGACGAGCGTATCGCTCGTATCTCTTATCATACCTCAGTTACATTTTGGATCTGAAACGGATCTGATAACGTACTAGACAACACGCGTGAGCACGACCCTTTATCACTAAGACGCTTGGAGTTCTATACCAGTCTCTTTGCGTCTTCTGAATTGCATTCATCGTTGTGGACTCCATTACGGAGAAGGCGACTAGAGAGCGCGTATTTGCGATTGGAAACAGACTCAGAGACAGCGCTCAGGCTGTTGAACCATGCCAAAAAGAGACCGGACTACGATGAGATGAGAGACAAGCGCGTAAGTCGTCTAGGTACCGTTTGAAATATTGAATGACTGACGAAGAAAGTCATGGGCATCGGACACCGTGGTGGGCATGAACAAGCAACTATGTTGTGGACATAATGATGAAAGCCCTGCTTTCTTAGCTGCTGCCATCATTATAGCTGCCGAAACTGTTGTTGCGCCCTGCTTGGACTTTTGGAGGATCAAATCTCTCGCCAACTTTATTGCAGGGACTTGCCATCCTCCATACTACAACAACGACATCATCGCATGTTTCATATTGGCTGACGGCAGTTTCCGAGTCCTTGATGGCCGTAATGCACAGTGCCAGTGATGCCCGTTTCCTCTACAACGATCGTGGTCCGTGATGTTTCCCTGACTTGAGCGTTTGATATTCCAGGCGTTGCATCCGGAGTGCTGTAATTAGCACTGGTTCAAACGGTGAAAAATTGAGGGGCGTTTCATTTTATGATGCAAATGTCGGCAGCCTTGATCATGTCATGGAGCAGCATTGGAACTTGGCTCACCAATGCTGACGCGCGCGCAGAGTCAGTTTTACCTTTTCAAGTCATTATGCATGTAGAAAGACATGATACGCACTAGGTGTGTGCGAGAGCGCGATTCTGTGTATCACCTGTGTAGCACTGGCATGGGATGTAGATATCAGCGTAATACAACACAGTGCCTCGCTCAGGTAATCAGAATCTATTCGTGATGTTAACTGATACAGTCACAGGGCTAATAAATAATTCTCCGGTCTTCATTCCCAGAATGTTCAGCCAAGCTTTCAGGACATAAAAAGCACATCATCCTACCGTCTAAAAGTTATTCAGGAGTCCCTTAGACAAATCCTACATCATCCTACCGTCCCAAAGTCATTCAAGATTTTCCCAAACAAATCCTACGTCACCTTCGTATCATTTCTTATTCCAAACATGCGTTTCTCCTTCCTCGCCCTTGTCGCTGCTTTGACAACAGTTATGTCTGTCAGCGCAACACCAGCACTATTTGAGGGGCGATCATGTGTCAGTAGTACCGATTGCGTAGGGTCCGCCTGTTGCATCGAATCTTGTGTGAGCACTTAGTTCGCTTTGCATCTGAGATTGAGAGTTGACTCACCCTTGGTGCTTTTCGATAGAAAAATGGGATGTGCACTGACATCTGACGTCTGATCAATGAGGAATAAGAAGGATTCTCGAGATACAGCAGAGTCGATGCCTAGCGAGAGTCACTGCGAGTGATGTTTCTGCTTTCGTATTGACGCTGTCGTTCATAGCATAATTCTTAGTTGATCGTTATGGTCCATTTGTGCCGTTAGCACTTCAGCAATGGGAGGAGATCCAGCATGGTGTATAATATAATCAAATACTTAACTTTGAACGTAATCTTAACCTGCAAGTTTCACGTGTAAGTGGTCAATGTAATGCAACACTGATTGTCTGAGCCTGTCCAAATGTTATAAGCATGTGCATGTAAAAAGACCATGTGACGGAGAGGGGTCGTTTGGGGTAAAACGGGGGCTGTACGAGGGGATACGAAACGGAATTGGAATGGGCGATGTACGTAGCGGAATGGGATGGAAGAAGTACGAACCAAGGTGGACTCGAGGAGGTGGTTGCGAATATACAAAGTGGGACGGCAGACAAAATGAAGCGCACAATGACACGCATGTGCATTTCGATTGACATAGTATCGTGTTGGCCACCTTGGATTGAACATGAACTAATTGTTACAGCGCCACGTCATTTTCACCTATCCCAGAATGAAACGGCACTTGTCGTGCAATGAATAGTTGATATCAAAGTTATAAAGATGTGTGGCAAACGCACCCGAATTCCTATCAATAACTCTTCGACCTTGCTAGCCTACTGGTAAGACGAAAACCCCATCTGAGCATGCCGCACGGATAATCTGATGATAACTTCCACCAGGGGAAGAGTGAAGCTTGATCAGGCTAACATACACTAGGCCTCACTGGCGGTCTTCGGAGGTCATAAACCAGGTCCTTACAAGCATTCATCCATTTCCTACTATCCCAACCGTGTAAGGTGAAATTCGCTCGGATATGGGACCTTCATGAAATAGATTGAGGCGGTGAAGGATCTCGTAGTGCACATAGTACTTGCGGTGACGGTACTAAGGAATGGTCGATGGGTCGGGTTGACGTCAATGCTGTTCAAAATTTGAAAACGTGACGTGCATCGATATCTGTCAAAAGTTGGGTTCAAACTCCGTCAGGACGTACACGGCACCTTGAACCGCCAACTATGTAGACCGCCACAACTTGAATGCAGCCCAGCATACCTACTCCCGGCGAGTGGATGATTCGATAAGACAGTGGAACTTGGATACAGGTAACCTCGTATTAGCTAGTCCATTCAAGAGCGTCATTAATGCGGCGGGAGCAGTTCGATGTTCGCGAAGACTCGTTGAAGAAGCTCGCAGTCAAGTCAAGTGTGGGACTTTCAATGTCGAATCACAGACATTGGATGCGAGAGTGCACTGTGGACAACAAGAAGAGCGCCAGTCTTTTGAACAAACAAGAAATTGTGACCGCATACAATGCGGATAACAACCTCATTATGATACATGTCTCGCGGTCACCGACTGGTTTACTCACCAGACTTGGATGATTCATGATTCCAAGATTCACGCAGGCGGCCTAAACGGTCCTAGTATCTAGCCTACACAGAAAGAACAGCATCTACTCCACGTAGGTCATCCCTAACATTTGCACCACTCTACTAATGCTGTCATTGCAATCTGACGCCCCGCCCCACCTGGTGCAGTCCACCGTGATCATATCCAGGTCGCACATATCCACAGCCCATCACGATTCTCTACCTACACCATACCATTGCACCCCGCTTTCCTTCGCTACCTCGGCAAATTTCTTTCTTCCTCGGACGCAGCTTGTCCTATTCGGAACGATAAATCTCGCAATCAACTTAACATTCATTTCTTTTTGCTTTATCGCACCTGTGACTCCCACGTAAGGACTCTAATTAGAAGTGTTAATAGATAGGGTTATCACCTGTTAAACGACGGTTTTTCAACACCTGCAGGCCTCCTTCAATATCTCTTCGATAATGAGCGACTTGCAAGAATAAGCAGAGCAGTATACTAGGGTAAGCAGGCGTGGGCGTGTCGGTGCTGACGTAGTTGATGTTCCTGACTTCGGCTATCACCGCGCGCCACCCGAACCTTCGTGCCCGCCGTTATAGACGATGAGCTCGTCAAATTGATCGTATTGAGGGCGCGTTTTAACTGAGCATCATAGCAAAAGACTCAGTGAATTGTAACAAGTACTATGATGGCTACTACTCTAGTTCAACGTTGTCAATAAGCTGTAACCGTGATAAATCATCAGTGATGAGGAGGACTTTGTGCAAACTCCTGGAGGCTTCCTCAGTCACCTCCTCAGTCACCTCCTCTTCATCCAGGTCCTCCTGGGTATCTGCCCCTACAGGAGAAGACAGGTTATGTACAGGAATGCGTCCAGCGAACATGTTGGCAGGGGTCCGTGCATTTGGTGCGCTGGCACTCTCTCCAGGACCTGTGCGCGCGCTGACACCAGGAACTACTGTCCCACTGAAACTGGGGAGCTTAGATATATCATGAAGGCGCTTCAGATGGCGGGAGTTGAAGCGCCCTCGAATGTTGCGATGAATGGCCACTTGATGGGCAAGGGCAGGGCTAGTAGCCTTAAGCTGATCCTCACACACCTGTAGATAGATGTCTTCATCTCGTATGTAGGTCACCAGTCGGTGAACCTCAACATTCAGGCGAGATATTTCCTCCTGAGCCCGACACATCTTAAAATGAAGATCCATGGCGCTACGAGCCGCCGGTGAAGACCAAGGAGTTTGAGAAATATCTGCACGGGCATTGCGTAGCAAATCGAAGTCGGCGAGAAAGGCGTATTCGACAACCTCATCCCACTTGAGTATCTGCCGCGGAGGGAACATTGCACTTGCGATATTGTTGTAGGTGTTGAGGGCGGATCTGATAGCGGCGGAACGAGTTTGCAATGCCTTCGCGATGTGCTTTCGTAGTTTGTAGCCTGGAATACAGAATTAGCACAAACAACTAAAGCCTCACTAGAACTCACCTGTTCCTGCCTTGTTCATCTTTGCAAGTTCAAAAATGCGTGCTACAACCAAGCCTTCAAGACGGTCCAACGCACGTTGGTACTTCCTGTTCGCTACGAGCCTCCCCACCCTCTGCCACTCTCCATCGTCTGGAACCCAGCGCACGTTAATGTCAAGTTTGCACTCCAACGCTTGAACCAGTTTCAGGTTTCTCTCGTAATCTTCAAGGACATGGCGGCGTGTACTTTCAGTTTTGCGTGTGTTTGCGACCTGTGCATCATACGATCCAGTGATGTCACAGTGACGAGAAGGCGTTCCGAACAGGTTCATTGCGGCATCGAGAGCATCACTATTTGCAGGGAGTATCAGTAACTACAAGACACCAAAATGCAACACTCACTTGCTCGCACCGAGACTTACTAACCTCTGCCAATATTCCATCTGTAGCGTTTCTTCTTCTGGCTCTCGTGCTAGGCCCTTGAGGTATGCTTTCTCTTCTTCCAGCCAACTTTCGAAAACGCCGACGTCCGTGACTCCGAGGTCTCGCATAGCATTTGGTAGTACATCGTTACCATTCGTCAGGATATCAAGCGCCTGCTTGTAGTTGCTGTAGAGAAAATTAGCTAGGCACAAAATAATTATGTCAGCCAGCGCTCGCCCATGATAAAACAACTGACATACAAAGATTACTGAACACCTCGAGGTCGTCATTGTGCTCGAAGTAAGAGTCAATGGCCTGTTTGCGATGAAATATAGTGGTATAACGTAGAGGTGACGCAAGTGAGTTTGACTTTGAGAAAGTGCGTTCACAAGTCTCCAAGTCTTCAATGCCGAGACCCTTGATGTAGGTAGTTAACGAAAAAAGCTGACATAAGCGTCTATGGGCATGACCGTGAAATGCGCCAACTAGGCAAGTGTGATGTAATGAACGCGCGAGGGCTCCAATGGAACTGTTGTTGAGGGTAGTGTTGAATTGGCAGCCGATATCATAACCACCACCCAGATTGTCACCAAAAGCGTCCAGCAATTTAGCAACAACTGCTAAGGGATACTTTGCACTGTAGGACACCTGTCAGCTACAGAAAATCAATAGTATACATTACTTACAGTTCCCCACTCTGTACCATGTCTGTGATGAGGAGACAAAACCCATGGCGGCAGACGGCAACAAATATACCGGTTTCATCATATATGCCCCACGCTTTTTGAGTCTTTGAATCATCCATGTTCTTCCAACGTCCTTCGCAAGAGTTCTCTTCAGGTGCGTTCTGACTGACATTGAGTTGTTTCTACATAAAGTCCGCATCAATCACTCACCTCCTGCCCTGAATCGCGTGATGCGTCCTGCGAAAACTGGTCAACGAAGTCTCGAGCCAGGTAACGGTCGCTAATAAACAACTGGCTGGTAGGAAGCTCAGATGATGTACCAGGAGTGTTGTTATTGTCGTCGTCATCGTCGTCATTCAGGGAGCGTCGTATAACTCGCTTCAACGAATCGTTGCCATCCATGGCATAGAGCATCTTGAAGCGAAGCTGGTCTTCATCAGTAAGCAAGTAAGTACACGCCGGACAAGCGTGTTTGAGGCGCCAGTCGGGTGAGTCGCGTTGTAGTGATGTCATTAAGACTGAGGCTACAGTCCGTCTGATTTGGTGGTACAAATCGAATGCAATTGAGAACTGACGGGACAGATGTCGGTGGAATTCAACCTGTGTAAGTTTAGCGCTGAGCACAGGTGAAATTGAAGCTGACCGTACACCATGTAAATCAGACATGGTTTTGACAAATGCTTGAATAGAAAGATGCGGGCTCCTCAGGTGCGCAACACGATAGAATTCGAGAGTTTCTAACGTTATGCCAACAACCGGTGATATTGGAGAGCAAGGCATGACGCCTTGACGAACCATTGCCGAGGCAATGGTTCTGGCCCTGGATGATATTTTGAGTAGCAGTTTCTCAGCAACTGTGCAACCAATCAATCACGTTACAGCAAGATAAACATGGAAGCATACAAAAGGCATCCACCACCATCATAGGCCACTGGCCGCCATCTAAGTCATTAGCTTCATCCGTCTCTTCACTGCGCAGGCGATCAAAGAAATTCTTGAAGCCTTTCTGTGACTTTTCTAAGCTCCATAGAAGGTAAGCTTCACTCAATGCTGGTACTTGCTCATTGAAAGCGTCGTTCCTCCGTAGAACACGATCACGTCGCGTCCGATTGTCACATCGAACAGTCCGGGCACCATTACGATCATTTCTGAGGTTCGTGTCAGTCACTGATCATTTGTTCATACACACACTTACAATCTCCAGACTTCTTCGAGAACGCCTCTCGCCAGGTCACCAAACTCCCCACCAGCGTGGCTGATGGGGAGTGCATCGGAACCATCCCACACATCACCAAAAGTGAAGTCTTCGGAATCTTCATTGATGTCAGTGGGGAGAGCGGAAGAATCTTGGAGAGCTTTGAGAGCTCGACGCTCATCGATTGACATCGCTTTGAACCAGGTAAGTATTTGTTCTGATCTTTTCATGTAACATTGAGCACTCGGAGATGACTTACCTTCCAGACGAATTTCTCGCCGCTCTTTACAGGTGGATGCTTGCTCGACTAATGCCTATGCTTGAGTATTTTCGACACACAGCGGGAGGGGAGTCCATTCTTATCCCGCGATGATCCAATGTGGCGGATGGACCGCAAGGAGATGTTGGTGCGAATTCGTTGAGTCTGACGTCCCGAATTCCTCATGTTAACTAGTGTTTTATTTTTCAGATGGTCCAGGTGCATGTTTCCTCATTGAATATGTATCCACACGTGACGAAAGCCTGGACTGACGCTTAAGCCTGGAGGAAATAGTTCATTGTCGCGTTATGCGTGGACTAATCAGTGTTATAGCCGCTACTAGTACCCGCCTCCTTCTATTCCCTGGTAATCGTATTGACCAATTCCTTAAGCTTCTCACATCCACCATGTCGTGCTCTTCTCAACCATCTGCTGTCTCTCATCATGATGATCATGTCCGAGACTTGTGCCAGTTACTTGAGGGCATGACTGTACTGGTACGTCTATCATATCTATCACATTGGCCACACGTTTATGCTCTAGAATAGGCTCAACAATGGACACGGTTACCTGGAGGCGCAAGACTGTCGAAGAAACAATAACTTATCCAAGGCGCCGCACATGAACTCCCCATGCACCAACCAAACATCATCAGTCCCTCCACTCTCTGCTAGCTTGCGCACCCATGACCCTCTTCCTTCATCATCAGACATGCGATTCTTTCCACCGGCAACGAGGATCGCACTCCCTGCACTGCCAGCCATGCAGTCGCCCTCCAATAATGTCGTGATTCCAACGCCGAATGAGATCAACCACCATGTGATGGTCTGAAGCCCGAGGGCTTCTGGGTGATAACAGTTGGACAAGGAAGTCGGTGTATTCTTCCACTGGTAAGCATTGTTGTACTTTTACTTCTAATACTATTTACAATCTTCAAAACAGGGCTGATGTTGCTGAGCGCACTAACTATGTTAGTGGTAATGTTCAGAAATCATACTCTTCTTTCCAGGACGCACTCGATGTTTACACCGTCAAATACAACGAAGGAAGAGTGAGAGCAGTCCCAATTCCAGGCGGCCCTTTCTGGCCATCTCCAGCTTCCCCCTCCTCATCTTCTAACTCGGATGAACTGTGGTCACAGGTAGATGACGTGTCGGAAACTATGACCCACTGTGACATTAGCTATTAGATGTTTGTACTTCTCTATGTACACAATTCTATGGTGATCAGTTAACAGAACATGCATGTTGGGTTCTGCGTGAATTCAATATTGTTGCAACTGTGCGGCACTACAGATATCGATAGAGCCCAAAACCTGAATGATTCGACTGCATACTAGTAGTTACCTTACTAAGGTCTACATGTAGTAACCGACTCCAGCCAGTAAATACTATACGATCACGATCTTAGTCTAGTAGTCTTAACTTCTCGTAGCTCACACTAACCACGACGTTACAGATGTTAGCCTTCGACATAGTCAGAGTAATTTAGAATTATCTGAAAGTGCTTTACACAATGTTCGCTGTAAGTTCGCATATGTTCGTCATATGTTCGCCATATGTTCGCCATGAGTTCACTATACGTTCGCCATGTTCGCCATGCCAGTGGCTTCATTATGTTCGATATATCTAAGTGGAATATCATTTATTCATCTCTCAGCCTCAGCAATTGATTTCTGATCTGGTGGTCCAAATTTCTGTTGCATGCACATGAGGGATCCTATAATACAGGCTAACTAGTTCAACTTGTTTTCTACTTTTATTTCAAAGAATTTGATCTCAGAAATGACGCAAATAAGCAGATCATATAGTATGACGGTGTCGTACTTGAGCCGCTCCCTGCAATATGGGCAATTCGTATGCACAACTTCCCGAATACTTTCAAGAAGTGCTCGCCCCTCCGAAGCATGTATGCTACAATCCTCAAAGAAAATGGTCGTCCAATATCCCCCCTTGCGTCTGGCATGACTGAGTAGTTCTCCATACAACTCGTTCCACTTATCTTCACACTCCCAGTCCTTTTTCCATAGGTTGACCATGATCTCAAGACTTTGGAGGGTTGGCGAGTCGCAAGAACAACTGAGGAGATCCGAGTCCTGCATAGTGAGTATAGAATTATCGTTGGCTTCAGGAGTAACACTGTGGGAATTGGGACTGTCGACTGTGGGCGAAATGGCCAAAGGGGCTTCGAGTCGGATGGATGGCTTTTGCTCTATGCGGGCTGATTGGTGTTTTTTCCTGAGAGAGCAGTCAGCAAATTCAAGAGACGACATACTAAATGAGACAGTGTTACCATGCCCGCTTACGTGCCATCCGAGCGCGGGCTTTTGCATTTTGCCCATCTCGAACTCTAGAATCGCAGGTAAGCATAATCTCATTTCAAAAATTCAACGCTTACCCTGGCTTCGCAAGCCAGCGCTCTGTAGCCACACGCTGCCTAGCAGCTGGACTGTGAGATCTGTGCCGACTCAAATGACCCTTGGTATGTTAGACATCATATATATAATTTGAAAAACGAGACTTACCATCTGAGTTTGAGGCAGAAAATTGACTCATAAGATTTCGCAACATCGACAGTATTTATGTAAGATAGTATGGTTTTCGTTGTTTGGTTTGTGTCGGTGGGATTCCCCTGCTTACAAAATCTACTTGCCAATAATGCCGTGCAACCGAAAGGAAGCCGTGTAAATCAGGCAAACACAATGTCAACTCTGGTGCGTGATGATCATGTGGTAGTATGGGCTGCTGCACAATGAGCTGACATTCTATAACATAGTACCTATTGGATGATCCCCTCCGAGTCGACATACCTGAGCTGGATTCTCTATTTTCGATCATCAATCCATACTGTGAGTGTTCTACCATTTTTTGTGTCGCTTCTATTGAATGTTGATGAGCCGAGCAGTAACCGTTTCAATTCATCACTCATCAGTCACTTTT
>JABBWB010000117.1:0-125233 GCA_016628085.1 Suillus occidentalis
TGAGCACGTCGATCTCGTTAACATCATCGTTGACGACTGCGCCAAAGCTATAACCAGACGAATATGACTTTCGGTGGATGAGAGTGCGCGTTGATTGTTGCTTGGCAAGACGAACATTAGGAGGGGTGGGCGGAAGAGGTTGAGACGGAGGTCGGCTGGGGCTGGGACTATAGTCTGTGCTGATCGCCTGGCCGATGACCGAGGAAACAGAGCGGGAGCGGAGGTGCGAGGAATTAGGAAGGACGGACTTCCTCTCCTCCATGCCAACGCCAGAGCCAGTAGTTACAGTGAGCAAACCACAATCTTGCTTCTCTGGTGATGCAGTGACAACCACCGTAGTTGCGAGCGCAGAATAATGCCTCTGAGCAATCATTATCCGCGAGGCGAATTCATCGCCTGAAATCCTCGACTGAACCGACTGCTTCCTGATTCTTCCGAATTCCACAGACTGGGGGGTGTTAGGAAACGCGGAATTATTGAATGATTCAGCCTCGATCTGCATTGGCAGAGGGGGCGTCATCTCTCCATCCTCCTTATCATCATCAGGGGGCAGTACAGCTAGGCGCGGAACGGGGGTCATGAGACCAAGCGCCCTGCTAAGCTTGCCTTTCCCTTCCACAGCGTCCCCTTGTGAGAGCCAGACATCTCCAGAGCGTCTACCTTCCACAACTGTGACCGACCCGGACCGCTTGCACTCGCGGTTGCAGTCGGTGAGAGTGACAGCTGGAGATGGTGCCCGCATGCAGACCGAGGGAGGTTCCCCATGGACCTCGAAAAGACCAGTCGGAATAGGGATGGGCGAGCGCATGATGATGTTCATGGCAAGGAGAGGTGAAGACAGTGTGACCGAGAGGGCCAGAAGAAGAGGCGTGGCAGAAGATATGAAACCGTTTCCAATAAAGGATAGGATGTATGGCAGGGACAGCACCTAGTGACCAGCTATTAGAGCCAATCATAACGTCGGACAAGGCCTTACCAAAGGTACCCAAATTGTCATCATCCAGCAGGCGTACCGATAAATCGAGATGTCAACATCATTGCCGTTATGCGCCAGAGAAGCAATACCCCTTTCTGAATCACCCTGATATCCGTATCCTCCAAGAACTCGAGCACTCGACAGAGCAGGGGTCAGGGGTCGAGTGCCCTGGGGAAGAAGCTCGGCGTTAAGATCAACAGCGCTGATGCTACCTTGATGGCTGGTGGGATAGGACCATGCAGAGTGCGAGATTTGAGACCCAGACGGGGAAGTCAGCCATGAGCTCTGCGAGCCGAGACGCGGCCGACCCGGAGCGTTACGACGGAAAGGATCAGGATCAGAGCTTAAAGCATCTGTGGGTGATGAAGGATAAGATGAAGGTAATGGTGGAACTGGCGGAATTAACGCATCACCGGACATAGGCGTAGGCGGATCGAACCAGTAAGATGATTTAGGCGCAAGGGAGGTTTTGGACGTCGTGGCACAGTCGGCGCGCAGGGAATCAGAACGGGGGTGCGTTTGATGAGTCGAGAAAGACCAGTTGGACACTGAGTCATAATGTGTGCTGCCGGCATCAGAGGTAAGCCAGGAACTACCTTCCCTGAGGACGTCAACATCCTCAGTGGCGAATGAGGGGCGGGGTTTGTCCTCAACTTCTTTGGCAGGTGGCCAGCTGTCTGCGGGATCATTAAGTGCAGCCAGATTGCGCCGGATCACCACGAGCGTGTACACAAGACTGCCAAATGATGCACTGCTCAAAACGGCAACGGTAGTGGAATACACCAGGAATCCGATGAAGAAGCTTGGGACACCTCCTCCCGCGATAACACCAGAGAGTACAGTAGATATGAGCCCCAGGAACAGGGTGGGTGCCCACAGCATCCAGTGTTTGGATCCAAAGGACACTGACCGCCCCATACGAATGTGGATCAACGTGAGCGCAGACACAACAAAAAGACAAGTTTGCCTGATTGTCAAGGCAAACCACAACCTTGCCGAAGATGCAGCATCACGGGCCTCAGCCGTATGCTGCAGGACCACCATAATATTCACTAAATGCCTGCCAAATGAAGACGCATAGAGCCAGAACATCAAGGGAAGCCAACCACAGGTGACTCTTGTCTGCTGAAGAGAGAGAACGAAAATTATAGTCAGGCAGTCCAAACTCTGACTAAAAAAAGATTAGCTATTTGAGGCTCATGGGAAGATTGAATACACACGGGAGCGACTCGTCTGCTTAAAGGATGAGGCGGAAGAATTGGAATTACTATGCGAAAAATCACGAAAGCCGATGATAGAAACGAGACAAAAGCCAAAATAAGCGTCGGAATAAAAGGAATCATGGTGAACGTTGAGTGAGATCGTTGAGCGTCGATGAATTCTTGAGTGGGTCTTGGACCTGACTTTATGAGAGAGCGTTGGATGCGTGAAAGCGTGAACGACGTAAGGCCTTCGTAACAAAAAGTCGCGACTGAAAAAAGCGCCCGTATTGAAGTGCAAAGAAAAGTTTAAATGCTTGAACAACTCAGAATCTGAACGTGGCCCAAATAATGCTGGACCCATAATAACAAACAGTACATACTTGTCAACAACGCGTTACCACGTGACTTTTGATTTTTGAACGGAACGTTTAAGTTACAGTTATTGAAGGGAGTCGGCACCATCGTTACAATTGCCAATAAAAAAGGCAGGTCCGTCCCAGACTGCACCGACTGTCATAGCAGCATAGGTCGTTGACGCTGATAATGAAATTTGAAATGAAGTCCATCGAAGTTCGAACCAAATTTCGGCCAAGTTGGGATGGTGCTTGTCAAGGGCTTTAGAAATCAACACAAACAAACAACACGCGCACATCAACATCAATAATGTCGTTATCCCTTTCGAGTTGGAGACAGGATAATGCCCACCATCACTGACCTTCCAGACGAGCTTTTGGACGAAATAGCGCAGCTTTTACCAAAAGGGACACTATTCTCTTTATGCACCGTTTCAAATCGCTTCCAACCCCGTGCGACGCGATGGCTCTACCGCTCTCTGGCCCTGGCGGGCAACGGTGAAACAATAAAGATCTGCAAAGTCCTCGTTTCAAATAAACTCGCTGCTATCTCCGTCCGCAAAGTTCTCCTGTGGCCAGGTTTAGCATTCTCTCGCCTAAGTCTCACAGGAGGGTATGTGCTTGTCCCTCGTTATTTGCATACGTGTAATCACGCTCGTCTAACAGACCCTTTTATCTCTATCTATCCGCATTTTACAAGCTTTTGTCCCGTGCCTTGTCTTGTGCAACAAACGTGGAAAATATTCGGTTAATGTTTCCTTACTGTGGAGCATCTCTGTCGTTAGACGCCTGCGTATTCCCAAACCTTCAATCCTTTGCCACCACAATGGAACCTCATACTCTTGCCTCGTTCGTCAGGAGACACCCACAGCTTCAGGAGCTGCATATATCTCCAAGTGATCTAAGATCCATCCCATTGTCAGAATTCAGCGGAATATCCCTTTCCTCGCTGAATTCCGTTTGCCTTCCTGAATCTTTGCTGTTTATGATTTCTCCGGATGCACCCCTACAATCTGTTTTATCTCCAGAGATTGAGGACGACAACGAAGATATCCCGAATTTTATTAGGCACCTTTCTCAATATTACACAACGCTCTCCGAGCTTCATTTGTGTCGTCCTCACTGGAATGCTGAAGTCTTAATGCATGTTGCAACTTTACTGCCAAATATCAAAAGCTTCACATTCACTAGGATGATACTTGGTCGACGCCACCATTCCAATTTGGCTGTAAGTTGTCGCTTCGCTCCAAAAGCTCACGATATTTATGAGTGCAGTTTTTCGAAGCATGCGAAACAGCCCTTCCTTTTTTCAGCTCCCTCAGTCAATTACGCATCGAAGTTGCACGCAGTCGAGAACTATCGGGCTTTACTTCTGTGTGTGACTATAGATGCGACTTCAAGATGGTTCAAATATGGGGCGACAAATGCCCGACCCTCAGTATCTGTGCCTTTCCATGTGCGTACACCTAATGCCCGAGTATGTTAACGATTGGAAACAACTAAATGACGTATAGCTGGAACCGCATGGCATCGTATTGAGGACAATGTATGGATGCCAGATTTACACCACAAAGCTGCAATTCAGTGGTTCTTTGAGGCCGCCTCCACGGACCAGTTTCCGATCCATGTCATGGGGTCTTTACAGCAGTTCTGCGATTCCAGGGGGAAAGTCGACGCTCTTGGACTCCTGAATTTTAGGTCACCGACAGCCATGGAATCAATTGGCCTTTACCCACAGACAGAGGAGGACGAATCAGAGTTTTATTCAAGTGACTCAGATGAGAACGATATCGAGATGGATGAATAAGATCAAGAGATGTAAGTGACAGGCAACCAAGTCGGGCACTATGTAGTTGAAGAAATCGTGTTGCTAAGGAGGGCCCGACGGTATGTGCCTTACTATATATCACAAATTTTTATGCATTTGATGTCAGCACCCCAATATTGATGTGCGATCATGATATCGTCCCTACCTTCCATGACTGAACGGCACAAAGAGAGCATGGGTATTCATGGGTCCATACAATGAAAGGGTAGACACCATCTGCAGGTCGAAAACTTATCAACACAATTATTTCTGAGCTGTGCCCACTAAATTTGTGAGCGGTTCGACCTCATCCAACATCTTCGCCATTACGTGCCCCGGCCGCCTCGCGAGCAGCACATTCTGCCTGCTCGGCTTGCTCTCTCTCTCTCATTTGTCGTTCGGCTTCTTCGTGAGCAGCTTGCGCTCTCCTAGCTACCTCTACTTGTTCAGCTTCGAACTGTTGTCGTGCTTCTTCTGCCTCGCACATGGCTGCTGAGCAACTGTGGCAGCCATTGCCTGGTATTACGCCTGGCGTGCTGCCTCGTATGCTGCCTCGTATGATGTTTTGCAGGCATCCCTTTGATAGGCAGCTTCAGCTCTGGCGATCGCCTCAGCTTCAGTTTGCTGTTGTGCACTTGCTGCCCAGTCTGGCCGCCTGCTTTGACTTGAGTGCCCTGCGCCCATGAGTATATAACGTTGGTGCTAACAGGATGTCAACGGAGATGACTTCAGCACACTACCTTACTCACTTAAATCAATCGAGGATGTAAGTCCTCTGTGAGAATGCCCACTGCCCTGAGTCTGGGCAGGTCTAGGGTGACTGAAATACACACCACCTTGTTTTAGCAGCCTCGAGGTTCCCTCGAGGAGTCTGTACCAAGGCGATGTGCCGTAATAAAAGAAAGCACCGCGAGAGGCGTCGATACAACTAATGTTGTTCGCATTAATTTAACCTTCAAGATCCCCTCGCATTAGTTTCATGAAGGCACCAGAGGCTACCGAGCGCGAAAGATAGCTTGTTCGAATTAGATACTATCAATACGGCTAGTAGCCTCTATGATCATTTTGGCTCGTTGTAAAGTTCCGTAGCACGATCACATCAAATTAGATACGTGGAGAGCTAGCAATGACTCCCGACATTCCAGACCTAAAATACTACTTCAGATTGGCAGAGTCCAGCGCGTCAGACGGATGGTCCGCTGCATTATCCAGTGATTTGGGGTACCAATGTGACCAGCTGGTGCGGGCCACGTCGCAAGGATGACTATGGCGGCCCAAATGGGGCATGCAATCGAGACAGTGACAATGTCAGAAGTGCGGAATATCACAATAGACAATGATGCAGTAAAGGGTATCGCACTATCAAAGAATGAGCTACTGCCCCATGGCATTTGACCAGCAACGCACCCCCAAATCGAGAATGCAAACGGTAGACTGAGCATCAGGGCAAGTCGCTCGATGGAACTTTTCATTCCAAACATGAATGATGCCTGGACAATAAAAGCAAAGCAACCGGAGGCAGACTTACCACGCGTTCAGCGGGGTATCGCCGACCATCATTGAGTTGTGTAGCAAAGACTAGTGTGACCACAAATGAGCCCATGGCACACAAAGTGGACAGATATGACACAAGGATTGCAGACGTTCGAGTCTGGACAAATGGGACCGCGAGAAAGCTGATGTCAACAGCAAGCAACACAGTAGACTAGCGTAGACGTCGGTCACATCAACAATATAAAGCAAGGCATAACTCACAAAGATTGCGTACCCATTCCTCTCGCTGTTGAGCCTATCGGTAAAATTCCTATACCGCCCCGACTGGATGATCTCTTTTATCAACCAATATCCAGTGAAGGACCTTTCTATGAGCATTAGGGGATCCAAACATAACAAGATTCATGATTCGAGAAAGAATGGTGTTTGATCGCTTATCTGAATATTCGTATCGCAGTTTGTTTGTGTTACGTCGGGCATTTGGTTGTCCATAAAAATTTAGAAAGTTGACGATGCTAGCAACTTAATCAGGAAACAGGGTGCGCTTACTACTGGCGCGATCTCACAAAATCGTTCCATGCATCGAGCTTAAATCAAAGAACAAGTCAGAAGCAATGAACCGGCCATTCGTTTGCAGACCCACCGACGATACGAACGGAATGTCCATGCTCCTTATTGAGGCTGCCTAAAAAAAGGTCAACAACGCTACCACAAAAATCATAGATGATTCACTCATAAGCGGATCCATAAGGCCGAGCATGCTTTCAACCTGGTCCGAAGCAAAAGGTGATAGAGATGTGCCAAGATCAATGTATTCTATCGCGAGTTATTTTGATGCTGTTTGAAATGCATACTAGTGCGTACTCGCCTGTCTGTGCGTGTATAAGGAGTTCTCTGAGTCTGACAACGACATCTTCCGGAAGACCGCGTTTGTTTGGAAATAGATTGACATGCCCCCTGTCGATGCCATGCCGTGAAAATCAGGAAAGGTCCAGAATGGCTACAACAAACTGTCAGCACATGCACTCGGAAAAGTGAGAACATGCGCACTTCGGAGGTGTACGGACCAGTATTCGCTTTCTAGTGCATACCCTGAAGGAAACGGAATGAAAGAAACTTCAGTGGAAATAACATACGGAAAGAACTTACTGACGTGGCTTTTGCGTTCAACTCCTCGAACATCAAGCATGAGGTGAATGGATTTGTGGGCTTCGAACCAGAAAATGATTCGTCTGTCGTGATCAACAAAGTAGTAGTCGATGGTGTTACTATCCCCCGACATGAGCTCCAACGCTAACTCGACCGAAGGAAGCATGGCGATATCTGCATTCCACGCTCCTTCGTACGCCTTCTCAGCAGTCTTGCACATTTTGGCTGCAGTTTCAGGGTCTCGAACATCAACATCAGTGAAAACTCTCTGGGCGATGTGAGTGAATAACGCTATGCAGGAGAAGGGTGAAGACGCACTTTATATGGCTGATAGAAAAACAAAGCCCCCGACGGGTGAGTGAGCGGCTCCCACCCCGCTACTAGGGCAAGATCCCTATGAACCCATTTTAATCTCGCCGCTGGCTCTCAAAGCAAACTGCTTACTCTGAACAGTCCAAAGGGCCTTTTGCGACCTCAAACACTACATACTCATCTTGACTGAGAATGGATCATTATGACAACGCACTTGTTAAACACATATTAATTTACGTACATCTTTGTACTCCTGTCGTTTCGCCTGATCTGGCTGGGTGTGATGGGGGTCAAAGTGATGCCAGGGGACTGCTCCGGCACCGGAGGCCGTTGTGGATTCTGGGCTCGGATCCAGAGCTTGGCATCAGTGGTGAACATGAGTTCCGGGGAGACTGGGTATTGAAAGCCACGGCATGCGGCCCTTCATCGATCTCCGTAGTTTGGACACGAACGTTCGTTGCAGGCTGGCACCCTTCGTGATGTAGAGGTGTTTGTAGCGGCGGAACCGCGAGCGTCGCAGAAGTTGTCAATTTGTCTTGTTCAGTTGGCTGAGAGCTCCCCTGCTCTTGGCAAAGTCTCTCTTTTCTACCAACGGCGACCTGCCACCAGCGTCGAATCAGCCGCAGAAAGTCAAAAAGGACACTCGTGTATGGGCGAGATACAGGCGTCCTGATAATGTGCCTCAACCACGATATGAACTTGAACATGCGAGTGTAATTTTCAGGCATGATCACCAACGATTCGAGGAGGCGAGTCCAGACTCCAGAACGTTTACTAGCAGACGAAAGGATAGAACAATACTCTTGCAGGCCGTGCAGAGCCAATAACAACGTCGAATTGCTAATATGGACGTTTCAAATTTCCGGCCAGCCGCAGGAGCCTGCAGGCCCCCTCATGGTTCAATTTTAAGATGCTGGTTCACTGCCAGGCCTGCTCCGTCAGTCCATCATGTCCATCCTCCTGGATGGCCCTAGACCAGTTTGAGTAATCATAACAGTCGGAACATGACTCGTGGCTGAGGATCGAAATTATAGGAGGCACTATGATGCAGGAACGCAGTGTGGTGGTAGCTGGCTTGCGGTCGGGAAGACAGTACATTGGCGAATTTAACGGTGGCATTGTGTGAGGAGTCACTGCGGTGCGCAGACTTGAGGCAGACTCGGGAGCGGGTGCCTCCGGAGTCCGCATCGACATTGGTGTTGACGAGGTTCGAGTTTGTGTATCGAAAGTTTCCGGTGAGTGTGCAACAGACATAATTAGCAGATGCCGACTCGGAGCAAACGAGTTCAACCCGAATACCACAAGAAAATCGCGCCATGTCAGCAAAGCAGCCGATCACCATACACTGAGCCGTGCACACTGCACAAAGACTGAGAGCATGTATATTTACAGATCCATCATGATATGACCAAAAGTAGAAAACATCTGCAGGTCCAAACCGTATGATAACACCCTACGTGTATTTCTGAGCCGTGCCCGCCAAATCTGTGAGCAGTTTAACCTCATCTAACAACTTCTTCGGAGTCTTGCCAGTAACAGCTGCTTGGAGAGCAACGTTCGATACGAGATAAACAGGCCGATCAGGCAAGTTTGCCTCTTGAAGGTTGGTCCTAATACTACGGACGGTTTCTGCTACGTATTGGTCGCGCGCCCGCACAAAGTAACTGGCCTTGTTTCCACCTTCATCGTCACTGTTATAGCCTATGTCTTTCATGAGGTTCCTGATGTGCTGATCCGCCTTAGAACGGACGATGAAAGCAGGAATGCCGAAGCGCCTAGCATTGGAAAGGAGAGCGACATCAGTAACAGTAAAGCGATTGTTGACCACGACGATGATGCAGTCGAAGACAAAGAGCCCTTGATCATTAAAATACTTCCAATCGGGGACCTTTAAGGTACCCGCCCCGGGAACATCGTACCAGACGATGCGGCTGGACGGGTTTGGATCAGGGTATCTGGCCACCGCGAGGGTGGTCTCGTTCACGCCGACCGCGGCAGCATCAAAATCCATATTGTGCTTGCCCCGGAATGCATTAACTAGCGACGACTTGCCACTACCAGCGATCCCGCTGACAGCGACATGGAAGAAACCCCCGGTATGCTGTATCTTGGCTCTAAAAGCAGAATATTCTTCAGGGCTAGGCACGACAACGGGTCGGGTGCCATCTCGCAATTGTCTTTCGGCTTCCTCTCTCGCAGCTTGAGCTTGCCTGGCTTCTTCAGCAGCTTTCTGTGCAGCGCGCTCAGCTGCTTCCCTCTCGGCTTGAAGTCTCCTATTTTCCTCTTCCCTTGCTCTCTGTTGGCGTTCCTGTTCTTGCTGAGCAGTGATGGCAGCCTGCCTAGCAGCTTCTTCGGCAGCTCGCTGTCTGCACCTCTCTTCTTCGACCTCTCGTGCCAGTCGTTCGGCACGTTGTCTTTCTTCACGAGCCCATGCTTCTGCGGCCTCGCGGGCGGCACGTGCTGCCTGCTCGGCTTGCTCTCTTTCGCGGCGCTGTCGTTCGGCCTGTTCGCGGGCAGCTTGCGCTCTCCTAGCTGCCTCTGCTTGTTCCGCCTCAAAGCGTTGTCGTGCTTGTTCCGCCTCATGCCTGAGCCGTTCAGCCTCTGCGCGGGCTGCCTGAGCGGCACGTTCTGCTTCTTGACGAGCAGCTTCAGCTTCAGCACGGGCGCGAGCTTCAGCCTCTTGTTGTGCATGAATTGCTCCCCAGTCTGGCTCGCTGTGATGTGAGTGTCCCCCGCCCATGACTAGAAGTTCGAGGGTTGTAAATAAAGATTTTCTCGGTCGGTCGGTGACACTAATTTCAATTACTAACCTGAAGCGATGTAAGTCTCTATGAAAGCGCAGTTTAAGAGTCTGTGGTGTCTCGACTGATTTAAATACCACCTACATCCAGCAGCCTCGAGGGTACGTTAAGGGGAGCAGTGCAGTACCGTGATTGAACCAGTGCCGACCCTTGGTATATCACTTAAAACGTCTGACGACGATCATGAGAATAACTTCTTTCGAAGCACATAGCGTCCCCTATTGACTGGCGCGAACACGGTAGTCCGGCGTGTAACTTAGGCGCGTCTGTGCATAGAAGAACGTAGCCAGCCATGACAGGTTAAAGTTTACAACTGTGTTCTGGCTCAGCCACAGCCTGAGTACGCCGGCAATTGCCATCATATCGCCTGTGCGGCAGTACTAACTTTAAGTCACAACTTTTATGTCCTCCGAGTCAGCTTGTGCAATGTCATGATCTATTTAACAGCTTCAAGTCGTGCCTGTTCATAATCCAACGAAAAAATCAATTCCACGAGCGTATATTATCATCAGCGGAATATCACAGTGTAGCCGAGATGAGCGAATCTCGCAAAAGGAAGGTGTTAGAGGGCAACCATTGCGCTGAACCATCTGGATCACACACCAGCCCACAAACATCTTCGTTACTGGAGCGCATCGAATTACCATTGGAAGAAAGAAGTTTACTCAATCGAATGGACTTGAATGAAGAAGCGGCATTGAACAATGATGGCTCATCAGATTCTGTGAAGGGCTGGAACACGAGAAATTCTAGGTCTCCACAGCATACAAACACATCATTAGATCTCCCCAGTCAAAATTCGCCGTCGGTATGTTGTTGGCAAAGAGTTCAGTCACAGTGATACTTACGTTATGCCAACCAATTGAAGCATACAAAACCACGACCGATTGCCCTAAATTTTTTGTCTCAGACTTCCCCAGCGGAAAAGTCCAATAGTGCATTGTTATCATCTGGATTCGAAGCTGGGGTGATTAGCCTGTTAACCACAGGTTTTGACATGCTACGCGAACCTCTGTCGAAATCAACAACTACACACAATGTTGGATCCGTATCTGTTGTAGAAAGGTGCAGGCAACAGCTGGCACCTGTTCTTCTTATGTCTGCCAAATCTCAAGACTCTTCGACGACTCTTGACATTACAGCATGCGCAGCCATGCTCACCGATGATCGTTGCCGCGAGTTTCTGCAACATGCTAGAGATATGAAACTTCAAATGGACGCCCTTGCCCCGCAACCACTGGACAACCCCCAAGTTGTCACAGTTGATGCACTAATCAACAAGGAGGACTTAAATTGCAGCATGAATAGACATGGTGAATCCGCTCAGACTACACGTGTTTGGCTAGATTCCGGGCCACGGAAGGATAGCGAAGTCACATTGGTAGATTCGCCAATTGACAACAGGGCTCTCCTACCCGTCCAGGATTCAAGACAGAGTTCTGTCAAGGATTTTACACTCCCAGTCAAGCAGATCACGGAACATGATGAGGCTCTATCCCCGCACTGCTCAAACTCAGCAAATGTTCAAACATCGACTCCTGCCTCTGTCCCGCATCAGATGGCTTCATCGCCGTCGATTCCTGTGGAAGACATCGAAATGACGACATCTTCAGTATGTCACTCAGCAACCTCGGGACCATTTTCTGCAGATCCTCAGAACATAACAACGACATGCTCTTTTATGGACTCCCATCCTTCGTCGTCGTTACTGAAAATTCCAACCCTCTCTAGACCCGGAACTTGGTTCGGGCGCCAGGGTTTGACTTGGCCAGGCATACTTAACGTTGATTTTGCGGTGGAAGATCCTATTATTTCCGCAGCTTCATCGAGCAGGTACGCACGACCTGCGGTTTTAACTTAGGCGCCTTCCTTATGAGAATCCCAGCTCCCCCAATACTTCATTTACCGTGCAACTTTCTTGTTTCCGCAAGGATTCTCATCATGAGCTTCAGGAAGGAGATAGCCTGGATATTATCCTCAACAAAATCAGGAGTGTGGGAGAGGAATGGCCTACCAAAGGCACCCTCGTGGTACAATTGAATATTGAAAGCACTCATGGGCGGTCCTGGCTTCCCTACGAATTGGTATGGAGCTATTATGGCCGCCTCCAGAAATAAATAACCCAGCGTTTATTACAGGAAAAGGGGGTACTAAATGTAACTCCGTCTATCACGCAAGGTAACAACACGATGCGTCTCATACACCTAAGCGATCTTTCCGACTTTACCTTCGTTCTGTACGCCCTCTCACCAGAGCTTCCAGAGAGGGCGGAGCCTTGGAGGGGACGATGCTGGGCATCCAAAATCACCCAGCCAGACCCAGTGATACTTGACAAAACAAATATCATTCAGCAGTATGCACACATACCAGTTATTGTATCATAATAGTTTACCTTCGTAACTTCAGGTCGTCAGTTTAATCTGCGCTGTTTACCTCTTGCGTTATAAACCTATGCACGACGTGGTATCTTGATACCAATAGCAACTTTCCTTGGTAAACATGACAATTGCATTTGAAGCGCTCGCTTTAGTATTACATAGAAGGTGAGTACACCCTACGTCACTGCCAAGTTTATCGATACGCCTCGAGGCGCGTTACGTTGACCTCGGCAACCAAAAGTGCCTTGCCTGCCTTTCCCCACATGTTCCTTTCTCTCATCATCCTTGTATTGGAAAACACCCGCCATTCCTTGATTCACTTCTTTACGACCTCACGACCTCACTACGGCACACTCACTCGCGCTTAGCCATCTTCACCATATCATGTCCGGTGGAGACGCAACCCATGCCACACCAGAGCCTCCCGACATCAATAGCACAGAAACTGAACGACCAAAAGGCAAACATATCAAGAAGGACGAACGGGGATATGCACAGGTATATCTCGCTCGAGCACGGATTGAGGGGATTGAGAAGTGGAGAGCGGCCGTGGACGCAGCGCTGCAGGCAGCCGAGGAAGAACGTGCGGAGTTTGAGGAAACGAATAGGAAACGACGGCGAATCGAGGAAGATGCGTGGGGAACTCTTGAGGAGACGCAAAACAAGGAAATCGAGGAGGTTTTGGCGCAGGACGTCCCAGTTGAGGTATGGGATTGATTGTTGTCATCTTCTCGTTCCTCCTGATAACCTCCTCTATAGCATACTGACGCGGTGGGAGGTACAAAGCAGAAGCGCCGCAGTAGGCGACATGAGCTCTGGAAAGGCCTCCGAAATATGTTCTTTAATATAATCTTCTAGCCAAGTCTGTCGTCTGATTTCTTATCGTTGGTGTTTGTAATAGCACAATTTGGTGTTCTGGGTGGCATAGTGGGTGGATGGGACCAGTTGAATGAAGATGGTGGCCAGCAATTACGAGACAGAAATTGTCATCGCAACCGTTCTTGCTTGAGCTGGACTGATGCTCATTCCACCAAAGGACGCGCCCAATTCATCGTCGTCTGACTCTCCTCGTTTCGAGGCAGTGATTGGTATGCACAAGCCGCCTTGTCCATGTTCCCGCTCGTCAACTGTGGAACCCTCCTCTATCAGGTCATCTTCATCCTCCTCCTCTTCATCGTCAATAGCCACCGTTGCCCATTCTCGATACACGCCTTGTATGTATTCGCCTGAGCGTGGTAGTTTGAAGGGATCGAAAGGAAAAAAAGTATGCAACTCCTGTGGGCCAGCACTACCGGGTGCTACACCGGTAAACGTAGGGTATGGTGCTCGTTTATTCGCCTCCAAAATGGAAAAGCAGTATGTGAAATCAGTTGCTTGCGCGATGCGAGCAAATTGATGTACGACATTCTGAGAACAGACCTATTTTATAGCAGTTAGCCAAGATCTCTACAATGATGACGGATAGCAAACCTTGAGAGGGTTGAGGTCAGATGTGATAACTCTCTGCACGACTCCAAGTTCGCTTATCCATATCTTCCGCCCCACCGTTTGCTCGTCCGGTTCTTCCTGTAAGTCACGCCAACGGAAGCAAAATACCAGAAATACAGACTGGACAACAGCGTAAAAAACGCTGTGATTATTGCTATCGGCATTGCCAGCCTCGACAGCATCCAAGTGCGCTCCAAGGAACGCGCATAGGACTTTAACGGCCCTCTGTGCGCCCTCACGGTCAATAAACTGTGCGCGTGAAACAAAGCTTCCAATATAACTGCTTGCTGCTGCACGTTCCACGCCACTCGCGCTTGCGCTTCCAAAGAGGGCTTTGTCGACAAGTAGTCCCAGGAAAAGGTCTGAAAATTCGGGATGAAGGGAAGCGTACCAGAAAAGGAGGAATTGGGTATATCTGGACTTGAAAGTGCGGAGGATAGATCTGTCGAAGATGGCTAGAAGAGTATGAAATTGAATTGCAAGAAGGTTATGTGGCTCATGCGATTGCGGGTCGCGATCGTGCGTAGTTGTTGGATGAAGGGAGGGTGAAGAAGGTACGAGGACGGTAGGTATAGATGAATGCAATTTGTTGAAGTGGTCAAATACGAGCTTGAGAATAGCGTCAAGCTTCGAGACCATGTCATGGATGTGTCTGGTGTCTGTGGGAGTGTCTTCAGCATCACTGTCCGATGATGCATCAGACGATAGGTCGCTCAGACCATCGTCAACATCCTCATCCTCATCATCGGAAGAATCCCCCTCTTGCCCTACTATTGTGTCAAACGGATCCAATTCGAAAAGTTCACCGTCCGTAGGTTCGGCGTCTTCGAGCTCTTCAAGTTCTACTTGAATCTCCACCTACGCACAATTAAAATCCAATCGCCCGTAGAAAAGAACACACTCACATCAACCATCAAAGCCCGGTCCACGATAAGGCCCAGGACTCTCTCTGAAAGTTCGCCGCAATACTCGGTTACACGCAGCAAATTTTGTATATAAGCTACATGTGCAGCTTGTGGCTGCCGTTTGTGGGGGAAGTTTCGTACGAGGAGAGGAGCCAGAGATGATGGGAGAGTTGGTACGAGGTTCAAGAGATGTTCAAGAAGAGCATGTTGTCGATCATAGATCACACGCCTCGTTAATGGGGTGGAGCCTTCTAAATTGGAGGTGATGGCGAGAAGACCAGATTCTGCAAGTGACGCGTTAAAACCACTTGAATAATTTTCAAGGTGGTGATAACTCACGATATGTGAACCCCATCGCTATCCTGTTGAGAACAAGCAATAGATATTCTGGGCGCGCACTTATAAGCATTCCGATGAATTCGGTATACGATTTGACGAAGACAGCATCCATGGCAGACCATGGCAGGCGAACGATTGCCTCTACTAGTGGCGCGTGACGCCTCTCGAGACGAGAAAGGACATGCGAGAGTGCTAAGAGCCAGATGCGAAGCTGCAAAGACGGTATAGTAGGCGCGAGCGTAGATTTGTTCGGACTAAACTGGTCGACAAGGTCATCAAATTCTTTGCTATGCCCCTGCGCACAATGATCAGCACACGATCAAGTGATATGCCACATACTCACATTGAGCTTCTCGCGTATGGCCTTATTCACATATGCGAGAAACATGTCCTTCTTGTATTGTTCATCCTGCTTCACCCGCGAATTTGTCGCGATAGGGCGAGAGGTGAACAGTGGCGAGTCCGATGGCATGGATGAGGAGGCTTTGGTATACTTGTCTAGGGTGACCTTTTGGGTTGGTTCAAATCGCACGGAGGGTGAAAATGGCCCAGTTTTGGGTGCTCTTTGATTGAACTGGGAGTGTCTTGAATGCGGGTCCATCGTGACTGTTTATGACTGCTTCGCATCCGGTGTGCAGCTGTGCAAGAATGAAAATCATTCACTATTATTACAAATGAATTATTTTAGGTTATCCTCAGAATTGATTATTCTGGTTAAGTCTCCCAGCCCTCATCACCAACCACAATGGCTACTTCATTCTCGTCAGCTCATAGGCTCTATGTCAAGTCCCTTTACCGTCGCATGTTGAAAAATGAACTGGATTGGGTTGTTCGCAGAGATATATGGCGTGGTCGTGCAATGATGATTAGAGCCGAGTTTGAGAGAAACCGGTCAGTAGCGGAGAATTCAGTTGTCGCTTTGGTCTAACTGGCAGATGGTGTTTGCATATATCAGTGACGTGACTGAGCCGAGAGCTCTTGCCCAGATTCTTGAGAAAGCGGAGGCGTGTCTCGCAAGCAAGTTGCATCCCGACCCTTACATCCGTGAGTCTCCGCGTTTCCGTCATATCACCTCTAAAAAAAGTTATCTTTCACAGCTCCTTCCATGCCAGGAGGAACAAAGTGGTATGTGGCAAATTTTTTATTCTCGTGTCCGTCCGTAGTTGAGTTCAAACTCATGCAGGGAACGCAATGTACCTGTACGTTTCATCTTTCGCTTTTGTGCCATCGTATCCTGACACTTCCTTCGACAGCCTACCATTGCTCCTATATACGATCATACAGCTGCTGTACATCATTAAACATCGCATACCTGCATCAGTACCCAATGCACTCCGTTGTGTCGATCATCAGCCATCTGGCTATGTCTACCGTACTGTCGCCATCTGATCCCTTTCTGAAAGTTCAGCATTTCCAGTAATACGGGGATAGCCAATGTTCCATCAGCATTGTGTGCACCAGTTATGTACATCAGATGTGATGCTGGTGTTAAAGACCATTGCTAAACGACTTGACGGCACTTCCACTGCTCACATCTCCAAATTCATTTATAATTGGGCCCACACACGTAAGTTCACCAGTCAAGTCAAACCATCTACCGTCCTTCTATACTCCTGCATATACATTCCGCTCCCAATCATCCCGCGCCTCCTCAATCTTTTTACCTGCATGCAAATCTCATCCCAGAGTAACCTCGTCCTCATATTCGCCGTTCATTCGTTCACCGTTCGGAAAGTAGGGTATCGATCAAAGACTTTCCTTTTGTTCAAAGGGTTATCACCGGCGTCAGAATCATGTTGGTTGCTGCAGCGGCGGACTTTAGCAATATGGAACCCATGACTGGTATCCTCACTTGAGTAATGAAGTGCGGGCGAGGCGCAGCGAGACCACTTGCGCTATTAGCAGACTGGCGTTGATATTGGTTTGAAGGATGGTAACTCTCCATAGCGCTTTATCTGCTGGAGCCAATCGTCAGTCCGTCCACCCTGGATGTTATGAATACGTTGGCAAGGAAGAGGAGCAAAGGGTCGAGTGTCCCCGGCCCCTTCTGAATATCGTCAACTAGTCACCTTTACTCTTATTCTAGCCGCCTTCGAACTTTCGAACCCGCCATGTCGTGATCTTCAAACCATTCCCCGAATTCGAAAGGTGGAAAATAGTGGCAGGAGATAAATATCATCACAAGAGTGGCTACCTCGCTCGATATGTGATGCACCAGGCTTCATCACCTCATCTCTTCGACAACAGGAAGTCCCATCGGGCAAGCCCAATGATGCAGAGGACCCCATAAATATTCACCAGAAGCGAATCAATCGTGAATGGACAGTTCCACTGGCTGCAAGGATTGGTGGAAAGTATCTCATTGCCAAGTAAGCCCTAGCAGTTCTGAACTGGAAGAACCCTCGGGAATTTGATCTGTTAGGACATAGGGATACCACGGTAGAGTAATGGAGCTCCGCGATGTATGAAGAGATGGCAGCAGATGCTCTGCCGTGCAGAGATACAACAAACATGGAACTAGACCAATGAGTACTACGTTAAGGACATGTGCATCCTGTGTCTTCGATAGACGAGGCAGAATTGACCTGCGCCTGGATTTAGTTGTGCCATTCAATTTGAACCAGTGTAAGCACATTTTGACCGGGCATAATATTATCTGATGATCCGTTCATTGACGTATTACCACAGGCATAACAAGCTGGCCCAATGCTCGAGGGTTGGCGTAGCTCAGTGCACGGAAAATGGCCCAATCAACTCATACATTTGAGAGGAAAGACTGTACAGCTGTACTTTCGGCACGACCAGATGCTAGACACGATATGTAGAGTGTTGTATTTGGGAACCTCGATCTCCAATGAGACGAGGATGAACGTACCAACGGCAGCACCACTGGCGACTCGGGGGAAAACAGTGTCGAACCTTAACGAACGTAGGGGTCAGATGGTCCTGTATATGTGATGAGCAATCAAAGTTAGTCAAATCCGTTTATCCAGTGGCGCATCTCAGTTCTTTAGATCACAGTCACGCTGGACGGACAGTTCAGGAGCACGATGAACCCTTAATTACCTTCTAGAAAGGAAGGGACTCGGCGAAGGCACAACCAAAAATTTTACCAACAACCCAGCTGAATTCAAGGGTTGGGGGGGCTGCCCTGAAAAATCATCAACATCAGTCTTCTTTCTTCTAGCCGTTTGTCTGATGATGTCTGATTAGGTCTAATTCATAGATAAGCAATTGATAAGCACTGGCAGCTATCGATCATCCACGGCTGATTTAACATCCCACCACTGTGGCGGGCGCCCACGAGCGCCCATAGATTTGAAAAAGAAAAATTGTCAGCAGCAACCACCCAACCAAAACAGACAAGAAGCGAGTACCAGTGGTCAGGCGTACGCTGTCCCCTCTTCTCAACTCAGTTTGTATGATGTTTTACACGCCAGATACCTATGAATGCCAGAAGGACGCAAAGTTTGTCCACACTGATAGTACTTAAGATCAAAGGGCGCGTGATACGCGCCGGTTGAGCTCATATTTGACTTGACGCTTACTATGATTCTGCTACAACGTGTTTGAAATACCTAGTCTGGTCGTAGCAGAAGCTCTAATCATGGGTACCACTTGTACTGGACAGTGTAATATGTCTAATTTAAATTCGTCAATCTTTCTCCCTCAGCATCCACAATAAACACACCCCCTCTGCCTGTTATTTCACTCAGCTGCGCAGGCAAAGCAATGAGCTCCTCATTCTTCTGCTCAGCACTCCCACACAGCACCGCATTCTCGAAGTCGATCAATGTGACAGATCAATCTGATGCCACACGGAAGTTGTATTTGTTCGGATCCCCATGGACGATATCTACCGCATGCAGGCGCTGCACCGCGTCATGACATCCCTGCAAGTCTTCTGGACCAGCCGGTCGTCCGTGCACTTGTTCAACTAAGAACCCTATCACTCTGTCACCTTCGACGATGTGCCCAAGGAATGCTGGGCCCACGCCACGCCCGTCGATCGCTCGGTACACAATAGTTTCTCTTTCCATCTGTGCGATTTCAAAGTCGAACCTGGCAATTTTGGCAATCACCGGCCTCGAAGCGTACTGGACGACACGGACGCGTGAGGTTATGGTTTTTACGAGGGGTAGTGAGAGATCATCCACTTTGTTTGGATGCCATTGCTCGCGCACTTCTGGTAACGTCACGTCCATGCACTGCGCTGTGGGATTGCCATCGGAGCCCTGCATCACGCGCACCTGAACCCAATTGCCTGATGGTAGAGGTGGTAGTAGGGGCAATAGGTCCATAGGGAAGGATAACACATCACTAGGGAAAGTTCCTGGTTCGATGGTAACATATTTCACTTGACTGCCTATGCGCAAGCGATATACACTTTCCTCAGTATCGGTGTCTGAAGCGTCCACATACATCGAAAGAATTTCCTGCACCATTCTGATCGTGATTACAGATTTGCACATGAAAGGAATGTCATTCCTACCATGTCGATGCCAAAATTCGCCGGATCTGCGTCTCCCATCTACGTCGATCGTGTTACTACTTGATATCTCGTAAAAGAAATGGATGTTGAACTCACGGGTATAACCTATGTATAGAAAGGACGCTTGTCTTCCTTCGTCTGTGTACTGGCTTGGAGACACGATGATGGTGCAGAACGGCGTTCCAGGCGTGATGTGTGAATTTTCAGCTGTTGGCGCAATCGTGTCGAAGGAGAGAGTGCAAGTAAATGAATAAACTAGATGGGTTGGTGATCACATATATTATCGTATTGGCTAATGTATCATGAGAGTTGCCAGCGCGCGTTGAGCGCACGAGACTCTAAAAAGTCCGAGTCAAGGAAAAGTTGTGTGACACGTGCGCGTGACCAGTTGTGCCAAATAGATTGATGATGAGGAAATCACTCACCTGAAGTTTTCTTAGACTTTGTTCCAGTTGGCTTGTAGTGGACATTTTTCGAGATGTATTAGTAGCCAGAATGAACTTGGTTGTAAGATGTGAACGTCAAATTTCAATCATGCATAGTGCTGTATTTTTCGCAATCATGCTCAGCGAGTGTGGGTCCAGCCAACGAAATGTCTTGCTTGTTGTTTGTCTACATAAGTATTCAGATCTGCAGATCCAGATGCCGCGTGTGGCGTCTGCACCCCATTGAACAAGCAACCCCCAACTATACCATGTGATTACGGTCTGTTTTACTCTAGCATCTGATAGTGTCAACCTTTATCTTACACCCCCGTTTTATCCCGTGCGGCAGCGCGCATGATACCTATTGGCTCACTAGTTTCACGTGCTACTTTACAGAAAACCCTATATAAGCCCCAGTGGATAGACTACAGTAGTTTTTGGCGTTCTTGCAACTAAGCTATTACCTGGTGATATTGCTTGATCGTCTTAGTCATCGCGTGTGCCTTCACCTCAAGTCCTGTGACTTCGAGCTGTCGCCACATATTTTTTCACCTTCACTCTAGCTTTCTCTATACTCTACCTGCCGTCCTCTCAACCTAGGTTTGGCCAACCTCTGGCGACGAGTCGGCAACAACAGCAACAACAACCTAACATCCAAACCATCAGTATCGAAATGTCTAAACCCCGCTACGAGTTCCGTCCTCTCAACAGCCGGGCCCGGGGGATTTTACCCAACCAGAAGATCCCCGGTGCCCTCCCTACCACCCCCGCCGACTCCACGTTGACGTCAGCGGATGATACCCCTGACCTGACACCCGCAGAGGTAGCCAGGTCGGAGAATTCCGCCCTAAGGACTGTGCGTTCGTTTGACGACGCTGTCCGGGCGAGTAGCCCTTGGCTTGGACTTCGTGTCCCCAAGGAGACGTCCACAGAGCTGGCCTCTGTGGGTAATACCCCTGTAACTAGTGTTAATAAGTCTGTAGAGGACGTTAATGAGTTATTGAACTCAACTTTACCTCCCGCTCCCAGAGTAGCGGGTCCTGACTCCGAAAGCGATGAGTCCGACGACGACGGTCGTCCCTGGATCACGGTGCGACGTAAGAACAGCCGTGAGGGTGCTCGCCCTAAGGACAACGGGCAAAACAACGAGAAGGCTCACCTTCTGAGTGATGAGCAACGTAGGCTCGTGAGAGAAGCCGAGCGTCATATGACGGATGAAGAGCGTGACCGGGTAAGCCGAAGACAGTCGACGGTGAACCCCCGGGCAGAAACCGAGAGTCTCGCATCAAGACATGCAGGACCTTCGAAGGGCAAGGCTCCCGATCCTCGAGAATGGGGAGCTGTGGGCATCAGCGACGATGAGCTGAATGCAGATGCCCAGCGCGCCGAATTCGACGCTTGGAATGCAGCTAAGGCAGCCGCGGACGTTAGTGACACTGACCCAGGGGAAACGAGCACTGAGAAGGCTACACCCCGAAGCATCAAGTACTCCAAGGAAGAGGTGGAGCGACTCGTGCAGGAACGGGCCAGCGAGGCGATACGCGCTGCAGAGGCCCGAATGGAACGGAAATACGAAAAGAAACTCCGTGAGCTAAACCGGAAGCTCGAACGAGGGCCCAAGACAACTGAGAAGCTCACCGATAAGGGAGCGGGTCATGAGGCCAGGTTAAAGCACGTCAAAGTCCTGGTGGACAAGGCAGTGAAGCCGTCATCCAAGACCAGGGCAAGGAGTGCCACACCTAAGGCAATGCAACCGGTGAATCAGGTAACCTCAAAGAGTTACATCGGAAAGGCATTGGGACGTTCTCACCTGGATTCCGACCCGTCCGATGACGACTCTAGCAGCAGTAGTAGCTCAAATGACTCTACGTCATCCGAGTCCACTGGGTCACCAGACTCGTCAGATGACTCCTCCAGTACCGATGGAGACGCTAAGCGCAATAAGAAATCTCGTAAGAAAAAGAGGAAGTCATCCAAGCGAAAGAGACACACCATATTAAAACCAGTACCTCCTATGGTATATGATGGCGAGGTAGACCCGCGGGCGTTCCATCGATTTATTACCGAGGGCACGGCGTATGTGAAAGACGGACGAGTCAGATCCAAGGCCCGCGTGTTCACGCTGTCACACTACCTAACTGGCAAAGCACATGAGTTCTATATCAGAGAGGTAGCAAGAGACCCTTACCGGTGGAGACTGCCCGAATTCTTTACCGAACTATTCAATCACTGCTTCCCTGTAAACTATAGGACTGAGCTGCGCGCTCAGTTGAAACGTTGCTATCAGAATGATAAGACAGTGCGAGCTTACTTTTTCGAACTAAGTGAGCTCTGGAACATGATAGGCGATATCGACGAGCGTCAGCGAGTCGAACGTTTGTGGTTTGGGCTGAAGGCGGATATCCAACGTGAACTCTGGAAGAAGGAGTTAAATCCCGAGGTCTCGAGTTTCAACCAAGTCCTGGCAGCGGCTGAGGTCATCGAAATATCCCTGTCAGTTCCAGTAGGCAGGGAAAAGAAAGCTAAGAAAGGTACTACGAACCTTGAAAGCTCAGCTGTGACACCCGAGAAGGGGCGCAAGGACAAGGGCGGTCGACGACACGAAGCCCGGAGAGGAAAATCCAAGGATACTAAGTCCCAGGATAAGTCCCGGCCGAAGGCAACAGCAGGCAACAAGCCTCAAGGGTCGACCAACAGACGATTCGAGCCCCTCCCGAAGGAGGAACACGATCGTCTAGCCGCGGAGGGGAAGTGCTTCCGTTGCAAGCAACCTGGGCATCAGTCCCGACATTGCCCAGAGAAGAATAAGGTGAAGGGAGACTCACCTGGGAAGCCGCCTGGGGTATCCAGCTACGGCATACACGTCAACCTCGACGAGGTTGATCGGCTGAGAGACCTGGCCGACACGACCGAAGCCGGCAACGGCTTATTCGTTGGGGCCATGTCCTGCGCGGACATGGCCCCTCGGCCGACCAAGGAGCTTCACCTGGATAGAATGGGAGATCCCTTAGCAGAACGAGCCCGGATATTGCTATCCGGGACTCTGTACCCTGGGGACGACCCAACCAACGCGGACCTACTGTCATGCGACCGATTCTTCCTGTACCGCGTGTCCAGCACGGAGTACACCATCATGGACGCAGGGTGTCGACTGGACCCAGAGATCACGGTACCCATAGCACTCTTGACGAACCCGTGCTTCGAGATAGACCGATGGTACTGGCGCCATCTCGGACTAAGGAGGGGGTTAGACAAACAAGACCTCAAAGTGAGCGAACGGAAACGCACCTGGAGACCTGGCTGCATGGGAGACGCCCTGGCGGAACACGCCGTGTATCTGCTGAACGCTAGAACTCAGTATCCCCACGACGTAGCAGCATGCAGGATACCAGACCGTTTCCAGTCCGAATTCCTTGGTGATGGCCAGTACGTGTTGTACGACACCGCAGTGTCCTTCGGCGCAGAGGTAGATGAGAACCTGCTAATGAACCCTCACTTCAACGTATCGAGCTGGTACGCGAAACGACTCACTCAAGGATATAATGCCTTACAAGACATGTTTGATGAGTGGGCGTGCGAGTGGGATGTGTTCCGGCTCTTCGATCGAGGGCCATTGTCGCCTCTCGACGCTGCACTGGATAAGTTAGCCAAATGGCTGGTGCAACCCATACCACCCATGCGCATGGTTCATGAGGGAGGGAAAACTCACGTCATCGAGTTCAACGGCGTGTCAATTCCCACAGGCACGTATCCGGCGTTACAACTGCAATGCGGCCATGACCCGCGACTTCAAACGGCTTTTACCCAAGCCCATTGTCGTGGTAGTGCACATTAACGGGCGACCCGCACGTGCCCTGATAGATACTGGCTCGTTAGCCGACTTCATGTCTTTGACATTGGCAGAACAGCTGCGCTTACCATTGATCCAACTGGCAAAACCCTTAACCATCCAGCTAGCCGTCCAAGGCTCCCGCTCCAAGGTGAACTATGGTGCAAACGCCCGCGTTCAATACCAAGGTATTGATGACCAGCGGTATTTTGATGTAATTAACCTGCAGCAATATGATCTCATATTAGGGACGCCGTTCCTATACCAGCATAAGGTTACGGTGGGGTTTAACTCACCTAAGGTCTTTGTTGGTAGCAACACGCCCCTGCCCATGAAGGGAGAGGAGGTCTCGGTGTTGGAGTCCCGGGCAGCCGAGATATATGCCGAGGAGCTCGACAAAGTGAGAGAACACTTGAAGGAGTTAGCAAGGCCATTGTGCGTCAAAGCATCGGAGACTGGCTTACCCCCATTGAGAGCCATTAATCACACTATCCCGCTGATAGACGCGGCGAAGGTGTATCACTGGCGCCCGTCCCGCTGTCCAGAAGCCATGAGACCACAGTGGACTGAGAAGCGCGCCGCTTACCTTAAGTCAGGGCGCTGGCAAGTCACCAGCGCCGGGAACACAGTGCCCATGCTGTTCTTGAAGAAGCCGGGCTCAGACCGGCTTCGCACAGTGTTTGACCTGCGGGAACGGAACAACAACACCCGAAAGTTGTCCTCCCCGCTGCCAGACATGGAAGGGATCCTGCGTCGGGTCTCACGCAAGAAGTACAAGTCCTTAATAGATGGTCAGGACGCGTATGAGCAGATACGAATAATCCCCGAGCACGTACCTCGCTCGGCAGTGACTACCCCAGACGGGAACATGGTGAGTCATGTGGTCCAGCAAGGAGACTGCAACGCCCCGGCAACGTATCAAGCGCTGATGAATCACCTTTTCGGTGAATACATTGGCCGGTTCATGGATGTCTACCTGGACGACATCATCGTGTACTCAGATACCCTGGAAGAGCATGTTGAGCACATCAAAAAGATCCTGGCTATATTGGAGCGAGAGAAACTCTACCTTAGCGAGAAAAAGATCCAGTTTCTGTGTGACGAGATTAAAATCCTCGGTCGCGTAGTCGGAAAGGATGGTATACGCATGGACCCGGCCAAGGTCGACAAGATCTTGGCCTGGAAGGTCCCCACGAACCGAACGCTCTGCAGAGGGTTTATCGGCTCAGTGGGATACCTGGCTGACGACATACACAAGGTCCGCTTACCTCTGGGTGTATTGTCAGAAGCCTCAGCCGACAGCGTCCCGTTCCGTTGGACGGACACAGAGCAACGTGCCTTTGACGAAGTCAAACGGTATGTGTCAGCGTGCGCGTCACATAGCAGGATGCCTTTGGACTACTCACCTGGGCATCCTCGGATCTGGATGATGACGGACGCTAGTGCCACGGGCGTGGGTGGTGTGATTGCCCAGGGAGACGACTGGCGTAAGGCCCGCGTAGCAGCATTCTACTCCGCGAAGATGTCCTCCGCTCAACGTAACTACCCGGTCCACGAGCAAGAGCTGCTGGCTGGGGTTGAGACTATGATTAGACATAGAGATATACTGCAGGGCGTGAAATTTACCTGGTTAACCGACCACAAAAGTCTGACCCACTTCCCCAGCCAGAAGAACCTGTCGGGTCGCCAAGCCCGCTGGCAGGAAACCACGGGGGAGTTCGACTTCGACATCGAATACGTACCTGGCGAGGAGAACGTCCTCCCGGATGCGTTGTCACGCATGTACGAGTTTGACGAGCCGGGTACAGTGCGTGCACCCAGCGAATATGTCACCCTCGAGGGTGACGCCATCGACCCGTCATTGGTGGGCCTGATCACCATGCCGGTGACAGTGGGGAGGGAGGCGGAAGCGGATACCCCTCGACGGAGTGCCAGGGTGGCAGCAGCTAAGGCTGGAGTGTCACCTGTCGGCAATCCCGACGATACCGCTGCCCCGGCCACGAAACCCGCAAAGCCTGCAAAGACTTCTGTTAGTCCAGCAGCTAGCGACGCTCCACCTAGCGCACCTGCCAGACCACGACCTCGGGCACGCGCCCCTGTGGCACCTGCTGAGACGGGCCGCCCTGAAACGTCGGCAGAGTTTGCGCGCAGGGTGCGGGATCGATTCGTCTTGAAAGGACCTGTCAGCCGAATGGAGGGGGGGGAGCACCCAAGGGTGCAGAACGAACACCCACCTCCTGCCCAAAGGCGGGAGGAACAACCACCACGGTCCATTGAGGAGGCCGAAAACATGGCCGAAGGGCTAACAGAGCCTGAGGTTACAGCCCATAAAGCTGCCCATAACATACCCTGAAAAGGAAGAGATGTTAGCCGAGGTAAAGGGACGGTACGAGGAGGACCCGTTTTTCAAAACGATACTGGACGCACCTTCGTCATATAAGAACTTCCAGCTCCATGATGGATACCTGAGACTGCGCCTGCAAGACAGGGAGCTGTTGTGCATCCCTGACATCCTGGTGAAAGGAAGGAAGTTGCGCGAGGTACTGATCGATCAAGCACACTCGCTGTTGGCGCACTTGGGCGCAAGAAAGACAATGTCTTACCTACGGGAGTACGTCTGGTGGAAGACCCTCGTGCCGGACGTACAGGCGTTCTGCGCCTCATGCAACACCTGCCAAAAGAGTAAGCCGTCAAACCAGAGGCCTCTTGGGCTGCTGCACTCACCACAGGTCCCATCTAGGCCCTGGGACGCCATAGGCGTTGACTTTGTGGGCCCACTGCCGTTATCTGCAAACAGAGACGGTGAGTTCGACAGCATAACGGTGATAATTAATTTATTTACCGGGATGGTGCACCTGGTCCCGAGCCAAACGAACTACAACGCTAAGGAAATTGCTGAGTTAATGTTCGCAGAAGTGTATAAACACCATGGCTTACCGAAGGTACTCATAAGCGACCGAGACGTCCTATTCACTAGTGGGTTCTGGACCCATCTGAATAAGTTAATCGGTATCAAGCAACGAATGTCGAGCGCTTACCACCCTGAGACTGACGGTTCCACCGAGCGCGCAAACCGAACCATCGGCCAGATGATCCGTAGCACGATATCCCCCAACCAAACGGATTGGGTGGGACGACTACCTGGAATCGAGTTTGCTATCAATGTAGCCCACAACGAGACCACGACGTACTCACCCTTCTTCGTCAACACGGGGCGGATGCCCCGCTCGATGATATGGGATAGCCCTGAACCAGACGAATACCCTGGGGTCAGAGTGTATGCACAACGTATGAAGGCAACGATACTCACCGCCCATGATGCGATCCTGGCTGCCCGCGTGAAGCAGACAACGGAGGCGAACAAACGGCGAAGGGCGTGCCCCTTCGTGGTAGGGGACTTGGTATACATATCCTCTAAAAACATCAGTTTCCCGAAAGGACTGGTTAGAAAGTTCATACCTAAGTACATAGGACCTTATAAGATCCTAGAGGACTTCAAGAATAATTCTTATAGGATTGACCTACCTGACAGGCTGAAACAACGAGGCGTTCACCCCGTGTTTCACGCGTCCTACCTCCGCATACACGTGCCCAACGACGACCGCCGGTTCCCAGGCAGACTGGACACACAAGTCGCGGAGTTCGAAGGCCACGTCGAGAATGAATGGGCCGTAGATAAGATAACGTCACACCGAGGCACCAAGATGGACGCGGACTTTGAAATACTCTGGAAGTCCGGTGATAGGACTTGGCTACCTTACAGCCAAGTCGAACACTTGGACGCGCTAAGGGACTACCTCTCCCTGATCGGCGCTGAGACCATCGATGAGCTGGCGGATGGCAACGGGGAGGCACCAACTGACAATCCCCAGGTGTTTTTAGGACACCTATGTCTCACTCCTTATCACATAAATACCCTGCCCCCCATCTTCTCATCCTCGACATCCCTCCATCTCGACGACCGCCCCCTGCTCGCTATGCACAACCCCACGCTCCATAACTTCGTCCCCGCTGGGCCAGGCATGTATGTCTTCTCTGACATGCACGTGCCCCCGCGCCTGTACTCCGTGACCCGGGAGCAGGTCAAATCCTTCGTCACCTACGACGCCCTCTTGTGTTCAGGCGAAGACCGCGCCAACCAACCAGTCCCCCTCGGCTACGACGAGTTCGCGTACGCCTTCAACTTCAACGAGCCAGACGTGCTCGTAAAGTTTACCACCATCGAGGGTGACAATGTCGTAAAGGTCAACGGACCTGCTGTGACCACCCCATTCCTCGTTGGAGATGACGAAGAGGTCCCTCTGGACGTGGTCGCCCAACCTGCCCCAATCAAGGAGGGGTTATCACGCGACCCGGACGGAGGGCGTTGGTTGAACCAACGCAAGGCCGCTTTGGTGGAGGATACCCTGTGGGACAACCTCGCTAGGTCCCACCGCCAGAACCTCAAACGTGACGAGGCCATTCAGGCTCGCAAGGACAGGAGGAAGGGGCCGTACTCACCATTCTCATCCCCCTCACCTGTTCCCACCAACCATCATCCCCGTCTGCCTACTCCCAGGGGTTCTGCACCCCACGCGGGCAGCTCCAACCAAACCACAACCCCCTTGACGCAGGATGATGTGCGCATGAACGACGTGGGCGAAGCGGACCCTTTTGCAGCCCCCGGCCCTCTCACCAAGAAGGGCAAGGGACGCAAGGAATGAGGGGTCTTGCAGACCCCTGAAGGGGGGTATGTGGCGTCTGCACCCCATTGAACAAGCAACCCCCAACTATACCATGTGATTACGGTCTGTTTTACTCTAGCATCTGATAGTGTCAACCTTTATCTTACACCCCCGTTTTATCCCGCGCGGCAGCGCGCATGATACCTATTGGCTCACTAGTTTCACGTGCTACTTTACAGAAAACCCTATATAAGCCCCAGTGGATAGACTACAGTAGTTTTTGGCGTTCTTGCAACTAAGCTATTACCTGGTGATATTGCTTGATCGTCTTAGTCATCGCGTGTGCCTTCACCTCAAGTCCTGTGACTTCGAGCTGTCGCCACACCGCGGAACCAATTCGTATCGTCGCCATCATTTGCGCACTCCACCCAAATTGAAAGAAATCCCTTGATAATGCTGCCAGTAGGCACACCGCTGTTCGATAAGTGGTGTTCAACTCAATGACTGAATGACTATTATCACAGTGATATGCACATGCTTAATCTACAGTCCAAATCAATGATTAATGCACCTCGGCACCTTGCCAAATTACACTACCAAAGTCCCAACACCTGCATTACAAAAACGGCACATTCTTCATCTCCCCCGTAGCAAGAAAATCCTCATCAAACGCCTCCTCAGCAGCCTCCTCCTCATTCTCTCCACCCTCCTCTCCGTCATACTCATAACCCTGCGCCTCTTCATCCCCATCCCTAACATCCACCCCAAACTGTTCATCATCTAACGACCCAGGCATACTCGTCATACTCGTGCTCCTCGGACGCCGTTTCCGCACACTCCCCTCCTCGACCTCTGCATCCTCCTCATCAGAATCCAGGAATGTGGACGATGACGAGCGCGAGTTGACGCCGCTGGATGAAGACTGCGTGAGCGCTACCAGTCTACCACTGAGACGTTCAAGAGAGGACATCTGCCGCAAATGTGTATGGCGCAGGCCCATCGTTCGACTCGGCGTGCCCTCGCGCGCCACTACAGGCGGCGGAAGTGAAAACTGCGTCAGATCCCGCGATTGCCTCCGCCCCACGAGGCTGAAGTTGCGTAACCGTGCAAGTGTACTCTGATTAGACGTATCCGATCGAGCGCTCAGGGCAGGGGAAGGAGGCGTAAGGTCAGGAAGGGCGAATTCTTGGACTGGCATCTTCCAATAATTAAAATCTGTGAATTCCGCTGTCCATTTCCGATGTATTGGAGGGAACATCTGATCCACGATGTCGGTCATATGTATATAACTAACAATGAACGAATGAATATGTCGAATACAAGAGCAAAACAAAGTACGCACGATGATTTATACCCTGCCAGTTCGAGGAGTTCCATCTTGACCTCACCGGAGGAATCTATTGTAAATATCCTCGCACTTGGAACATTCACGCTGCGATATGACAGCGCATCCGTTATCCGGTTCCCAAACCCGGCATAGAACGGTGTGCGCGGGCTCTCACCGAAAAGACGCTGGATATCCCTCAAGCACGCCATCTTGAATACTTCGGGCTTGCGCATAATCACCTCGCTGGTGCAAACATCAGTAGCTTCCCTCTCTAGATTAATTGAGTATCATACCGGTGTAGCGACGCCATCAGCCGGTCGGGGCTCATGATGACGGGACCTTCAGGAAGTTGATAATCGTCCTGCTTGATACCCTTGAGGTAGTCACGCGTAGAATCTGCCTGCCCGATAGCTCGTGAGGTGAGATACATAATCTTGTACCCGTTGCGCCTGATATCGGTGTACAGCTTAGCAACGCCAGAATGTGTCCAGTCACGACCGATCATAGCAAAGACATGGCCAAGGCCATCAGACCTACACAAGTATTAGATGCATACACGGATGATAAGAGAAACCTACTTGGTGATTGTACCATCTATATCAGACACCACAACAAGATCGGTCGAGTCCCATACAAATATCCGCGCCGTACATGCGGGCACAGTAGAATTATACAAAGAAAACGTGATGGTATTAGCACCGGACTTAAGGTTGAGGGATTTCTGGAGAAAATATCAGATGTTTGAGAACTGCACGAAACATTGAAGACTCACCAGTTGTTCAGAGGTCAACCGCAGCGTTTTGGCATACCTCTTCTGTGTTCTCGCAATCTTTGCCTCCAATGCCTTACTCAAGGGTTCCATAATGTCTGGAGCAGGTGTGGCAGGAGGGGCTGACACAAATTGAGGAAACGCCGTATGCTGGGGCACAAGAGGAACATGTTTTGGCAGTGTCTGGAAAAGTATCATGAGCCGCTGTGCTTCTAATCCTCACAAGACTCACAGATTCCGTCGGAGATGTATTCGACACCCTCAAAGGAGGCCGGTCAGCCTCTGTTACATCCCGGCTGCGATTCCACCACCTTACCCAACTGCTCGACGTCGGTTTCCGGTGTGACTCTGGCGGTTCCGAATCCGCACGCTTCATCTCTCGCTCGTCCCCACTCGATGCCGGTTCTCGCTCATCGGCACTGCTGACCTCCCTCTGGTCCACGCCCGGTTCCTGTTCCTCTGACATGGCCAATGGGGGCTCTGACATCGCCCTCGATGGTTCCTTTGGTGCATTCTCAACCCACAACCTCAAAGCATCCATCAACGGGCTCCCATCTTCCCTCGTGATATACTGCCCGCCCGCCCACCTAATCACCAACCCATCATCCTCTACCACCCTCGTCCTCACTTCCCCAATCACCAACTCCTCAGACACAAGCTGCATATAGTCAATTCTTCCCGCCTCAAATAGACGCACAACTTCCACTTCATCGCTCCCATGGAAGATCCCACGTTTTGACGCAGGTACAAGCGAGAGAGCAAATGACAGCGCTTGGCCCTCGATATGAACAAGGAACGTACGTGAGTCAGATGGGTGCGTGGTAAGAACACCGCCCGAACCGAATCCGTGCTCAGGGAGTGGAAGCGGAGGATGATCATGTCCGAGTTCGCGTTCCTGTTCATCTTCAGGAGTATGTACCTCATCTTGAAGTGGCAAAGACGAGCGGATGGTATGCGGACTGCCTTCGAGCTCAGGTGGGACACTCCTACTGCGCGCCAAAAATTCTTCAGCATCAAACTCGGATGGCGCGTGTTCATCCACAGCGGGTACTGTTCCCATGCGCAATAAGTGGGTAGATGGGAAATGTGTCGTCATAGGTGAGGGCTGGGGGAACGCGCCCCATTCCCAGGAGTATTGAGGAAGCGGGATATCTTCTTGGGATTCTGAAACAGCACGGCGGGTAGGAAATGTAGTCGCGGAAAGTGATGGTTTACTCAGAGGAGAAGAGACTGGTGGAGTGGTGGATGGGAAGGGGATCGCAGCTGGAGTTGGAGATTGTGAATCTGCAGCTCATTAGCTCGTTATATGCAATGAGATAGATGAAACTCACGAGATACACGTGTAGAAGACGCGTCGCGTGCTTGAGCAGAGTGATATCCAGCCATATCAAGCGCAATATCTGTAACACCTTGAGAACCACATCAAGGATTATGCAGAACGCACGCACCAGCCTTGTATTGGACTTCTGGACCGGACACGTCGGTGGGTTGTACTAAAGGTTCTTCTGGTGGAGGAGTAGGAGGAGCACTCCTCGAGCCAAGCTTCGGTTTCGCACCTGCATGCATCGGAATGGGATGTTTCAACCCAGACGAAGCGTTCAAGTCGAGAAACTCGGGCTCCTGCATCTGTAAACTCAGATCTGACTGTTTCTCTTCCCCATCCAACTTAGCTCCAGACCTTCCACGTTCAAAGTCACCCTGGAGTTCGCCTGGTTCTGGGGTTGGGGAGAGCAGAGGACTTGTTACGAGGTCTTCTGGGATATCTTCTTCTGTCTCGAACACAAAGAATGCTTCTCCTGCATCTCCAATTTTCATGTTGAACGGAATGGGCGAGCCATTAACTGATACGTTGACCTACTCCCAGCCATTCATGACCCATTAAACACCTTGACGAACAAAGAAGACAGTGCGCACCTTCTTTTCAGCAGGTCTGAGTACTTGGAGCTTACCGAAACGAACATGGAATGGTGAGCAGGCGTAAACGTCACCGTCTTGTGAACCGGAACTAGCGGATGAAGTGGGCGATGGTGGGTGCCGAATGACGATGACATCGATGGCTCCAGTCAGGGTTGATGGGTTGATATCTTTGTAGTACTGGTATGGGGCACTGATTGCGCTCACAGCGCCACGAATGTAGTTCATCGCGTTCACGATGCAGCCGGTGTCGTATAAGGTAGTTCGACTTTGTTGCTGGGGCTGACGTCGTGGATAGAAGATTATGGAGATATTGAGAAGATCGTAGAATGGACTATGTGAAAGCTAATAGTACGTGGCTCATGGTATGCGCGATGGAACAAGCATGTAGATTGAAGTTCCGTTGAACAAAAGGTATATATGTAATCATCAACGTTCTAACATGAAGCGTTGATCATATCACTACGTAAAATCACAGGCCAGCTATTGCCCCAGCTAGACAAATACGACATCCTCTGTCCATCACGCCGACAAACGTTTCATACATTATTTTTGGTCGTGATAGCACAACCGTAGCAATACAAGATCATAATCTGGGTATACCGTAAAATTCGAGGTTAAATGTCGAAACTAGTCATACACCATCAATCACATCATCAGAATCAAACGAGGGCTGGCTGATTTGATAACTTTCTTCATCACTAATAGTGGACGGAGGCCTTATCTGACCTGGCAGGCCAGCCGCCCCCCATGCAGCAAAACCGCCCACTATATCAGTCGCATTGAGCAAGCCAAGTTCGTGGAGGGATGCCGCAGCCAAAGAGCTGGTGTACCCCTCCTGACAATATATGATTATTTTTAAATCATAGCGATCTGCAATTGCGAGTCGTGCTTCGCAACGAGGGTCAAAACGCCATTCCAGAACGTTTCGCTCGATGATGAGGGATCCGTGGATCCCACCTTCACGAGCACGTTGGGAAGCTGGGCGAATGTCGACAAGAAAGACTGGCATCGGGTATGTGGGATCGTGAAGGGCATCATAGGCTTGTCGGGGCGTCATCCGCTCGAGCTTTGATCGGGCATCAGATAGAAGTTGATCAATGCTGCGAGATCCAGGAGGAGGAAGAAGAGGATCAATAGGAGTGCGTACAGACTTGGACAGTACGTCCCATAAGGCAGCGTCATCATAAGATGAGCCGATATGCCTCACAGAGGCAGCAAGTAGAGTACCCGTGTTTTGGACTGCGTCGACGCGTCCCAAAAATTTAGAGGATGCAAGGAGCACAGCACGTTGCACATCATCTTCATCTGACCCGCATATAACGAGTGCGTTTGAAGTGCGGGTGCCACCTCGGGTACCACGACTCGTCGGTGATGCACCAGTGGTGGCGATGGCGAAGAGATATCGAGACGAAGGTAGTCGGGCACGGATATGGGAGGTGACAAGTCGAAGAAAGCGACCATCGTCTTTCTTTGAGAAAGTAAAGTGGACACCTATGCGGACACCATCTATGGTGCGTGCTTTTGTGATCATGCGGAGTGCGAGGCTCTGGGCAACCTCTTCACGCACATCTGCAAGTGTGCGTGGGTTTGTCGGGAAAGCAGTAGCAGAAGATTGGATGAGTGTGCGCTCGACGACAATATCAGTGGATGGTTCTGATGATGACATGAGGACATCTAGTCGCTGCTCAATGATCTGTTCAAGAAATATTGGTTAGTACTGTGCAATGGTCTGCATGTGTCTGCTAGCGTTGAAGGCAAAACGCATTGCAAAGTTCAAACAAGGGTTGCCACTCAAAGTAGCAGTTCGGGCCGAAACGATCCGGATTCGGAATTACACTTTAAAACTTTTTAGTGTCTCTGGCACTTCATCCCATGTCCATGATTGTGAACCGTACAGCAAGCGTGCATTATACACATTGACAACTGTCAGGCAGGCAGGACCGTGTCAAAATAGCTACGCCCGAGTTCTTTTGTTTACTACGCTTGGTCACGGTAACATTGATGCTGATGATTGGCTTCAAGTTCGTCAGGCAAGTGCTATTGAGCACAAGTCACTATCGAAGTCAGGTTTTGAACAGCCTTAAATTCCATGCCGCCTCGAGTGCATTTAACTTCTTCTCAGCTTTGCTCCCGAAGATGTTAGTCATGATGTCCATGTCGACGACTCGACGCAGCCCCCCAATTCGCTGGCCGGGGCGACTCGGGCACTAGTAATATTCCTGGAGAGTCCCAAATAAGCCATCTCCGTATTATATTCTCCAGGCGGCCGGCGTATCATCAGCGGATTTGATGACGAAAAAACCACTCGACAATGGGGTCTGCATGCGGGAAAGGAGATCGAAGAGGCGTGAGATGTTTGCCAGCAAGAAGTACATGTGGCGGCGGTGTCGAAGGGCGGTCAATGAACTATAGCTGCTGGGGGAGATTTCGATTCCGGAGAGCTCGAAGCCTTTGAGTTCGAGACGGGCCGCATTGTGGAAAAATTCTAAGGCCACTCCGAAATGATCACCTGCATCGATATCTCCGCTGCTGGCGAGGGAGTCACTGGATTTCACAACGGGGAAGTGAAGTTTGAACGACAACATGCCCATAGCTGGTCCGTCAGAGGTGCTCATTAATGTTGACGCAGCTCGATTCTCGTCAGACTCCACGAAGCTCGCAGAAAATTCGTGGAAGGGGAGGTGCCTCGAGCTGTGGGATGTCTGATCGCAGACACTGGACATCAGAATTTCGAAATCAGCCCACGTCAACCTTCGCTTCTCTTCTCGCACCAACGCAGTTCCTCCTGTTCGGAATGATCAGCCTCGCGATCCCCTAGACGTTCTAGTTCCGTCGCTGTCAGCTTGGTGATCTTCCTACAATTTCACTTCAGCTGTGCCCCCTCGCGACGCAGACCTCAAATCAGGGTCGTTCAAACACGAATTTCCACAAGAACGTCAGTGTTGACTGCTGCAGCGCCTTTTGCACACTGACATTTTTTGTTAGTCTCGACGCACACCGGTACTTGTACTTTAGTTGACTGCAATTACATGACGTCCAGTACAATGCATTGTCAGGCAGCTCAACGTTTCCGACGTAAGGAGCAGCTTGCCAGGAATTATGATGGTTCATGACGCCACCTTTTAGGATCTCCGAGTAATGGCAATAAATGACTTCCAATTCATACAAGGGGTATCGCATACATATACGCGGTCGAACGCAATAGCTGAGACGGAGGCATCAAGCAGCACGAGAAATAAAGGCAGAAGCCTGACCCAGGCGAGGATACAAGATATAGGTAAAGAGAACCGAAATTATAACATAATAATTCACAATTAACAGAAGTTGAGCAGTCAAATACTCTCATAACCGGTAGCCAGGTGCTAATTTATCGCGACTAACGCAACCTTTGATGGTCGGAATACCCATCATAGGCAGCCTGGGCGTCCCCTAAGAGGGTCTTCAGAAGTGTGCTATCACTATTGTTGAAACTCCCGTCGTCCCAATCGGCCGATTGAAAATGCATCTTTTCACCGTCCTGTAGCCTTGACAGAACAATTGATTTCCACCTCCTCCATACTTTGGTGTCATTTGGGAGAATATCGTCAAGTACCTTTGCTGGATCTGATGGATTCGACGCCAGTAGAACGAAGACTGCCATGGTGGTGCGCGTGCCCAACATATATTTCGTCATCGACGGCCGCTTGAGGACCACATCCAGTAGCAGCCTCCTCTGGATCTCCGCCTTATCCAATGACGACAACCATGAGTTGTATACCCAAGAGACTGCGAGCGAGGTTAAAAACATGATCTGTCCGAAGAGCGTGGCCTGCGGTATGAGCAGCAGCTGTGCGATGAACTGTGTCGTGAGGATCAGCGAGCACGTGTTGATGTTTCTGTATTCTGGTTCACTGTCGAAATTTAGAGAGAATCTCCCACGGGTAATGGAATTGACAGCGCCCTCTTCGCCAAGTAGGACGATGACATTGTTATCCGTGAGGAGTAATCCATCACCTCGCGGCGCTCCCGGGGCTGGAATGGGATGACAGAAAGTGAATTTTCCGGATCCGATGACAAAACATGATATTCCGCTTGCGACTATTCCGAGCAGGATCATACTGAAGGAGTACCAGTCTTCAAAGAAAGCGCTCGCGATGCAGGTGCCGACGGATACTGATATGGGGATGAAAGCGAAAGCGCTGGTGTATCTCGTGAGTTGCTTTGGTGTCATGGTTGCATCAGGAACGTGGTGGAGGTCAACAATTGTGACCCCAATTGGTTGGGTTTTTCTCCCTGGCACATCAATGCCCCGCTCCATCTGGCATTCTTTTACTATCAAAGAAGCGAGGTGACCAGTTTCAGGGATGGTCGACCCAGACTCTACACCCTTGAACTTTGGGCCCTTCCAAACATCCAGCTCGAACAGCGTGGCAGGGTCGGTGTTGACGCCCGGGAATAAACCATCCCAGAAACGCGAGTTGGCGAGTTGGCCATACCTCTTGGCGATAAGGTATGATCCTGGTGAATTGTACCATCCCAACCATTTTCCCCCTTGGTATACATGTACGGTTGCCATCGCGGAAACGGCTTCATCACCGCCGAAAAAGCCTGCTACTCCCAAGGCATCGAGAGTGAACTTGGAACCTGCAAGAGGTATACTTTGCATTGTTGGATGGACGAGACTTCTAGATATGTACATGTCAGTAAGAAGAGGTTCTGGTTTGCTGAGCAGTCGCAATCGAACTGTTATATGAACACGCACAGGAGTCCGACAGAAGTTGAGAGTTAGGAATAGCCTTGTGAGCGACGGGCGCTTGAACCTGGGATTGAAGATAACAGTGCTGTCAAACAACGGTAACTTACGATCCAGCCCTATATAGGCTGTACACTTATCAAATACGCAGGAGTGCTTCGAAAGGTTTTGTGAATAAGATCAATATCGACTCGGAAGACGAACATATATACCTAGCGGCCTGCAGGTGGGGCTGTATTAAGTGGCAATGTGGCAGGGCGCTATTGAGTCGCATTCTCTATCTAGGGTGCACCCAAGGAGCATGTTCATTTTCAAGCGCTTCTGATAGTGTTAGGCTGTGAAATGACGATCACAAGCTATTCTAGATCCGAGCATACACTGCAAAGCGGATTGAGCTTCAAATGTTTGCCACAGCGTGGTAGAATCTGTGGAATAAAAGGAAGTCCAATTGTATTACGTACAGGAGTAGGACTATTAATATTGTTTAGCATTACATAAGTCCGGATTCCAGATGACCATCATTTTCACAGCGACTTATCAGTCAGGTTTGCCTAATTCTGCCGTGACAAAACCAGCCAGTTCTGCCCACAGCACAACCTCAGCTTGCCACTTTAAAGACTAGGATAGTCATCATTTAATGGACTCCAACAATAGGTATAGCCTCACCGTCTTGCGGCTCCCATATCACTGATTAGCTAGGCCATTGTAAACAATACATGCCGCATGTACAAATGTTATAAACGCTGTGTGTCTAAATCATGTCTTAACCGACTCGCGCAGTCAGTATCAGATACTCCGAGGCGTGTTTTGTCAAACTCACCATGTACAAGTCGCACCAATTTCATTCAGTGAACTGCAGTTGTTCAGTAGAACAGGAAACAACAAGTTGAATTCTCCTCACGAATATCAACAACAGGTCTTCGAGGCCTGTGTGCCTTGTATACTGCGACATCACGAGCTCGTAGTGCACGCCGTTGAGCATTGGTTCCTATGTATAATGTGTAACGCTAACCAGTCTGCCAACTTGACCAAAAACGGGTTGACCGCACCAGTCAAGTACAAATTGGCGACTCGTCAAGAAGTGACTCCAGTAGGGTATAACGTATGGGTATCATTCAAAGGAGTGCAGATTCCTGAGGTTCGGATAATTGTGTTTTGACGGAGACCTGTGGGATCCAGAATCCCCGGAAGGGATCTGATGTGAGCGTGAGTGAACGTGCGAGACACGAGGGATTTCTCTGTCAGAGCCACTACCGGAATATTTGCAGTTTGGGGAAAAAGAGAACTTACCGTCAACAACGTTAGTATCCAACGTTCGAGTCCAAACGTTATACATAAGTGGATATGTCAACACGAACAAATATGATAATCCTCTCATGTGGCTAAACGTTTCATCTTACTCTACCCTTACTGGTACACACAGGTCCCCGGTCTGACAGCTCGCAGAAATGTCACTTTTGTTCGCCTTAGTGCATGGAGCTCGCCCAAAATGTGCAGCTCCGTCCACGAAGGAAGCTCCGAGGTGCTCTCACTGTGCGATAGGCCAGAGTGACGAACGTGCATCCCATTGAATTCTCGGGTTGCCACCAGGCCACTGCAGCCTGTGTACACTGCTCCCTATTAATAATTTGTACTACAACCCGATGGTCCAGCATCTAACCACTCCTCCGAGAACTCATGAGGACGCGAAGTCTGATTTTTACCTTAGGACTATGCTGCATTGCCAGCCTCGCGGCCCCTACTCAAATTGTACTGGGCACATCACTGATTGAAAAAGTTGAACCTCGTATGTGCTTTATATTCATTTAATCACACACCTCTGGTCGCTTAAGCGATTGAAAGAACCTTTCCCCAGGAAGCTTTACGGTCGTTTTTTGCACATCACAGATATCCACCCAGACCCATTTTATGAACCTGGCGCATCCCAGTTCTCTGCATGTCATCGGGCCGATCTCAATCACAGTCCTCCGGCAGGTTATTACGGAGCACCATATAGGTGTGTTGATCATCCTTGTTTCTGATCTATTGGGCAATGTTCATTTCTGTCCAGTTCGTGTGACGCACCATTCAGCCTCACAAATTTCACGCTTGATTTTTTGGATGAACATTGGACTTCTGAAATTGATTTTGTAATTTGTGAGCGTCTAGCTTTCTTCAGTGTTATTTGATTCTCACCCATTTGCCGCATATAGGGACCGGTGATAATGCAAGGTATAATGATATTGGTCGGACCTCTTAATATGCAAATTGATCAAGAGCATCTAGACACGACAACGATGACGACATACCACGATCACTCGACGAAATTTATGATTTGAATCGGGCTGTAGCTAAGAAGATGGAGCATGTATTTTTGAGCAAAGGCATCCCAGTTGTGCCAAGTTTGGGTAGGTCTTTACGCATCGCCGCATAAACTTCCTGAACTGTGCATCTTCTATCAGGAAACAATGACATCTGGCGTAAGTGACCACATTTCTGAGCACGCGACGAGTATATTGATTGTCGACTCTTTTATATAGCTCATGTAAGAACATCGTATCACAGAGGCTCTTTCTATTAATTTCATCTACCTTTCTATCAGAATAGACTATCTGCTGGTACGATTGTTACTTTTCTTCCGTCCTGCGTTAACCTGTAGCAAACAGGACCTAATGAGATTTTTGAGGAGTTTTCTTCGTATGTCTATCGCAAATTTTAGTCGCTTCCGAGATCTTATAAAACAACCAGGATATGGAGCGCATTTATACCCCCAACATCATCAACATCATTTCATCAAGGAGCATACTTTTCAGTGGAGATAATACCTGATGCGGTAGCTGCTATCAGTATTAATACCTTGTTTTTTTATAAGAAGAATCACGGCAAGTGACGCATAATTCTCTGGTTGGCCTATTCGTTAACCTACATCATCAGCTGTAGGAGGATGTAATTATGCCGATCCAAAGGACCCTGGAAATATCCATCTTGATTGGCTTGAAGAACAACTGGAGTCATTCCGATCTCGACAGATGCAGGTAAGAGTTCTCGAATATCTTTCGAATTTTTTTTAATGTTGTCGGGAAGGTGTGGATGACAGGTAATACGCTATTGATTGCTTCGTTGAACTCTGACCCATTTCATATTTTCGCCAATGCAGGACATGTGCCTCCATCTGAAACGAAGTACTTTCCCGAATGCGTGAGTATTCCATGTAGATATGATATTAACCATCTCAACCTTGTCAGTACTACCGTTTCGTAGAGTTGAACCTGCGATTCCAAGACACAATCTTGGGTAATTTGTATGGGGTAAGACTCAATGTTCATTCCAGGCAGTCGACGTTAATTTTAGTGTTTCAGCACCTTAATGTTGACCACGTATGCATGGTTGCTTCAAACCCACCCTTTATCTTACAAACTCCGTACAGTTTTCTTTCTTGGGTGCTGATGAGATCGATATGTCTACAGAGATCTCGTCAAGCAGCACAATCTTCGAGACACTCATCGCTGATTTCTCGGAGATACCGGAACCCCTCGAGGACACTCACTATGACAACTATGCAGTGGTGAACGTTAACGCTGCCATTGTACCGAATCCTTATATCCCATCCTTCCGAGTTTTTACGTATAACACCACTGGGCTGTCGGGATTTGCGAAGGATATCGGCTCTGATCCATATCTTCAAACGATAAAGGCCACTCAGCGACGTCGTGCCTTGAACCACGAACAAGTTCGCGCAATCACGAAGCCGAAATGTGAACGCGAGGAGTACCGTGACTCATGGAGGTGTCGATTTGATAAACCCCGGCACTCCGATAGCGAGTCACCATCACGAAGGAACTCGTTGTGGTCGCCTACAGGGTTCGCACAGGTGCGCTCGCACCCCATGAGTAGTCCCCTGAAATAACACATGTTAATTCACAGTTTTACATGCCAAGACTGGCAGAATTCGATCAGACTCATGACCCAGAGTTCGAACTCGAGTATATGACCTTCCCTCTTTCACGCTTACATCCCAACCAGGAAGCACGGGATATCATGAATCACCAATATGTCATTCCTCTTCGGCTTCTTCCAGAAGAACTTCGCCAGCCTGGTGCTGTGGAGTCAGTGTACACGCCTTACGAGTTGGATGACTTAACCATCCCATCGTGGCTGGATCTTGCCACGAGGCTTACGAAGGACGAGGAACTTCGATTAAAGTTCAAAGAGTTCATGTACATGGGCGGGGTGGAGGAATGATTGTGTGTTTGAGGTGTCTGGTTCGGAAATGGACAAGAACGTTAAGATTCAGGCGATGTATCTTGATGTACTGGCTACAGGACTAGAGTGCGTTGTAATTTTGTTGTATTTGTGTTTATACTACACCCACGTAAGATACCTTGTTTAAAGCGGTCCAGCTGTATTCTTGAACCTGAAATATCTGATATATCTAACTAGGACTTGGCTCAGAGCTCGACCACTGCACGGCAGTGTTGGATCTTCGATTCAATTCACATTGGTAGCATGTACCGCAGCTTGTGGGTATGGTTTTCCAGGCGGTGGTGATAATCAAAAGCAGTGAGTCCTTCTCGCTCGATTTGACATGGCCCACAACGCCCTCTTATCGATGAGCTCAATTGAGTGCATTGATTTGCACAATCGTCGGCAGACGATTTGGTAAGTCATGTTCCCAACTCCGACTTTGATCATAGTCCTTGACTACAGTCCAGTGCAGTTACAATCTGCGAAGATCCCTTGGGACACAAAGAATGGAAGGACATGCACAGAACGTCTGCCATTCATTCCACGATTTCGTCGCGTCCGAGCTAGTCCAGGCTACACTTCACGTAATCCTATGGATGTGGAACAACCCATAGCCCAGGGTGGCTTATGATCAACGCTTGGCTGCATTCAGCTATTTCTTGGTCGGCACGCGGCACAATATAAAACGCCTCAAGGCAGACGTTATATCATATGACTTAAGATCAGTTCTTCGCTCTTATACTGAAATCCACAGGACTTGCTCTAAGCAGCGCAGTTAGCTGATATTTCTTTCCAAAGCATACACACACCAGTAAGTGTTCCCAGCTTGAGATATGGAAGCATCGTGCGAGGTGACCATTGTAAGGTCCACGCATTACCATTCTTGAGCACACTCAGAAATGGGAGGTCTGTTCAGTCGGAGGCGGCCAGAAGCGCCCAGTCCTTCCCTCGCCGATATAAAAGCGCGCCAGGACGCAGAGGCAGCTGCTGCGCAAGCCCGGGAGGATGCTCAAGCTGCTAGAGCACAGATCGCCGAGCTCGTCAAGTCGAATCAAGAATCGCAGCAAAAGGCTATGGCGGCTCAGCAGGCCGCCTTGCAAGCCGCAGCAGCCTCACAGGACCAGGCTCATAAGGAAATGATGGCAATGGTTCAAGCCGAACGTGCCGCCAACGAAGCTCGCTTACTGGCAGAAGCCGCTGCTCAAACTGCCAGCGAAGAAGCAAAAAAGAGAGCAGCGGAAGCAGACGAGGAGCGTAAGCGAACTGCCGCTGTCCAAGAACAAGCCAAACGAGACGCCCAGGCTGCCCAGGAGCAGGCCAAGAAACTACAGGAGGCTGCTGATGATGAGAAGAGGAAGGCCATTGCCGCCCAGGACGCGGCCAACGTGTCGAAGAAAAAGGCAGAAGAGGAGGTAAAGGTGGCCAATGACGCCAAGGAGGAGGCTGAACGCAAGTTGAAAGAAGGTATTCAACCTGTGGTGACTCCCACACCTGAGGAAGTCAGGGCCGCCAAGCGGAAAGTTCAATATCGCGAGGACCTTTTCCACTTCGCAGTCGCCGGGGTGGCAGGAGGAGGGAAATCATCTCTCATCAATGCCTTCCGCGGTCTGCGGAATAAAGACATCGGATCTGCCGCCACTGGCGTCACCGAGACAACGCTGGCCATGGCCAGATACGCCAGCCCCAACGCAGAATACCCATATGTCTGGTACGACATCCCAGGCGCAGGCACGCTCAAAATCCCAGACTGGCAGTACTTCAACGCCCAGGGACTTTACGTCTTTGACTGCATCATCGTCCTGTTCGACAATCGCTTCACTATGACAGACATCGCCATCCTCACCAACTGCAGGCGTTTCAAGATCCCCACGTATATCGTGCGCTCTAAGGCAGACCAGCACATCCGTAACATCATGAAGGATATGGGGTATGACAGCGATGACGATGAGAGCGAGGACCAGAAGAAGAAGCTTTACCAGGATGCACGGCAGCAGTTCATTCGGCAGACGCGCCAGAGCGTGAAAGACAACTTGGAGAATGCCAATATGCCCGACCAAAAGGTCTACATAGTTTCGAATGAACCCATGCTGGGGGTTGTGAAAGAAAAGCGGCCCAAGAAGGTCATCGACGAGATTGAGTTGTTGAACGACTTGATCGGAGAAGCCCAGACCAGGCGAGCGCGCCGTGATGCTGAAGGGGCAACTGTATGAAGGAGCAGTAGTCGATGATGATACAGTTTTTCTTTCCTTCAAGTTCGGGCTCTTGTTGATACCTCTGTTCTTGACACGATCACATCGCTTGTGACCGATCTTGGCTGCTGACTTGCAGTTGCTGATGATTCTTCTTTCTCTGGGTTGGTGTTGTTAGCATCCCCACTTTTGATATGTTCATACTGTGTTCACAAGTACCGCTCGTGTGCGTGACGGATCCTAGGATCTTTGCTGACTCTAACTCCCAAGCGATGTATCCGTTTCCTCCCCTTCAACCGCGTTCTTGTTGTTATAAAGAAAAACGACATGTTGGTGTGCAGCAGCTAGCGTGGTGGTTTGGTAGTATCAAAGGTGCGCAAGTTGTTGTGGGGCAGTGATGGGCGCGTTTGCATCTTTCGAAGCGAGTCGTTCCCTACCAGCCTTGTGCCACATGCCACACGTTGGTCCCGGTCAGGCCTGGACTTAGGCCTGATGTCCATGGCCAGTACTACGGCAGAACGAGCGCCAGTGAATTATATCATTGGAGATCCGTGAAGTACACAATTGCACATGAAATGCCTGAAAGTGTTACAATTCAAATCATCGATAGTTATGTGAGTCGCGTTCACACAGCTGCGTATTATAGACGTTAACTTGCAGGCAGTCGTCGACACAGAACGTTTCCCACTTGAAGAATGCTCCTGGCCAGAGGCCAGGGGGTTGACTAGATCGTATGTGCTAGTAGTCCCGTATATCAGAGTAATGCTCCCCATAGGACAAAAGTTGATATCCAAAAGAAAAAAATTGGAACAGATCGTCTAAGATGCACTTGAGGATCATGTCTTTGCTCTCGACTGCGCACTTTTGAGAATTTGAAGAAAGTGATGAAAAGATTCGACATACCACGTTCGCAGTACGTGATGAATGCATCGAGGCGTACGAGACGGATATCATAATCCTCTTTGGCCTTATCAGCACCCCAGTTCCTCTCGAAATCTACTGAAGACCATCCCTCCCCACTGTCTTTTGCGCACTTAACGCCTGCGATACGTTTGTCTTCGATATTGAGTATGGCATCTATGGCCTTATCAGCACCCCAGTTCCTCTCGAAATCTACTGAAGACCATCCCTTCCCACTGTCTTTTGCGCACTTAACGCCTGCGATACGTTTGTCTTCGATATTGAGTATGGCATCTATGGCCTCTAGCGTCTCACGTGCATTCGCCTTGATTGCTTTGATTCCGAGTTCTGGTGTCTTACCAAATGAATACATAAACACCAAGCTATCAAGCATCTGTTTGTCGAAAACACAACAGACGAGAGCTTCAGCGGTCGATCCTTTGAAAGGAAGTGATTCCAAGGCAAAATCAAGCTGTGATAAACGCTCCTCGGTGGAGGCTGTATACCACTGCACCGCTTCAGGCCATTGCTGGACATTCTGCTAAAAATGTGCTTTTAGCCGGTAGTTGGGACGAAAAAGCACTGACTCGTGGATCTTTTGTCCGGGCATGATGAAACGCCCTCGTCCAAGGTGCGGTCTACAAGTACTCAGTGTATAGCAAATCCACGAAAATTACAACTCACAGTGCTTTGAGCGTGTTGGAGTTAAAGCAAAGATGTCCAATAGGTAAGATCTCAAGAAGCCACCACGCAAGGTTTGAAGAGTTGGTAACTCCGGGTTCCAGAAATGGTTCATCTTCATATCTGAAGGCTACCTCGCGGGGATTGAGCAGAAGCCCCGCCTCGCGAGCTTCTTCACGCATCCACAGAAGAGGGATGTTCCGGAAGTCATGGGGGTAACTCTTCTTCTTCCAACATGCACCACCGCTGAAACAAGTTACCAAAAGAGTGCCTTCCTACGCAGGAGGACACGTACACATCTGAATGACTACCCGCAAACCAAACCAAACCTCCCTAATACGACCTTGGTCTGAAGGAGGTGGCGCTGAAAATTGGTATTTACGCCAGTCTGATCGATTGCTCATGCCCCCGTAGACATACTCAGGTAGAAATTTCATTCGACACTCATCTAGCGCAAGTGCCTGGCGGAAATAGCATACGTGATCGCATGTATCAATGGATGGGAAATTCTTGGTCTTCTTGACACCAATAGATGAAACGGTATCCCTAGAAGGTTCGTCAGGAATGCTGTTATGATCGTGCTGAGGTATATTTGTCACCATACGCCGACGAAATGTATGACTATGCTTCTGGAGAATTGCATTTTGAACTCCTTCGCACCATTGATATCCCTGGAATTCCCGCTATTAATGGAGCAGTAATACTGGAAGGCACTGGGGACATCAGCCGATTGTTAAGAACAATTCACCGAATGTACTCACCTTGCTATTTGCCCTTCGTTTCCAGGTGTGATAAGCCCCACCTATCGAAATAATGGTGAACAACAAGGATCCTCACTACTTTAAACTGATAGATACTTCATGAATCATTCCCGCCAAAGCACGGACTTGATATGCACCCCTTGAAAATCCTGAACTCATCTTTTAGTACAGCCGAGTACCTGATGTAACATCCAGGAGACATACCAAACAAAAAGACCTTATCACCATCATGGTATTTGTCTGAAAGCCATTGGTATGCTTCTATTATGTTTCGCCTGATACTACTTCAACACTGTTACCGCGAGCCGTGAAGTGTCAAAGATAATAGACCCACTGAGCAATGGCCAGGTCCAAGTTCTTCAAAACCTGCTCCAAAAGCACGAAACCTTCGGGCCTGACATATGTTTCCGCACCACTGGCATAGTACGCCATCTGTCTTTCATTATCATCCTTGACGATATTGTCGTATAGTTCGAAGACATGAGTGGTCTAGGTGGGGATATCCTGACATCACTAGTCATTGCAAAGGCATGCGCAACTTACGTCGTCACTGGTGTTTGATGTTCCATCTACAGATCTGAATAATCGTTACCTGAACAGCTTAAACTACGCACGAATGCAGACAACCAGGTTTTTCCCCTTGTTTACGTTGCGTGGGCATTTACATGATGTCTGCAGAAAAATGTCAAGAACTGTGCTGCTAGGTTCTGACAGTACCTGGCATCGTGCCTTAGACAAGCTGGCAAAATTGTGTGACGAGGAATTGGATGGGCAGCACTCCAACATTGGGCGTGAGAGTGGACAAGATATTGATCCCTTGCATTGGCAAGGTGTTATAGCGCTTTGAACAAAATCGATGCCTGTGAACCTAAAGCAGCCATCATTCTGTGAGCGAGCCGTGCATGAGGTGCGTGTCGCTGTGCTACGCACGATATAGGAGGACACCGCACCTCTGAACGGTTAGTAGTATACTGAAGAAGATCCACAGCAGATTATTATGAATGTCGGTGTGCGGTTGCGTGCAGCAGCTCGTTCACTATTGCTATTGTGCACACGGCATGCCTTTTACAAATGTATCATCGTTCAACGTTCGACAGTCAAGCACCAGCAGGCCGCAAGGCAAGTGCGCACGAGGTCCTATCTGCAACGTCAAGAGCATAATTACTTGCCTTGTTCCATATTCATGAATATGACGAACACATCACAGTGCCACTGGTACACTGAGTGTTACAAGTAATAAGTTGCAAGGGCTCAATCGCGCAAGAAGAGAACACGATGGACGGAAATCTTGGACGAGCTGTGTTCATGAGTACTGCCACGATGAACGAGGAGTGACTTGACATGTAAAGTTCCAATCCATAAGCGTGTGCCAGTGGTAAAATGGTAGTTCAAGTTGAACGTTGAGCGTTATAACATCGATCGAGGTAGCCCCTTCAAGCTTCAAGCTTCAAGCACCATCACGGTAATTTAATTAAAGAGGAGCTTTAATCAAACGTCCATCTCCGAGTCATGGTAACTTCACTGAAGCCTTTTCCTGACGATATTGAGACTTATAACTGGTAGCTCATTATTGATAACTTTCATTGACGGCAGTAGTTATAACATGTCTGCATTCTTGAGACCAAGTATTGCTTTTTTTCACATCACAACCTCTAGGACTCATGCACCCGGAGAGCAGTGAGACCTTCAAGCTTCAAACGGTCGAACTTCCAATCCGATCCAATAGATTGAGTGCAGTGCATCCATCATCTGCATGATGTTGTTGTGGTCGCTCATGTTCATAGCTGCAGCGCCCAGTGCTAATGAGGATGGATTGCGGTCCACGAAGATCCTTGTGGGCGCAAAAGCGGAAGAACATGAACAGAACGTCTGTTGTGCTTGGAAATCTAGATCCTTGCTTCCGATTACCCCCAGGTCACTTCACGCTATCCTACGGATGGGGAAGAGCCCATAGCCCTGGGTGACTTATGATCAGCGCTTAGTCGCATTTAGTCGTTCTCTCGGTCTACACGCGGCACAATGCGCCTCAAGGCAGGCATTTTATTCTATGGGTTAAGGTTAGTTCTTCGTTCGTATCCTACGGGACTCACTCGGAGCAGCGATGCTACCTGGTTTGTCTTTCTACGCATGTCAGTAAGTGTTCTCAGCGTGAGATATGGAAGCATCATGCGAAGTGAACATTTACAGGACCAGCTGCTTCCAGTGCGCAAGGATGCTGAGGCTAGCTGGGCACAGATAGCTGAGCTCATCAGGTCGAGTCAAGAATTGCAACAAAAGGCTATGGAAGCTCAGCAGGCTGTCATAGTCTCGCTGGATCGGATTCATATGGAAAGGTAAAGGTTGTCAATGCCTCCAAGGAGGAGGCTGAACGCAAGTTGAAAGAAGGTATTCAATCTGTGGTGACCACACACCTGAGGAAGTTAGGGCCGCCAAGCGGAAAGTTCAATATCGCGGGAATCTTTCCACTTCGCAGTCGTCGGGGTGGCAGGAGGGGGGAAATCATCTCTCATCGATGCCTTCCGCGGTCTGCGGAATAAGGATATCGGATCTGCCCAAACTGGTTTCACCGAGACAACGCTTGCCATGGCCAGATACGCCAACCCCAGCGCAGAATACCCATATGTCTGGTACGACATCCCAGGCGCAGGCACGCTCAAAATCCCAGACTGGCAGTATTTCAACGCCCGAGGACTTTACGTCTTTGACTGCATCACCGTCATGTTTGACAATAACTTCACCTATGACCGACATCGTCATCCTCACCAACTGCAGGCGTTTCAAAATCCCCACGTATATCGTGCGCTCTAAGGCAGACCAGCACATCCGTAACACCATGAAGGATATGGGGTATGACAGCGATGACGATGAGAGCGAGGACCAGAAGAAGAAGCTTCACTAGAATGCGCGGCAGTCATTTAGTAGACGCGCCAGAGTGTGAAAGACAACCTGGAGGATGCAAACATACCGGACCAAAGGTCTACATTGTTCCGAGTAGAACAATGCTCGGGGTCGTGAAGGAAAAGTGGCCGAGGAATGTCATCAATGAGATTGAGTTGTTGAACGACTTGATCAGGGAAGCCCAGACCGGGCGAGCACGCTGTGATGCTGAAGTGGCAACTATTAGGAGAAGTAGTCGGTGATGATACAGTTCTTCTTTCCTTCGGGCTCATATCGTTCGTGACCGATCTTGACCGCCGACTCGCAGTGGGTGATAATACAAATCTATAGTTTCTCTGGGCTGACATCGTTGCTTCTCCCCACACCCACTGAACACACATATTTATAATTACAAAGGGTTTTGCTATCGAGCTTGCTGGTATGAACCTATATTTACAGGACAATGGGTATCAAAACTTCTGATGTAACACGATCCTGCACCTCCCGCTTCCTCGAAGGCATTTGTGAAATGAATTTGTGGGCGTTTGACCTCGTACAGATCAGGGGCTCCAGTGTTTGTGCCAAGAGTTCATTTTGAGAGGGGGGTTGATTACATCAAGGCAGACATTCTATTCTCTATTTTGTTTCTACAGGACGAGTTATTCTGAACAACCGCCGTTCACGAGACCAGTAAGCTTCCTCAGCTCGAGAGATAGAAGTCACCATGTGACATGATGATTGATAGATCCACACATTACCGCTCTACATCACAAGCAGCATGGGAGTTTGGTTCAGCAGACTTTGGCCAGAGGAGCCCAATCCGTCTTTCGTCGAAATAGAAGCGCGACAGCGCGCAGAGGCGGCGGCTGAGCACGCTCGCAGGGATGTAGAGGCTGCCGAGGCTGAATTAAAAAGGGCCATTCAGGAGCATCAAAAATCACACGAAAAAGCAATGGAAGATCAACTGGCAGCGACACAAGCTGCTCAGGCGCAGGCTTTTGAAGAAATGATGGCGACAATGCAGGCCGAAAGGGCTGCCAACGAAATCGCACGGGAACAGGCTCATAAGGAGATGATGGAGATGGTTCAGGCCGAACGGGCGGCCAACGAAGCCCGTTTCAGAGCGGAAACTGCTGCACATGCTGCCAATGAAGAAGCGAAGCAGACAGCAGCGGAAGCAGAGGAGGAGCGGAAGCGAACCACCGTCGCGCGAGAACGAGATAACAACCACGCTCAGGCTGTCCAGGAACAGGCTAAGAAAATGGAGGAGGCTGCAGAAGAGGAGAAGAGGAAGGCAATTGCAGCTAAGGAAGCAGCCAACGCTTTGAAGAAAGCAGCAGTGGAGGAACTTGAGAGGGCGCGCGCTGTTAGGGAGGAGGCTGAACGCAAGCTGGCTGAAGGTATCCAGCCTTTGGTGACACCTACACCCGAAGAAGTTCGTACAAACAAGTTACTGGCTCGATATCACGAGGACCTTTTCCACATTGCGGTAGCTGGGGCGGCAGGAGGAGGGAAATCATCTCTCATCAATGCCTTCCGTGGTTTGCATAATAAGGATATTGGATCTGCTGCCACTGGCATCACCGAGACCACGATGGACATAACCAGATATCCCGATCCCAATGCGGAATATCCGTATGTCTGGTACGATGTTCCGGGCGCTGGCACACCCAAAATCCCAGAATGGCAGTACTTCAACACCCAGGGACTTTACATCTATGACTGCATCATCGTCCTGTTCGACAATCGCTTCACCATGACCGATATCGCCATCCTCACCAACTGCAGGCGTTTCAAGATCCCCACGTATATCGTGCGCTCTAAGGCAGACCAGCACATCCATAACATCATGAAGGATATGGGGTATGACAGCGATGACGATGAGAGCGAGGTCCAGAAGAAAAGGTATTATCACGTTGCACGGCAGGAGCTCATTGAGCAGACGCGCCAGAGCGTGAAAGACAACCTGGAGGATGCAAACATACCGGACCAAAAGGTCTACATCGTTTCGCATGAAGCAATGCTCGGGGTCGTGAAGGCAAAGCGGCCGAAGAAGGTCATCGACGAGATTGAGTTGTTGAACGACTTGATTTGGGAAGCTCAGACCAGGCGTCTAGGGCGCCGTGAAGTTCATGTGGCGACTGTTGTGAAGGACATGCTGCAGTCCTTAACGGCTATAACGGGCAGTTGAGTTAACAGTGGAATCTGAAAAGCCTTGCGCATTACACAATTCCTAATTTGTCTGGACTATTGAAATTTGATTTGAAGGCATCTATCTTATCGCTTCACCACCGTAAGCAAAGCGAATGACGATCACAGATCTGTTCTACATTCGAGAATGATGTGATGAATCTAGAGAGGAAAGAAATCGCAAGACTTCCGATGCAACACGGTCCTGAGCTTCTAACATCACCCAATGGCCAACATCTTCGAGGGCAACAGTATTGAGTCGCGAAATGAATTTGTGGGCATTTCGGACCGCTGCCGGAGGACACGTGTCGTCTTTGGTTCCATACATGAAGAGAACAGGAAGATTCGGCAGTAGATGTGCAGGTAGCTGAGCCTCTGGCTTGGGATGAGAAAAAGAGTAAGATGGAGAGCGAGTTGTATTAACCTTTCTCCTCCTCGAATCGCGTTTTTGTGGTTCGGTAATAGGATAAGGGACCTCGCATACCGCGCTGAAAACGAGAAACATAAAATTGCAATTCCTGTCATGCAAACGGTTATCAGCGTGAACGTTATCGCGAACGATCCATCATTACACGTTCGTTAAGAAGGCAATCGTCTGTAAAATTTATTTGTTTGTTGGTGATCAACTCGTCCAACTTCGACCACGATAAAGTCTTCTCGGGCGTTCTGAATACCATACCAAGAAAGGGGACGAGCTTCGACCACCTGAGTTGAAGGAATAAATGAAAAACAAAGAAGATGCACACGTTTTCCTCAATCTCGGATGTTGATGAATCGGACGCAAAGTACATCTGATATCCATAGGATGGATATAGTCTGGCCATGTCCTCGACAGACATGTGCTGTTCCTTTGGAGGAACATATGGAATAGATAACCTAGGCGTATCTCATCGGTAATGCATCCAGGAGTGACTGAATACGCACATAACCAGCGCTATCAACCGATCCGGATGCCACAGAGCAAATCTCCCGGCGGTGTATGAGCCCCAATCATGGCCAATCACCACCTGCGTCTCTCGAATTTAGCAAAGCAAGAAAATCGTTTCAACAGGTAGGACAAACGAACAGGCTTTGTGTATCGCTAAGAAATCAAGAAGTGCAGAGATATCATTGCAAATGCTTTTCGTGGAATACGCTGATGCATCATGGGGCATATCGGTCTCGCCGTAGCCCAGCATGTCCGGAACAATCACACGGAAGCCTTGTTGACACCATGGACCGATCTGGTGCCGCCATCCGAACCTAATCGATGGATTGAAGTTTGCGACATAGATGATAGTTGATTATCGAAAGTTACCATGAATCAGGAAAGCCATGTAAACAAATTAGTGGTGGGCGAGTTGGTTCGTAATTACTTGGGATTTGGTCGATAAAATGATAAAGGCGACCAGTATGAATTTGAGCCGTGCGATGGTTAAAAGATTGAGGATCTGTTGGAATCATGTTGGAGTCAATGCGAGGCAGTGCTATGCGGCACCGCTTCAAGTGACACCGCAGCTGGGAACTAAATCCGGCAAGTTCCAGTCGCCTTTGTGAAATACTTCCAACACGCCTCTGCCTGAACGCCAGTTCATCGTCTTCCAACAACGTTATTCTCTCTTTCAGCTTCCCCGCAATTACCGATCTCTGAAATAACTGCCTTTTTCCTGATTTTTCACCGTTTTTTTCTACTGTGAGAGCTGCAAATCCCATTCAATCATATCACACCAACTACAAGTAAGTCTTCACACTTCCTTACGTTTTTGTCTTCATGAATGCCACTCATGCTCTCTCACCAGTTCTTAATATGCCGGCTATCGTATCTTCTACCGTACCCCGTGCAGATGTCTCCGCAAAGTCGAGGTCTTCTCCACAACCTCGCAAGACTCGCATGGTCAAGCCCAGGGGAAGGGGTAGAAACAATTTTGAGAGCGACGAAGAGTTTGAAAGAGAGGTCGCAACTGACTCCGAGTCCGATGATAATCGTTCCTCAGTTGCCACTGATACCGACTCCGACACTGAACCTGCCTCTGCAGAAGACATTGTTTCCAATGGCCATTCACACATTTTAACACCCAATACAACCCAAAGCTCTGAGGATGTCCCATCGCTCAGGCACCCGTCGGTCAAAGACATCCATGGGGACCCTACTCCTTTTTTTGGTGCCGCTGGCAACTGGTCGGAGATGGTCGCTGAGGAAACTGCCAATGGCCCTGCGGAGCTCCCAGTGATAGAGTTCGCAGATTTCAATAGCCCTTCTATTCCCCAGCACACTTTGTCAGGACCACCTTCGCGTAAAACAGGTAAAGCGCCGAAGCGCTCCCAGCCCAAGCGCGCAGTGTCAGCGCCTTCGTCTGACCGTGGTGCGGCGGCGCCTCTGCTCCCACCTGTTCAAGCTGAGGAGGAGCTTTCAGAGCCCGCAGATGATCAGCCCAAGGCATCAACATCTCGTCAACAATCCCGAAGTTCATTTCCCAAGCCCCCTTCTGGTCACAATGCTCGTCAAGCATATCAGCAGAGGCTAGAGGCGGACCCGTCGTATGTTCCCACCGTTGGTGAGTTTTGGGGCCACGATGACCGGCTGCTGGATAAGGACCTTAGGAGCCTGAGTGGGTGGTGGAGAGGCCGCTGGCAGGGTAGGGGTCGGGCAAGAGGTGGTTTTGGCTTCGTGCGGGGTAGGGGCAGAGGAGCTTTTACAGGTCCAGAGTCTAGTCGTCCTGTACCAGAAACCTCTGGATCTCAAGAGACAGAGAGACCCCCAGTGGAACCTCCCCTTATTGACCAACCGTGGACCCACGACGGTTTCGAGGAGATGAAGAAGCGAGATGAAAAGAGACGTGCGGCTGCACCACATCAACAACAGCAAGCATCAAGGTCTACACGAGGTTTCTTGCCACTACGTGGCAGGGGTGGAATTATCGCCGGCCGCGGACGTGGTGGTGTTGCACGTGGCGGTTTCACGCCTTCACCGACTGGAGCACACTTTATTCCTCCTGCTGCCGCTGCCGCTGCATCAGGCAGGACGTGGTATGCGATGAAGCCCGAACGTGTCTGGACAAAGCAACACGAGGGTTTCCTGTATTTCGACCCTGCCTTGAAACCTCGTCCCGGTCAAGGTCCAGGTTATCGGGTCAAGCTCTCTGGCAATGAAGGGAAGGTTGTCAGAAGCTCTACTCGAACCACCCAAGCAGCGGAGCCTGCGCCATCTGTGGCTGCACCTTCAGAGGCGAGTGAGAAGACATTTATCGTGCGTCTACCCAAGAGGGCAGGAAAGGAGAAGGCACCAGAGCCAACTCCTGAGGCTGTTGAGGCTGTTACTACCGCCGCAGATCCTCCTATCGAAGATGTCTTCACAGTTCGACCAGAGCTCGTGCCTCCAAGGCAGCCCATTCGGCCTTCGCAACCAGCTTTGCCTCCGGCCAATGGTCATGTGCCTTCTGCGTCAGTATCTGCTGTACCTCCCAAATCTGCTGCACCAACACCCTCATCACCTGATGTTTCGAAAGAAAATATCACATCACCTCTTCTCCAGCAAATGATGCGTGCGGCCGCAGATCAGCAGGCCAAGGAGACCGTAGATGTGCCCAACGGCATATTGCAGGAGCAGTATGATCAGAATGAGCCTGCTCTCCTTCAGGTAGAGCAACCCGCAGCGAACCCGGATTCTTCAGATACTGTCCGTCCATCGATGCCTCCATCCCTGCAGACTGTGTTCTCGCCACCATCGCAGCCCTCGCCTCCGTACGGCTCGCCATATGGGTATGGTTCTCCTCTACCGCCCGGTGTAGCCATCGGCCACCACGGTATGCCATATGAGATTGCCACGGGCCGAGCGGTGTATCTACAACATCCAACGATGTACACTCCACGTCCGTTGGCCCATGGCATGATGACACCTCCAGGGCTCCCATATGCCCCTATGCACCATCATTCCGCCAGCTCTCCAGATTTCCTTGCGCCATCTCACACACCTCCTGTTAATGGTTACATTGACCCATCGACCGGCAATCCCCTCTTCGTATTTCCTCGTCAGAGTTCTCGCATCGAGATCCGATCGCCGACCTCTCATTCGGATCTCAAACAGTTAAAGAGTGGTCGCCGGCCTTCCAGCTTAAGGACGAGCGCAGCCTCATTTGAGCCTTCGCGTCCCACAAGTCCCAATACTGAGCTGCAGATGTACCAGTCATCTGAAGATCATTCTACGCAGGATGATGCAAGCTCAAGCCAAGCCAATGACCAAGCGATGCCAGAGCAGGGCATGTACACGTACTCGCCATATCATCAGCAGTACTACTATCCCGAACACTACGGGTACTCCCAGTACTACGACATGTCTCACGTTCCACAGTACGAGATGTATCCCACCGACCCACATGCTTCTCAGGTTTACTACTAGTACTAATATTCATGTTATATCTTCTGATGCTGTTGTTTTTCTTCTGTTCTTGCTTTGGGATACATACGTACACCGCTATCCATGACCGTTTCATTACTCACGATCTCGACGTCCTCAGGCCTCAGCAGTTACCCTCACAGACTTCATGTTACTTCAATGCGTTTTTTACTTTGCTCATGCTGTTTCACTTGTGTTTCTCTCACTGCAATACTTCTCGGATCTTGAATATGATATTGGCTTGTTGTTGTTGTTGAACATTTTACTTGTCATGTAGTGTTGTTGCTTGCAATGCTCGATCTCATTTCCCCACTCATGTAAAGTTGTCATGAGCCTGCCGACTCAAATTAGCTCCTGTACTAGAGCCGTGGTAATAAGATGCCAAATATAGACATACACAAAGCTGTTAGTCATGCATTGGTCATCCCGGCCTATTTTCGACGTGGCACAGGAAGTAGTCTGTAGTGCAGCTTCCTGTCCCAGACCACCACTATAACTCACCACGAGCTTTGGTCAGGCTCGTCAGATTGAAGATTGTGGACTACATTTCTCAATCCAGTGGTATGTAACAACGAGCTAATGTCTAGTTTTGTGAAAAAGCTATATTACTCCCACAATTAGATACGTTTTAGAAAGAAACACATTCGTTGTATTCAACGCGGCTCAGACCGCACTATTCAGTCTCGCAGAAACCGCACACGGGATCTCGCAGCCAGTTATTAGGATGGCATTCGCTCAACCTTTCCCTCTCGCAGCAGCAGCCCAAAAAATACATCAACCCGCGTTCGGCCCCGACTTAGCCGTGCGTCTCATTTGCCCAGAGTGCAGAGATCCAAATCCGAATATTGTCGAAGAGTTTGGGAGCGGGGATCTTGTGTGCGGGAGCTGTGGACTGGTCCTGGGTGATCGTATTGTTGATACGAGAAGCGAATGGAGGGTGAGTCCTGTTGCCCCCTTTATCGTTGCGATAACCCTGCACCTATCATTGTGTGTAGACATTTGCAAACGACGAAGGCGATGATCCTTCTCGTGTTGGTGCTGCGTCGGACCCTCTATTGGAGGGTATAGAGCAACTGGATACGCTCATTAGTTACCGTGATGGCGGCACGGGAATTGCACGCGAGCTCCAACGTGCGGCCTCTCGCTCCCAGAGCTCGCGCTCGGAGCGAAATCTTCTTACCGCGTTCCGCGACATTGGCAGCTGGTGCGACCAGTTCTCGCTTCCCAAAACCATCAGCGATATTGCCAAGCAACTATACAAGCGCTCAGATGAGGAGAAGCTTCTTCGTGGAAAACCCCTCGAGGCTGTTATTGCCGCGTGTATATTCATTGCGTGCCGCCAAGCCCACGTCCCTCGTACATTCCGGGAGATTTGTAACTTGACTCATGTGTCGAAGAAGTCGCTTGGACAGTGCTACAAAGCGCTTGAGCAGGCTTTCAATCTTTCGCCTGGAGCCACGGCGCAGGTCAATGCAAACGGAAGCAACCCGTCCACTGGCCCCGAAAACTTACTTGTTCGTTACTGCAATCATCTCGACCTTCCCGCCAACGTCCAGTCTATTTGCGGTGATATCATTGTTGCAGCACGTCAGCATGGCGTTGCGGATGGTCGTAGTCCTGTTTCTATCGCCGGCGGGGCGATTTACTTTACTTGCCACTTACTAGGGAAGCCCAAGTCTTCCCGAGATATTAGTGTGGTTGCTGGTGTTAGCGAAGGTACTATTAAGTTGGTGTATAGGTTGTACTACTTGGAAAGGGAGAAATTGGTGAAGGAAGAATGGATCAAAGAAGGGAGGGCTGATTTGGACAGACTTCCTGTTGAGCGGTAAAGGGATATAATCACTCTTTGTGTAGCGATTTCTTACGGATAATGATAGTGGTACTTATCATGATCAGCATGATCATTTGACATGATAGACTGCCTAGTGTGAATGAGTAACAGAACATACCATGTAACAAATTTAAGAGGCTAGCGTTTACCGCCTCGTTTGCCCTTGACTCCTTTTCTGTTGGCTTCACGAGCAAGAGCAATACCGCCTTTGCCTTTGCTTACATTCCGTATTGCCTTCCGCACATTGAGAACGCCATCGCCTGTGCCTTTTTCCCTTCTTGCTCTTTTTACATCGCCATCCAACTTCGACAGCACGGCAAGTGATGCCTGTTTTTCTTGCTCAACAGATGTTTCGGCAGCCTCAAACTACAGACAGTGAGTCACGTGCAGTGATGAGCTGCTCAACTCCAACTCACCTTGCGCTTGACGCCTCTCAGTTTCTTCTCTCCGTCAAGCTTCTTGTCGAATCTGCCCATGCTTGCAGTACTTATTCGTGTAGTAGCCAGTGTTTTTTCAAGATCCTTTTTACGTTCCTCCCGGTCACCAGCGGCGGTTTGTGCACGAGCATTATTTTGGAGCCGCTGTCGCTCGTTTTTGGCGACCCTTGATATCCGTACATCACGGGCAGCTTTGACAGGGTCATGGTCCACAGCTGAGGACAATTAGTCGAGCTTCATTCACAACAAAATCAACAACACGCACGAGCATCGGCCTTGACTTCATGAATCCACTGTTCCTCCTTCTCCTTATTTTTACCATCCTTGCCCCAACGGTTGACCCACTCCTGTCGTTCCTCATCCCATACCTTCTTTTCACGCACACGCTTCTGGATACCTTTTGCAGCAGCGAAGCGTTCCCATTTTGTCGGTGGTTTGGGCTTGGGTAGGGGTTTAGCACGAGGGAGTTGTGTTGTTGGTGCAGGAAGTTGGGCAAGTGGGCCATCTGGTGATGGTTGGGTGGGCAGGCTATATAACGCTGCAACTAATGCTTGGATGCCATCTCGAGCCGTCATCTGTAGGTACTCTTCAAGATTTGATCTGAAAGAAATATGTTGATTGTAGTTCCATATAATGATACAAACAATTGGTCGTACTTGTAACTATCCTCGTCGATCGGAGTGAGGTCCGTGACAGTCAGAAAGCCAGTGTCTACGTCGAGAGGTGTCTCCTTCTCGACCGTAACAGATTGACTGGGTAAAGTGGTGAGTAATGATTGTGCAAACCAATAAAAATAAATCGCACAATTTTGCTGCATGCAATGCTAGAATATTTGAGACGTCCATTGCAGAACTTCGTTGGATGGATATGGACACGAAAATACTGAGTGATCAGCGTTATGTGCTTGTTTGACAAAGGCTTCAGATTTCAACAAACACAAACAACACAACACATGCATGCCTCGCTGTGCCATTAGTACACTCATAACACCTGTCGAACCAGCTTTCCCCCGCACATCCTGCAGAGTTTAACGCCACTTTTGTGTCAGAAGGCAGGCCATGAAGACAGAAAGCGAGGCTCCGAAGACCCCAACGCCCACGCAAACTCACGCTCAAACGTCGTATACTGCACAATGGGGTACAACACGTATGTGGCAGCTGTGCAAGTGTCCTGTATCAATTAATATTGAATTTATATAATCTAGATATACCAATTGACCCTGCGCTTCAGCAGCAGTCCCAACACGCCACGTCAAGCCATCTCTTTGTTCCTCTCCGTGCGGATACTCAATACATCCATCTTATCCAGAACAACTCCATATTCCTACCAGTACACTCACCACTATCCTCAAGCCGCTTACTCGCATTATTCATATGTACCACAACCACCCCAAATACAGAGGCCGCAGGCCTCGACAGCAGCTCCTGCAACAGCTGCACCTACCCAGCCAGCAAATACGAACAGTGGGATGGATACCTCCGACGTAGCAACGTTGAATGATGCTCTTGGGAGTGCGGGTGTTGATCTTCGAGTGCGTAAGTACCAGCAAGTCATTGGGTCTGGTAGTAACTATTGCGTAGGCGGAGGAGGAAAGCCTGCAGAGGTCCCATGACTCGCATCAGTCGTATCGAACCTTCGAAGAAAGATCACGTAAACAACCAGCTACTCCTTCATTTGACACACGCTTTCTAGGTGCCACCATGCGTACCATTGGCACGGAACACAAGGTGACGAAGATCCCCGAAGACTCGGTGAATTACTTAGCAATCGCCCTCCGTGCCCGCCTACAAGACCTCGTTACTGCGATGATTGCTGCAGCAAACCACCGCACGGATACCCAGTTTGACCGCCCAGCATGTCCGTACGATAACGGCACGCCGATGTGGAGCATAGTCGTGCAGAGTGATGTCGCTAAGCAACTGGCTGCATTGGAAAAGATCGAGCGAGAAGAAGAGATGAAAGTTCGGAGGGAACGAAAAGAGCGCGCTGATCTGGCCGCTGCACATGCTGCTAACCTTACCGCGCAGGCTTCGGGTGGCAATGCCATGGCTGTAGACGGAGACGAGGAGGGAGGTGCGAAGAAAAAGAAAAAGAAAGAGGGGCCTGGTGTAACGGCAAGGAATATGTCTGAAGATGTGCGTAAAAAGATGTCGAACGCTGTCGCAAGTCAGGCTGCTGGACTTGGTGGGAAGTACTCGTGGATGAACGCTGCAAATGCCCCTGCAGCTGCTGCCAAACCGAAGCCTGCGGCATCCTCTACTGCTACACCAAGTACAGCCACCACCACGACCCCTGCGACCACCACAGCTCCTGCAGTGTCAACAACTCCAGCAACTTCGTGGGCGCGGCCGTACATGGGAGGAAAGAAAGGCAGTCCGACATCGCCACAAACGGGGGAGGACGATGATCGGATGTTAATCACAACACGTGATGCAATGTTTGCCATCGAGAAGGAAAGGGGTCATGGAGGAGGTCGTGGATCAGCTCGTGGATGGTCATAGCCATTTGTACTTGCTTGTGTTGTCTAAATCGTCCGCATCGCTGGTCGTTTGTTTCTTTGAACAGTTTCGTGTCTGCACTTGACCTCATTGTCACCTCGAGCATTGTTCACATTACAGTATTAAAACGGGACTGGCGAAATCGAGGCGATGAGTGCAGATTGCCACGGCATAGTAGGTAGATAGCGCTGAATGGACCTATGTCTAGACTCAGCGTGACCAGTCCGAGAGTGGGAAATTTTGACGATCTCAAGCCTACTCTATGCCATGATGTTTACGCATTACATCTTATTGCTACACCCCACATTTCTGGCAAATACAATAATTAACTCTAACGCACCGCTGGGTCCATGAGTCGGAAATGATCGATGAAGCCACTGAATACAGCTGGAGACTTTGGCAATGACTGTGAACAGAGGAGCACCATCGGCGTGGCATGGTCTGAACACAGCAGCAGGTACTGCCCTACAGAGTGTCACGGGACGTGTGTACAGCATACACGACGCCACTGGGATGACAGGAGAAAGAAATGCCCATATTTATCAGGCGAGTTCTCTTCTTTCTGCTAGCCTCGAAGATAACATCAAAATAATGGCCTCTGAACTAACGGTCGGCTTCCGTCAACTTCAACAGGAACTTCACGCGCTCTCGAGTGAGTTAGGCCCAACTTTCATCATGACTATCGAAATATGATCTAAACTTCCAGCGCAGACGCCTGATGATCGACCAAGGGCATAAAGTCCCATAGAACAAACTCATGATCCATTCCAACACCGGCATTCTCTTGTGAAAGCAATAGTACATCTTCATAATACATCTCGTCGCTCGCACAGAGACAGGTCATGGCTTCTACATCAACGCAACTCACGTTGTAGCAACAAGGTTGAGGCTGAGACCGGCAATGACCCTGAAGGGTTCCCTGCCTATCACATCCATATCTTACTTTCCAGACGGCAAGAAAATGATCAGCGGGTTTTCAGACGAAAATGTTCAGAAATGGGATCTGCAGGAGGGCAAGGAGATCAAAGAGGCGCGGATTGTATGTGAAGAATATGTCAACCCTGTAGCGGTATCACGGGATGGTTGATGAGCTATAACTGGTGGTGGAGAGTCTGGTCGCGTGGAACTCAAAGCATGCAAAGTCGAGACGGGAACTACGACAACATTTGAAGGCCACTCCAGGCCGATCACCTGCGTTGATATCGCACTGGACAGCACACTACTGGTGAGCGGGTCATGGGATGTTACAGCACGAATTTGGAGCTTGAAACCCGGAAAACTCGTGGTCGGCCCCTTCAGGAGTGTTGATTGGGTGGGCGCCGTTCTATTCTCGACAGACTCGAAGAAGCTCACAGTCAAGTCATGGACGGGGAGGTGGCTTGAGATTTGTGACGTCAAAACAGAGACATCAACTGTCAGAATAGGAGCATATGGTGGGCCCACAAACATATTCGCCCGTGTTCTGGATAAACAAAAACAAATTATTCTGACTACATTAATAAACTCAGATGTCACAAGTATGAGTGAGTTCGACGCTTCAACACTTAAGGTTGTCGGAGCGCCTTTCGCAGGGCACACCGAGGCTGGCACTTTCTGTTGACGGTGCTCTCCTCGCCAGTGCTTCAAGCCACGACAATATCATCAAGCTCTGGGCTTTTGAGTCCCGCCAGCTTCTCGCATCATTTGATGTCCAAAAACCAACCTGCATATCCCTCTCACCCAATTCGCATCACGACATCGTCCAAAGGTGATTATAAGATCTATATATGCAACACCACACCCGACATCCTTGCTAGGCTGAGGCCTGTGTCGCACACACAGCACGGCCTCTCCAAAGTACGCGTTCATCGGCATCCACACGTATTCCTGGGTACTAATGTTCTCGCGAAGACTAATCCAACCTTTGAGCGTTTGCTTGAAGTATGTCACATAATTTCTCTGTTGTGCTAATTCACATGAATCATTGCAGTCTGATGATACTTGTCGTCGCCGCAACCCAGCGACATTACCTGCCACATCTTTCCCAATAGGTTACAAAAATCTCTGCCTGCAACAGAGTCACAGCAAACTTTCCTTCACCGTCTGTTTAGAATCCTCCGATTATCTTCCCCCATGAATGCAGCCCCTCGCGAACAGCATGGACAGCATTAGATGTATGTCTTTCCATCTTGACTCTTCCATAGTTTTTACTCGGTGATCGCCCTGTAGTTCCCTGCTACATCACCCCTACCGCCTACACGTTCTCTATCACAAAACACAACTCATCCTGACAAAGTTAGTCTTCACTTGAATAAACTCGCAACCCATGACTGAGTACTTATCCAGTGAAAACCGTCTTCAAGCCCCACACTTCGAACGGAGTCACACAGTTACTGGAGCATCTTTCCTCTCGTATTTCAAGACCTAACCACGGGCCACTAGTCATAGAAGTCGCGGCGGGGCGGAAGGTCACTGTAACGTTACATCTTGCGGCCCTTTTTCTGATTTGTACCCTACAGCGGCTTGCTGCTGCCAATTTTCCAGAATATAAGAATGTCGACGACACCCCACATCTATCTCAGCAACCTGGAGTGCCACAGGACATTGAATCGTCCGAAATTGATTTGCTTCCAGACGTGCATGGGTGCAAGGCATTCCTCTGCTACTATTCATGCTGGTCTCATGGCAGGCTGAGGATGCCTCCTCGATGGCGCTTGGAGCGCGTTGATATACCCCGACAAGATCGAACGACGACTAGAAACCATGCTACGCCTCAGGGTGGCAGTTATCTATCTTCGGTGGATTCCTCCCCCAATTATTATTTTCAAACTTCTACACCAATGTGTACCAAATCTGCTTGTAGAGTGGTCATGTAACATTGCATTCATTATTTTAGGTTAAGATATTGTCGCTCTCCGGATGTGTCACTTGTCCAGTGAATCTTGTGAACATGAGGTTATCTTTGGACAGCCGGACGACTTTTCATTAAGCTGGCTACGACCACATCCTCCGTCGGTCAATCTTCGTTGATGATACATGGGTGTCCCAGTGATTGCTTTCGCGAGGTTAACCCAAGCAGTGACCGACTGAATTCAAAGTTGGTCATTATTCAGTCAAGTGTCCGCGCACATCGCACTCGAGGATCGAGGCATGTTTTAGAAGAACTAGAGTCCAGCCTGAGAGTCCAGACTCCGAACATCAATTTAAAAGGGCTCATTATTCGGTCACGTGCCAGTGCATTCCGGTCTTACATAAAGCTGCCAAACTCAGGCTGCTGGCAGTATTGACACAATTTAACAGTGGCCGCAGTGGCAGCCAATTCCAGCCTGAGGTGTTGCCCAAAGTTGTCGTCGAGACAACTCGAATTGATTCCAGCCACGGCGGCTCAGAGATTTCGAGAGCTGTAGAATCATTGATTGACCATATTTGACATGTATGTTGTCTTTTTTCACTCTACTTGTTTGTCTCTAACTATCCGAGTCCTTTCGTGCAGGACAAATCCGAGTCACCAACTACGTTTCTTCCTCACTGGCAGACTCTAGCAGACTCTAGCTACGTCCCCGGATTTAGCTATGCAAAATCATGTCTGCGTAGTTTTGTAATGAAGCTGGTCGACATGGGCAGCTTACAAGTTTTGCCAGTCACACTGGTTGATTGCGTTGCGATACAAGCGAAAACAGAGCTAATGGCATCCACACTGGATATTTCACCAGCGTACTGCTCTGCCCTAGTCGTTCGTCAGATTTGGCGGCAGCGGCTGAGAGCAGATCTCAGGTATCGGTTGCTACACAATGATGATCCTTGCATTGCTCAACTTCCACACTCCTCCAAGCACCTGTCCGTCAGCCATCTATCACGATGCCTCAAGGCATTCAACACTTTACCGAAGAAAATTTCTGAGCAACTACGTTTGCCCATAGACGGAAATGGGTAGAGCATATGAGCTAGAATTTTGTCTTGCTGGGCGGTTCACAATTTCAACCATCAACCCACCCCAATGATCGGTAGTACTTTGCAGCCATACTATAGTGTCAGGAATTTCATTGACCTTCTGGAGTCACACCCAAACTTCACTATGCTGATTCTCAGTTATATGCAGTGCATTCCCGACCCTCGGGCCTGCGTCACTTAGAAGAGTGGCTCTGCTATTGGGCGTCCAGGAGCTTTGACTTCACGATTCATCATGGTCTAGGCTAGATTAAATTCGCATTTTTAGTCTCGGCCCACACCAACACAGCCTGTTCGGTATATTTCCCCCCTCCTTCTACCACCTCGCAGCCCTAAACTACATGTCAATATAATGGGCATTTCGTGCAGGCCATGTACCATCTATTGATGATACCTACGCATCGGGCAAATAGGTGTGGTGATTTTTTCTTGCTGTCATCGAGGTCTCATGCATTCGTAGTGCATCGCTGTGGTGGGTGCTCCTATTAATGATTATGGCCAAATACGTAAAAAGCCAATCTTCCTTTGCCTTAATTCAACGCGCACAGACTAAGACCGGCGATCAGGATCGGTCAGGGGTTGGCAATGTTGCCGCTTCAAATAATCTGATTTTGCGTACGTCTTCCTATATTGTAATGTTATCGTCGCTTGTCGCGTTCTTATCCATGAACGTGGCTTACTGATATGTCTTGATGGCACCTTGATTCAGAGTCCATCAACGATGTCGTCTGTAATTGTGTGATAAGAGCTTCTGGATTGAATGCTAAAATTACTCTTGAACAAGCTGCCAGACGCCAGGGCTTAGTGCGGTTCGCAAGGTTTATAATGCCGTCGGTCGAGCCTAACAGATGCGTCTGTTTCTTTGACTTCGCCGTGCCACCCCTTTCTGACTATTAGGCGCAGCTATGTTTGTTCTTCCATATTCGAGGCCTCGTCCTCGGAGCGCTGGATGTCTAAGATACATAGTGCCCTATACAGCCTGACCTCATATGGACGGTTCTATACACCGGAAGGTGGGAAATGGGGAGCGTCTAATGGACATTGATGTTCTACAGAGAAAATTTGGCTATGGCTGTGTGCCGACAAACAAGGGGAGGTACTATTGATTATCAATACGCAGCCGTCCTCCCATCCAATAATCAAACGCTTTTCCTCCCCGAGCCAACTCCTTGGTAACTTGAAAATCTCGTCTCAACTTCTGATACTGATGAACTGACGATGAGCTTCAGCAGATAAATTGACCCCCTACCCTCAAAATCACCATCCACGTTAGATCTATCACGCACTAGGAAGCTCGGCGCTATTCCCTCAAACGCACCCACATAATTCGAAAGACACCCTTAGTTGCTTGCCATCCTTATAGCCAATGACGCATGCCATGGCTTCAACATCGATACTGCCCACTGCTGCAGTAAACGATATAGTTCTGAATCCGATAATGAAGCTGAACGGGCATGATAAGTATATTCGGTCCATATCCTACTTTCCGGACGGTCGGCGAATGATTAGCGGCTCTTGGGACAAGTCTGCTTTGCAGTGGGATTTACAGACAGGTAAGGAGATCGAGGAAGCACGCAACATTTGCGAACGAGGAATATGGACGGTAGCGGTATCCAGGGACGGACGATGGGCTATCACAGGGGGCGGAGGCCTTGGTCATGGGGAGCTCAAAGTCATTGAGGTAGAGACGGGAATTGTCAAACAATTTGAAGGTCATTCGCGAGGGATCAGCTCCATAGATATCTCTGCGGACAGCAATTTCCTGGCGAGCGGATCATGGGATCGCACAACGCGGATATGGAACTTAGGCACTGGCGAACTCGTAGCTGGTCCATTCGAGAGCATTGATTGGGTGGGTGCGGTTCGTTTTTCACCAGACTCAAAGAAGCTCGCAGTGAAGTCAGAGGCAGGGAAGTGCCTCGAGGTGTGGGATGTCCACACAGAGGCTTTGGACGTTAGAGTTGGGAGATTTGGCGAAACACCTTTCACATCTGCGCCAGTATTTTGGACAAACAGAAACAAAACCATCGTAGCCGCATTCACCTTCACGTTGGACGATGCGAAAACAATCTATGAGTTTGACTCTTTGACACTGGAGACTGTCGGAGCCCCATTCGATGCGCATACCAAAATTGTTCGTGGTTTAGCACTTTCACTTGATAGTGCTCTCCTCGCTAGTGCTGCGGACGATAACACCATCAAGGTCTGGGCCTTCGAGTCCCGTCAGCTCCTTGCATCCTTCAACGCTCGGACTCCTGAAACCCTCATCCTTTCACCCGACTCCAGCCAAATAGCGTACACGACAGGTCGGAAGATCTTAATATGTAACACTCCACTGGACATCCTGGCCAGCATCGTACATGCGCGCGAAGCACGGAGCGGTGTACGCATTCGCCACATATTATAATATGTGCACTAACATCTCCATACAGGCTAGTGCAGATAAAAATTCAAGGCTTGACCACCTTCTGAATGTTCGCATTTCATATTATGATTTTTCGTTTACACAACTCATACATCACCATCATCACAGTCTCACGTAACCCGTCCTCCTCCTACAGTCCACCGCTACCAAGCGACATCGCCGGTCATATCGTTCGCCCACGCGCCGCACAGACCTCTGCCTGGATTACACTCAGAGCAGTCTGGTGTATTACGTCACCTCTGTAAAATCCTTCGCTTCTCTTCTCGCGCAATCACCGATCCTCCTGTTTGGAAAGATCAGACTCAGGATCCACTAGATGTATGTCTTTCTATCTTGAATCATTCACTGTTAGCTGGATGATCTCCACGCCAGTTCTCCGCTATGTCTCCCCTACCTTCCAACCATGTTCCCTTGGGGCAGGCAATAAATCACTTTGATAGTGTTAGTCTTCACTTTTGATAAACACGCGATGCATTATTGACTACGCGTCCAGGTCGAAGCGATTTCTAATCACTTTGCGTGTGATAGCTCACAGTACCCCACACAACACTCCCGCACCGACCGCCTTCTCAAACGTGACCCATCTTTCAGGCAGTCGCAGAAAGTACATCCTAAGGAGGAAAGTTTACGCCGCTCAAACGGAGCCATGCAGTTCCTGCAGCAACACCCTTCCTTCTATAAGTCAACACCCGTCCACAGACCACCAGTCGCTGAAGTCGCAGCTGGACGAAAGTTCACTGTAATGTGGATCTTCTTACCTTTGTTTCCCCATTTGCTGATCGGTTCCCACAGCGACTTGCTGTTGTGAAAGCCCCGGAATACATCAAAGTCGACGACACTCGATATCCATTGAGACAGCAGCTTGCCGCGTCGCATGACATGACACAAGGCCATACATTATCCGAGTCCTCTGACGTTGACTCGCTCCCAGACGTGCATTGGTGCAAGGCATTATTCTGCTACTCCTCGTGTTGGTCTCATGGCAGACTGAGGATGCCTCCGCGATGGCGCCTGGAGAATGTAGACCCACCTCACCCGGATGGCACGACGAGGATCGGTCACGGTGAAGCGCACTGTCACAGCTAGTCTAATCGTATTCGTTTAGTGTCCTTTGTAGAATCTAAATCTCAGCCTCCGTGTGTTCATCGTGGGTACGCATGTGTCGACGAAGATCTGCCTTGCGGCTCATAGCTCTGTACATTGTGTCTTGGTGGATTATTAAGCTGATATGACGCCGACAAGCACGATAGGGCATACGTGATTGGCTCTGCAAAACGCAGCCTCCAAGGGTGATACACAGTGGGCTTGTTTTTGTTTAATCAACACAAGGTGCTGTACCGGAGTGCCAGGGGCTTTTGCTTCCTTTGAACCATCTATGGGTTGTTTGTGATTGTGTAGTAAGACCAACAGGAACAAAATTAGTCCTTGTTCACGAATTGAATATTGAACAACCGTGCTTCAAGGCAGACGAGTCCAGCCTTCAAGTAACCCTGACTCGCAAGGTTTCGCAATGCCCGGAGAGCCAGCGCGGTCGACTCTTATAGATGTGTAGGTTTCTGTCCATTGGTTTACTACGCTGCTTTTTTCTTGACTATTGTTCTATGCAGAACGAGCCAGCAACTACATTCCTTCCTCTCTGGCAGACTCGAGGGCTCGTCTCCAGATCAACTGTGCGACATCATATCTGCGCGTTCCTCGCAACTTCGAAATGTCGCTAATCCATATGGAAAGCCCACACCTGCATCACGAAAGGCAGTCGAGGCCGGCTCAGTCACGCTCGCGGATGGTGTTTTGCTGCAAGTCGACGAAGTCGAGAGGGAATTCACGCTTGCAATCAGTGCTCGGTTCGGGATTGACGAAATCCAGGCGTTTGTACTCCTTCGATCCTTCCTATACAATGAAGGTCTCTCAAGTAATGGAGGCTCGACCGATAAAGGCGTTGTGGACGAGCTTGTCGCAGCCATCACGCCATTTTACTACTCTGAACGCCTCTTTGTGTTACGCACCCTCATTCCACTGTTTCGTGCCCACGAGAACACTGGCGACTCGATACATACCGTTGCTACGAAGTGTCTTCCCAAAATTCTACAAGACGGTCATCAGTTCGCACTCGACCTCATAACAGAATACCTTCATAAAACAGAAATGGACATCCCAGATGTTCTGCATGCCGATGCGCGCATCGCCTCTCGTTGGGCTAAACAGAACATGAAGGAACAACTCGTGATGCTAGAGGTCCTCTTTTGGACAGTCTGGGGGTATGTGCCCTGCGACGGACCTTTGGTTGTTCGAATATTTGAAGCTGCTTACAACACGAACCTTGGATCCTCGCAGAAAAACTCGACGCTTTTGTTAGATGATGAAGGCAGTCAGCTACAGCACGACTGTGCAGCGTTATGGATACTCGTCACTGTGGAGGTCCTTGAGCTGGAGAGAGTGGCGGAGGATGGAGGAATAGAGATGTCGGCAACTCCTTCCGACAAAGCCTTTTATCCCTCTTCACCAGAATCGCTCAGACGAATTCACGAGATCGTGGCATCTAATTTGTCTAGCCAGCACGCGTGCACACACCTAGCATGGGCTTTCGTTCTGTCACGGTTGACCTCAAAAGCTGGTCAATTGAAAGAAATCCCAGAGTCATATCGCGGGTTTTTGGACTCCCTGCATCCACATCACAATCGCTCTAAGGAAAGGGAGCCATCACATGTACTTATGGCACGGGCAGCTTTCAGTCCAGAAGCCGGCCTTTTCCAACTCTTGTTGACTCTCCTCACAACCTCCCCGTTATTTGTTACCTCTGTTGCTTGGAAGACAGGGTCGACTGTATCTGACCCAAATGCTATTGCGTTCCGTTCTGTGCTCAAAGGTGACAACATTCTTCTGCGTATAACAGAACACTCAAGATCATGCTTCCTTAGGCTTTGTTATTGCAATGGTTGAACTGGTCCCTGTTGAGCTCATCCCCGATTTCGACTCTTTGGTTGATGTGTGGATTGCGCTGTTTGGGCGCAGCGAGCGCCAATCTATAGAAGGGATATGCAGACAATTCTGGCAATCGGATTGGCGCCAGGGTCTTGCACGTCGGGCCATATTTGATGTTGCGCGAACACGCTTTCCAATTCACTTCCGACCACTTGTTCGCCTTCTCCGAGCAATGACTGCGTCCGGATTCACTGATACTGATCCACTATCCACTGCGGCATCGTCCAGCCAACCTCCTGTTGATGAAAGTGACGATGGTGACCGTGAGATTTGTAGTCGGCATGTATTTTACTACATGGATAAGTTGCCTACTTTCTCGCTAGTCATTCCCCTGGCATCTTGCACCGGCCCTAATGCTGTCTATGAAAAGGCACAAGCTACTGGTCCCTCTCTCGCGTACACAAACCTACGCGCTATTCGTCTTCCAGGGGGTTCGGTGATGCCTGCGCGCTCGAAGGGTCGGTTGTTGAGTGGGGATGGTGGGGATCATATTGCAGTGTGTTGGCAACATGAGCACAGCGGATGGAAGGTGGTTTTGGACGTACTTACTGAGTACGTGACTCGGCGGAGGATATATACGGGTACCGTGGACCTATACCAGGACGTCGCATTCGGCCGGACGGGCCCTGGATCTATTCCTTTGACGCTAAGGCTTGAAGACGTCGGGATGGAGATTGATGAGGGGGGCGACCAAGCACTCGCGACCGATGCTCTTGACCTCATTCGCAGTGTCATCCAAGACAACGAGGCGCTGGCGGAAGAGCTACTGGAGTCTCTCGAGAGCGGTTGCGACCCTAACAACTCTTCGGATAATCAGCCACCTGATCTTGTCCACCTCACGACGATGATTCTGGAGGAAGCACTCAGTCGCTCACAACCTCGAAGTTTCTCGCGAACCCAGCTGATCACATCCGCAATGAGCGTTCTGTCAGCATTGTTGTCCCTGCCAAAATACTCTCTGCGCGTATGGCTCTATATCCGTTCAACCAGCGTGCTATTTGGCCCCGGTCGTACGTCAGGTTTCGCGGCAGTCGCTCTTGCAGCAGAGCGGACATCTGGTCATTATACAATGACTCTCGCATTGCTCAATCTCGTCCAGCAACTCCTTCATGAAGCGTTTGCATCCGTGCTCACAATTCCACTCGATAATCAACGCCTCAAACAGGTCAAAGAGGAAGTTCTTCTCCGAGCAGCCGCGTTCGTCCATGGGGAGATATGGGTAGAGCACCTAAGCTGGAAGTATGCCCAGCTCGGTGATAGGTTTGAGATTGGACGACGAGTGTCTTCGTTTTATGGCTATGTTCTCGAGCAATCTCCTCCTGCTTTGGGCGATCGTCCCTTCCCCTCCCTGAGCCAAGCTGTCGTTGACGCTCTTCTACATAAAGCTACGACGTCGACTATCAACCCGCTTGTATCATCGATAGCAGTTGCCCCCCATATCCTTGGCACCCTCTACGCTTCGCGACGCTATGGCGATGCCAGACGTCTGATATACCTCCTGGAGTCGCACCTTAATCTCACTAGGCTAATTCTCAGCTATAAGCAGTCCATTCCCGAATCCTCGAAACCGTGTCTTCTCGAGCAAGCTCTGTGCGCGCGGGTAGCGGGAGGCGCTGGGTTCACAGATTCTACGAGATCCAGAATAGACCCCGTCGATGTCCTGGCGAATTATGTCAAAGGGCGGGATATTGGGACGGCTGTTCCGCTGGAGTCAATAAGAGTTCTTTATGCTCTCTGCGCATCCTTGTCTGTGACCCAGCCCTCGCCTGCGACAATCATCGGTCATCTCTCGAATCCAGAGGCTACTGTCGCATCATTCGTGCGAATTGTACAGCACCCATACGAAGATCTCGCCCTGCGCAATGCCGTTTGGAACTTCATAGCCCTTGCCGTCGATAAGGAACCAGCATTAGCCAACCTCTTCGTCACAGGTCAATTCCGGGTTCCGAATAACAAAAGCAAGAGCAAGGAGAACGCCAAGTCGCAAGGAGTGGATGATTCGAAGAAACACATGAGCGCACTCGAAGTTGCTAACGAAACCCTTAGTCGATGGAAAGACTTGTGGGAAGCCAATCCTCAACTCTTAGCATCGGTGTTTCGTTTCATCAATATCGTGTGGCAACACGGGCTTGAACACAAAAATCTCATTGACGTCACTCGTGGTAATGACGAGTTTTGGACCAATGTGGTTGCTGTTGTCAAAGAGGAGCTCGGTCCCGACCCTGACTATGAGACAGAGACATTCATCATATTGGATGACGAGCGCCGATCAAGTCTCCATGAAGCAGTATCTGTTCAGTCATATCGCAGCATGGTGAAGTCATACGCTGTGCGTGTCATTGGACAGGACATCTTTCTTCAGCCGCAGCCTGGGCCCTCTGAGCCTGCGAAGAAGCCTTTGAGTTATAGCAAACTAGCTCCATCATTCAAGTCCGAAGATCAACTCAACGAATTGATATTGGAAGCAGAGAGCACTTCATATGACCCCAGCCTTTCCGACAAACTCGGCGCACAGCTTCAGCAGGACTTCCCGGGTCTCTCCCTGACTCACCTACAATCGCAGGATCTCATTGACGAGCGGGAGTTTGGCGATGACTTCACGTTCTCCATAGCACTCCTGCGCAGTCGTCTGCAACAGTGCATGTCAGGTGATGATAGGGCAAATGCAGTGGAGGAAGTGGAAAGGAAAATCGCGTCCTTGAATCTCAATCTCTCCCTCACCTACGCTCAGACGGCTTTGACGGAGTCGTGGCAGTTCCTTTTGCACCAAATATTACCATTTGTGCGGCCAGTGCCAGAGATCCGGTCAAACCTCCTATCACTCTCCGCCACGATATCCGGAGACCTGGCTTTAGAAAAAAGGTCGGGAGACATGATGGCGAAACTCCATGGCACGCGACTCAACTTGTTGTTATCAATCCTTGAAGTGGTGTGGTTCTCTGATTCGGATACTGACAAGCACATCACGTCCTTCATGAACCTCGTGGACAACATACATAAAGTCCTGTTGAATGAGGCGCAACCTCCATCTCAATCATTCCTGGGACAATTATCCGTGCCCTTCCATCAAATCCTGCTCCAGGTCATCTACTTTTGTGTTCGCCAGTGTCGGAATCTTGCCAGGCGGCCTAAAGTCCTCACTGCCAGTAGGCGCCTTACCGTTTCTGGCTTGGTGGATGCAACGCTTCCCTTGGTAATTGATGCTCTCCGCCTTACCTTCGACTCTGCCCGCACACGACTTGATCTCGATCTCGATCGGGATATGGAGCTACTGGTTGCAGTCTTCGAGCAATGCACGCGTCCTGACATCAACGTATCATCTGTAACATGGTTGACTCGATGCCAAGAGACGGATGTCATCAAATCCAGCTTGGAGTTACTCACTCGGACAGACGTGATCGGTCTCACAGATCTACCCCTACTTCGCACACGCAGGCAACCTTTGTACGCGCCCCACATCCTCCTATTCCACATGGCTGTAGTAAGCATACCATCCGGCGCTGAAAGATTCGCCAGTGAAGGCATCATTTCGGCATACAGTAACAACGGGATTAGCCTTGCGGCAAGCTCGGGGCAGATCGACGTTGTGTTGCCTGAGCTTCCTGGAGAGAGGAGCCCAGCACACAAGACATACTGCTCGATGATGGCCATAGTTTCTGCCGTCGTCTCTGCTCTCAGGCGGCAACACCATTTCTTTGACGCAGAGGCCTGCGGATTCGTACAGCTGTATGGCAAGCAGATTATCCGGGCGCTGAGCTGGAGTGTCGGTGATCCGATTACACTGCCATTATTGGAGGAGATGGAGCAGGTCGTTGGCCTCTTCTACGCGCTTGCGGAGAGTGCTCCTCCTACTGCCTCCCCAAACCCAGCAGTCGTGAAGGTCCTGCGTGTGTTTACAACCCACGCCCTCATGCTCCTTCAGCAACTCAACTACGCGTTGACGCACCCTAACCACATCGCTAGTCTCTTGGAACCAGTGACTGCGGATGAGCGTGCATTGCTGGAAAAGGAGCCTACCGCCGCGTCCTCCCTGTTATCAGTGGATATGGCCGACCTGCAGAAACATCCGTTGACTGCGCGTCTCGTTCATCAGTTATTCAGGCTGTCAAGCTCCGTGGTGTCTACGCTGATCAGCATCAGCCGAGCATATGATGTGCTTCTTGGTGAACAAGAAGAGTGGCCTGTTCAAGAAGCAGTGATCGTTCCTGTAAGTAACTTTGCATTCTGAGGCAGAATTTTGTTTACCGTTTTCCTGTAGCATTCCAAGGTGGTACCTGGGGAACCAGCGTCATTGGGGACCTTGCTTGAGCTCGCGAACTGCACTCTTGATGTCCTACGACACCTCGTTGATCGCCCAGCAGGGCAGGCTATCGCTCCCCCTGCATCCCTCAAAGAAACGCCGCTTGATGTACTGGAAGGCATGCTAACAGCCCGAAAGACACTGGAAGCATTACTCGTGTATGCAGCAACACAGCTTGCGATGTGGCTCTCGAAGCCAGAATTTGACGCTAGCGAAATGGACTCGGAGGATCATGTTCCACAGACCATTGATATGCGAGAAGGTTCAAAAAGACCACCTAGGGCGCTCACAGACAGAATTAGAAGGGGAATGCCGGGAGAAATGGCGACGGATCTGGAGAAGTTGCTGAAGCAAGCGAAGCCTATTCTCCAAAAGAGTGTCGATGACAAACGAGATGTCAAGGGGGACCTCACGCAGGTGTTGCTTAGGTTTATGGGTGAGTGGGTGATGACTACGCCGTCATAGCTGGTTGGATACTATGTAGATGTATGAAAAGTAATATTATGTTCAATTTGTCCTGAAGGTGATTAAAGTGACTACTGCGTTAAAACATCTATGCCAGTCTCAGTGATGAGAATCATATGCTCTGCTTGAGCACTTCGTGCACAATTCTGCTCAAGGCAACCGTTAAGGAAATATTTGGGCTTATAGCAGATCAGTCGTACCTCCGTCGATGCAGTCCAGCCGTCTGGAAAAATCCAAACGCTAGGATTAGAACCTTGAACGAGAGAAGGCTGAAAAAAACAGAAGTTAGCAATAGGTCACGACATTGCGTTGAGGAGTTTGCCTCGATGGTAAAGCAGTGTCCAGGAAGCATGACGCCAGGTTCTTCATTTACTGTGAAAAAAATCTCAACAGTCATCTTTGACGCAGGAACAAAATGTGGACTTGCAAGTGTGGTATATCCAAGGGGGTCGGTGGAAAACGGTCCCTATGCCGTGCCCAGCGAAGGCAGGACAGACAGAATGACGGGTATTTCGGACGACTTCATATATGGCCTTGCCAATGGAATTGAACGGTCTACCAGGCCCGCAAGCGTTGATACCAGCCTCTAGTGCAGCATTTGTCATTTGCACGAGGTCTCGGCCAGGTTCATCCTGTCATACAAGAAAATCATGAAGAATGTAATTGTTCTGTAGGATGTTTCTTACAACATCACCGACGAGGAAAGTAGAAGAAGTATCTCCATGATAACCGTCGAGGTAGACTGTTACGTCGATGTTAACTATATCCCCGTCCTCGAGAGGCCGACTGTCATCTCGTTGAGCCTTGACACACAGCCCATACAAAACGCACTCACTCATCTGGTATGCCATGCGAAACAACATTATTGACACTAGTGCAACAGGAACGTGGAAATCCCTTGTACAGTAGCGGTGACGGATATGCTTGATGCGCAATTATAAAGTCGTGTATTGCAGCGTCTATCAAATTGGTGGTCACGCCCGGCTACCGACAAATTATCTTGCGTCCGCATCGTGAACGTTAATGATCTCACCTGCACGAGCGAGCCAGCATACCGGCGCACGTTCTTAGCAAGTGTCGCAGCTTCTCGCAAGCGCTTCTCCTCTATGCTACCCAGAGTTATTCTTCCGTCTCCTGCATACTGCTTTTCATGGTCTGTCTCCGATGACATGGAGGGATCATGCTGCACCGCGTATTTTGGTCGAACAATATGACTTGGAACTGGACGCTGGGTGATATGGGAGACGCCCCACACGAACGGCTCCTCAGGTAAGATGACATTGTACGTTCCAAAATCCTCGACTTTCCGAGATTCATCAGAGTCGAATGCGGGCGATGTTATTACATATCTTTTCAAGTAGTTGCGACAGACAACTGCCGAGATATTGCGTAGACGAGGAGAAAGAAGAGAGGGAAGCAACTTGCTCATGGTTAATAATTTACGAGTGAACCAACTTGAAGTTGGCAGACCAAGAAGGTTAGCGGGCCGGACTCTACCGGCGGTCAGCTATGGTGACCCCTAGGCTCAACCGCTTAAGTGAATGACCTTGAGCTCGTCTAGGCAAATATCTTCAACAATATTTACTGGCAAGTATATATATATATTATATCTTTGACTAACAGGCTCAGGAAATTGCAACCCGAGCTCCCTGACAAAATTCTCGCCAACGGCACTCGAGTCGTGTCAAGCTGTCGATGGCCCGCACCCATAGTCACTACCGGATATCGCCTGAAAATTCACCCAAAGTGATGGGATTTCAAGAAGATGATCATGTGGTTATGGTGCTTGTGCCGGTGGAGAGCACTGTGGGCGACGGGGTATGTGTCCCTGCCTGTGCAATGAAACCCGAGTTCGACACAATCTGGATGATTTCCTTCCTCTCATACAGTTTTTACTGCTCCGATGCTAAGACAATGGCAGGTTAGGCTTCCCACTTCTCTACCAGTGTACCACGAGGCATGATATCATCTTAATGCCTGTGGACTCGGGTAGCCACAGAAGGAACTGCTTGCCCAATTGCTGGGTCTAAACAAGAATTGCATGAAACCGTACATATGGGCGACAAGAACAGCAAGGTTGTGATTACTCACCCCTTGCTTGCATCGGATCGAGTCCTTCGGGATTATATACCTTATGTTGGACTCATAGGCAGTTTTTCTGTCGTATTCGCCTACCCCATCAGCCTGATTGGTCAAACTTGAGGTTCAATACTCATCAGCCTTGCCGCAAGAGCCTGAAGATCACGAACATAAGTATACGCTGTGTACATAGGTACATAGGTCTACTCTTTCCAGGGGTAATCAAACTTCGGCTGGTCTTTGCGTCTCCACAACTTCTTCCTAGAGAGGTTCCATCAGCAAACCAGAGCAGGATTGTTTAGAATTCTACATACTTCTTTTTCGTGGGGACGTGCTCTGCAAACACTTCAACGCAATACTTCGCCTTGAACTCACGAATAAAGCGTGGATCCCTATTTTAAAATTGAATAACCAAGGCAAAGCACCCGCGATGGCACTCACCAAAGCTCGCTCGCTATTCCAAGATCTTTGCAGCATCGCATAAGGGCATTACTCTTGCAGCCTTCAGTTGCCGTAGGAATATTGGATGGATCGAAGTATTCTTGTTCGCCGCGGGAAACTGCTACCAAACTGCGAGAAAGCAGAGTGAGGAATTGCTATGCAAGACAAGGAGATACACACCGGCCCTGGCAGACAAGCGCATACTCTCTGCTCACTATTTTAGGACCAACGTTGGTCTCACTGCGAGGGGCAAGCCCCCATCCTCCTGGTCCAAATGCTTTGTTAAGGACACGACGATACTTGATTTCTGGAAGGTAAATCAAGCCATCTATGATTGAAGTTCAGGGACATAAATCGCAGACCATGCACTCCAAAAGTACCTGGCTTCATCTCTATATCCATGTCATCCACAGGAGCCAACAGAATATTAGCGATGTCCTTTGAGAAGGCTTGGGTAGAGAGTCCATGGTAGCTCGTTGACCAATCAGTGGACCCAATGTCAACAGCTGCAGTAAAATCACCAGGGAAAGGCGATGATAGAGATGCAGAAGAAGGCACGGTTTCAAGCGGAATGCTTCCACTCATGGTTTCAGAAACATCTATCTCTTCTAACGTATCGGGTAGATTTTCTGTTGTTGCTGAGTTGCCAGCACCTGCTACGCTCGTACTAGCAGCTGCTTTCACAACTTTAGGCGGGCTGGAGGATGGAGTTGACGTCTTTGGTGTCCATGTCCGTGTAGACGCAGCATACGTTCTTGAGGACAGAATAGGCCGCGTCAAGGAGGGTTGTCGAACCGCCTTTATTCCCAGCAAACAAAGTCGATGCGCGTTGTTTGTCAAAGCCGACATTATTTAGCTAAAAGCAACCTTCTGCGCGGAACTTTTTATGACAGGAGCCAGCGGTGTCGCGGGATTTCAAATTTCAAACCTCGTACAAACAATGCCGACGGCTGCTCGTTGTGGGCATCAGCGAGTACGACAGATTTTACGATGAGCACACCATCCTCGACGCTGTCGGCCCGTCCTCATTCTCGTGCACTGCATCAGCGTCCATCTTCCAGCTTATCCCAGCGCCCACCTTCCAGCGCCTCATTCGCAAGACCAGTTTCGAGCGCATCCTTGCGACCCCAATCACGCGTTTCACGTCCAAGTTCGCGTATTTCGCGACCGGCCACCAGACAGTCCACGCGACTTGTGCCTTTGTGCCAGAAGCTAATCACACAACTCACTGGACTCACTTCAGAGAACGATGAGGAGGACTTTCGTACTACCTTGGATTTCGTTTCTAGGAACCTAGAGCATGCTACGGCAACGAAAGGAGGTCCGAGCTCTGATATGGCTACCATGGACAAACGTTTTCACGGGTACATATAGTCGTTTTATATGGAAGTATCATTCAGCCAATGCATGTTCCCTCAGTCTCCTCGAAAAATCCCGTATACAGTCCAATGATACCCTCGCGGAAGCTTTGGAGATATCATACCGGAAAGTGAAAGATAGCGCGAAGGAACTCACTAATATCGACGGTGACATCAAAGTGGGGTCCCTCGTAATCGCGTGTAAGTGCAATACTGAAAGGTTCCTCCACAGCTCGCGCATCTTCCAGACCACCTACAACTGCTTGTGAGATTATATTATATTCATCCTATGCAGTCAAAAGCCAACAGCTTGATAGGTACTGCTGTCTGCTGCACCAGCGGCATCTACTCTCAAGCACGCAGATGCATATGTTGAAGCGATTAAAAATCCACCAGAACCACCACCTTCTCTCACCTGGAAGGACATCCTGGCCGAGGAACCCTTCGAGGGACAACACTGGGAGGGTGTTTATGGTTTGCCCTCAGGAAGCACGGTAGAAGGTTGGGAAAAAACGAGCGATGGTAGCACTCCTTCACTTTCACCCTGGGACGATGACTCGGACGATTTGGACGATGATGACTCGTTTCCTTACACTGAAGATGCTCCATCATCTCCTGATCCTGTGGAACGAGTTTCATCTTATGGGCAGCCAAATTTGAACCTTTCATACCAACATCGTAGGGTTGTGGAGGAGCTGCAAGCTCGACAGTACTGGAGAGAAGAATGGCGAACAGATGCCGATTTAACTCGGCCATTTAATCTGGGTGATGCATCAACACTTGGTAGCTTGCTTTTATCTTGGTGTTCTCACCGCTGATGACTTTAAAGGCCCTTCGTTAAGCCGAGCTCTTGGAGACGAAACAACTCTTTTGATTGATGGCCCTGAACGCGAGGTCAGATTTTGCGATGTTAGAACAAGCGAAAGTGATTTACCGCTTCTATAGAAATATATCAACGAGCATGACGCTGTCCGCGAGGTGCTTATGTGCCTCCAAGGACGCAAAAACCTCATGATCACTAGCAACTCGAGATCCCCATCACTCATGGTAGGTACCTGCAACGTAGAGATTTATACTCCCCCTCTGACCTTACATAGCGGCCATCACCAAGTGCTCCCCATCTCATTCATTTGACATTAGCATCCCAAACTTCTATCCTCTCGTCCTTCGCGCAACTTGCTAGCACCTTGTCCCACATCAGAAAATTCACCTCGGCAGTTTTTTCCAATGTATTTTCAACCCCAGACCCACCTCTGAGCTCAACGCACCTTCTATCTCACAACACGCGTTCGCGGACCGTCGAAGCTTTCGCAGATGCTGTCGATTCTCAGCTACAAAAGTTCGACCGCTGGTGCGCCGACAAAGAGGAACGGATATGTTGCGCTCACGCTGGCCTTGGCAACCAGCTGGTCGTCAGTCTACTGGGTCTCGAAAAAGACGTCAGGGATGCATTTTCAGTTACCTTCGACCTCCTTTTGGCCATCCTGCGAAAACTGATGGGCTATATCATGCAATCGGATGACACGTCTGATGAAGAGGTTTGGTTATTGGCATCCCTGTCTAGTCGCATGCCGCCAGCGGCTGTCACTGCCCATATACTGGACGCATGTCTGCACTCCGCGGAGGAGCAGTCTTCGCTAGGAGATAAAATCACTGCCGAAGCACTCACTGAGGTATTCGTCAGATCTGCACAGCCTGTTTGGACGATGGTAGGCCGCTGGGTCAGTGATGGGATGCCAGTGCGGGAAACGTGGGAAGCTTCTGGTAATCAGACCCTAGATGAAGAGTTCTTCGTTGAGGATAACGAGCTTCCACTTATGGACCCTGATTTCTGGTCGGGCGGATACGTTCTTAGGACTTTGAGTGAGTTTGAAGCCACAGGAGATACGAAGGCACTTTCCGTCCCGGTATTCTTAGAACGTATAGCTGATCGTATACTCGAGACTGGGAAAGCAGTTGGCCTGCTGCGAGTCTTAGGGATTCCTTTCCTGAGTGGCACAGATGGCAATGTTCGCTGGTCATCACTCGCAACATTGATAGGACAGCACACAAGGGATGCTGCAGATCCAGAGGACCTCGCTCACCTTATTGCTGACAAGATCGCGCCCTATTACACGTCTTCAGGATTCCAACTCACCCAGGTGCTAACTGAGGACTGCGATCTTTCACGCCACATCACAGCCATCGAAGGGCTATACTTGATGACCAGAGGAGACGTCATCGGTCATTTCGCCGATGTCCTTTTTGCAAAGGCAAGTGTTTCATCTATCCCAACATGCAGATGCCAATGCAGATCATCAGATGGACAGCCAGCAGCACTGGCGGGACTTCCACTTCCTGAACAGCGCATTTAGGGACGTTGTGGATGCCAATAACGCCACAAAGTCCATTGAGACTTCCCTTATTCGCCTCTCCTATCGGGGGAGCAAAACCACCGTTATCTCACAGACGGTGAAAGCTCTTGATGGTCTACTCGTCGAATATGCGGTGCCCTTTCCATTGGCGTATATCTTCACACCACGTGTTTTTTCGATCTATGGGTCAATCTTCGCGTTTCTTCTGCAAATACGGAGAGCGAAAAGTGTTTTGGAGCGCATCCTTGTACGGGGAGAAATAGGGAGCGAACGACATATGAGGCATGAGTTCAAGGCGTTTTATGCGATGAGGGGCAAATTATCATGGTTCATCAAGTGCGTCTATTCGGTGTTCCGATGGCTATTTACTGACTCTACTGTTTGGAAGCACACTGTTGAACTTCCTGACGACTCATGTGAGATTCTTGACTGTTGAAATAATGCGGTTTTGACCATCCATCAAGGTCCTGTATTCTCAATTAGCAGTGTTCCACGAGAACTTCAAGGGGGCACAGTCCCTTGATGAGATGATCAAGATCCATAACGACCAGTGAGGTTGTTTATACTTGTGCTACAAGTAACCTTGCTCACATGCGCCATCGAAGCTTGGAAACAATCCAAGTGTGGTTGCTTGCTTCACCCTGAAGTGTGTACATTTTTGTTTTTGTCTTGTTCGTCGCACTGACGACTGTTCAAGACTTCTGCCCTCCATCGTGCGGTCTTGTCAGCACTTGACATGTGTCTGCATTTCAGCAATATTTTCGTCTCGTTCTCAGGTGACAATACCCATGATATATCACGTATCTCTATTGTTATGAAACGTCACCGAAGTCGTCGCCAGAAACGGCTTCGTCGAGACATCGTTGGTTTTTCTACCCCGGAGGTCATCTCAGATGATGAAAGTGACGATGACGACGACGACGAGATAGTGAGCGGTGCACTTGAACCTTCGTTCTCTCTGGCTGCCTCGGTGATGAGTTATGAGGGTGACCTCCCCAATCATCTGGACAAGCTGTCAAGGGAACTGGATGGTATTGTACGTTTTGTTCGCAGGGGGAGCGAGAGCTGGGCGGGAAGTATGTGCTAAAGCTGCACCTGCTTTTGGGGTTCTTGCTTTTGCCTTGGAAGACTGGGATTCATGATTCGATATTCGGTAATTATCAATTAGGCTAAAGTCTTTGTACATGAATAATATATATAGCTTGTTGCTACAATAATTTGGTGGATTACCTGAGCCGACGCCAAAACTTGAGCTTCATATATGATAGAATGTCTAGTAGTATCTCGCCACGTTGCAATTCAAAAATTTACTAATACATGACCGCAGCACCACCCTTGGTATCCACGCGGCGATTGATACCACCGAGGAGAATTTTAATGAGCATCTCAGCATTCAATTGGCCAATATAGGGTGTGGTGTCGACGATATCCTGACGGGTTTTTAGTGAAAATGCCTTCATTGTAAGAATATGACATACTCGGATATGATGTATCTGCTTCAAGCTATCATCTAACTCTACTAAAAACTGGGTTGCACGTCTCGAGTTTCCTATCTGAACAAATTGTATCCCAACCTATGCAAAAGTTTCATCAGCAACTAGTGCAGTAAGAAGCAATGTGTAGTCACCTGTGCAAGTGGCCACTTATCAGCCTCGAGTCGCTTTGCAAAAGATACGATCACACTCTCAGGATCATCCGCTAGGTGAACAGGTCAGCGGGGTCACATATTAGCTGCTATGTGGACTCACTTGGAGCCCCATCAGTGATAACAATCACATTCACGGGCTTAATTTGTTTACGCGCAAAATAATCACCAGCATCCTCCTGTCTTTTTGCAGCATCTAGGTCACGAAAATAATCGCCAAGTATTACATCGAGGCGATGCCCAATAGGGGTAGGCCCGCAAGGGTGGAGGTTGGCGAATTGTTGGTGGATAGTTTTGGAATCCTACAAAGCGAGATCGGCACTAATTTGTGATTAACAAACAAACTACCTACTGCAACTCCTGTCATGCTTGCGTGATGATTCAAAAAGTAAATGTCAACGCCATTGGCATCATATTTGCCCGCGACATCAGCAAGTGTGGCGAGAGCCTGTTTTGCCTGGACAGGAAAAGTTCAGAACTATCGATGAGCAACATAACGAGTTCCATACCTCCTTCCATAATGAACCAGCCATCGATGAGGAATCGTCCATGATGATAATTGTGTCATAATGGCGTAGCGTCTCTAGTGCGTCTTCCAATGATTCTGCACGCATAGGTTGGCGGAGATATGCTAATCGGGCCGCTGCTCGAGAAGCTGATCATGAGATCATAAATTAAAAATAATGTAACGAGAATTTGGAGAGAACCGAATACCTTCAGGTGTCATTTTCAGAGGTTGATGTGGTGGCAGAGGTAGTATACGGTGGCGGGGCCGCCTGTTGGTAGCTGCCACCAGTTTGCCCAGCAGCAAAGGATGATTTACTGTCCTGTGCATGATCAATACTGAAGTCCCCAAATTGCCCCCTGCTAGTAGTAGATCGCGATCGTGACTTGGATGGTCCATTTCCCATGATAGTGGTTGTCTTTGAGTGTGCGAGGAGGAATTTATAAGTTGGGTACTGGATCCTCGTAGGAGCAGGCGAGACTCGATGGAGGGGATATAGAAGCTAGAAGGAAGGCAGAAGTTGAAACAACCTTGCCACTTATATGGCGCTTTGTTGGCTGTGGGCGCGAGTGGCAAGCTTTATTATAATGTAGTGGTCACCCTTATTTTGTGTCAAATGCCACAAATTGCCAGGCCGCCATTATTGTCAAGTAGCTGTGTCAGAATTCCGAGTCGGCCGCTACTGGCAAGCTGACCAATTGCAACTCGAAGGGTCGTTGAATGCGGCTGTGCAGCCATAATGCAGTGCAGTCACTGCTACTAAACATGGCACTGCCTTCAAATCCAGAAAATCCAAATCAATATCTCTCCCTGCTTCGTGCCATCGATTCTTTGATATGCATTGCTGGAAACTATCGTTTCTGTCATGCACAGGCTACGCCTTGATTAGTACCTCCCACAGCCTCGTGTTCTCCTGCACGAGATTCTGATAAACAGTTGTAAGAACATCACGCGTATGACAAGGCAGCTGTGTTCCTGTATATTCATTAGGATAATGGCGCAGAACGATCCGCTACTCTGGGAAATGCATTGACACTAGCTAACACGACCATCTTCTTTTCATGCGAAATATAACCCCTCATATATCCCTGGTATATCATATTCGCAACATAGCATTCAGCTTCCTCCATTGAAACGTCGATACCCTTTAATCGCAACGAGCAATGGAACATAGAGACAGGTATCCGCGTGTTTTGGTCGGTTGCCACCCAGCTTAATGAAGGTAGTTAGCGTTAATTCCACACCACCGCTCACCAGTAATCTACGTACACGCGTCTAAACAGGCCCCTGATACACAGTTCTCTGGCTCGTTCCAGTGTCAACCACAGATTGAGCTCGAGCAGGCGCCGTTCCCACTTGTCCAGTGCTGCATCATATGCAGAAATATCCCCAGCACGTATAGCAGTGATGAAGGGCGTGAACAACTCGTCAAGAACGGGAAACCTGTCCATCAGGTCTCGGGTTGGAAGGTGCCCACGGAGAACACGTAGTGGGAGTAGATACGTCAGTATTCGTCTAGAAACCGGGTATCAATTTGTAAGCATTGGCCGGTGAGTAATCATTGCTTACTCCTGATTACTATGTGCCGGGATATAGCATTGGTAAAAAGCCAGTGTTAGTTCCTGCTCTGACTGCAACCACTAAGTCCGAGTGACGTCGCAACATGATTAAGCCCGCACTTTATTATAGTCTTCATTGAGAAAACTTAGCATGCCCAGGTAGTAGCGGTAGGTGACCTAAAAATGTGACGTCAGTGGTCCTCAGGGATACCATGCAGACGTACCTGATGTGAGCGTGGATACTCTGAGAGAGGTGGTATGTCAGGATTAGCGTTAAGCGCTCTAAGAATGTTTTTCGACAGCGATATTCGCTTGACCTAGGAGATTTCAGTAGGCGATGCAAGCGCCAAATGAACGAAGAGGACGGACTCGGAAGTAGCATTTTAACACAAGCCCGACGACGTAGTAGACGCCCCATTTGCGTGATTCGCTCGGTGGAGAAGTTCTAGCGAGGTGTTCGCCTGTTAAAAATACGGGGACAGGTTATCAGGTACAGTACCTGTCTATCATGCAGCTGCTGAACGCCTTGGCGACAATGCCAGCAGCGCTCTCCATACACTCGCTTTTCTGATTATTGTATTTTGCGTAGTTGTCGGCCTACAGCATTCAATAAAAATTCAATTAGAGATGCGATGTCTCACATCAAAGGCAAGATCTCGCAGGTCTCTCAACATCGAGAACAACGCAGGAAGTGTCCATCCAGTATTGCTGCCAAAGTAGCGGAAGAACTGGCTGTAAACGAGTCAGCTAAGGAAATATTTAACACTACACAGATACGTACGAGACAAGCTGCGACTGCTCGTTGAATGCCTCCCCAGCACGTTTGCGGGCGATGTGTGTTGTGACCATAACATATCTAATTGCGATATCATCCCATGGGCTCTCAATACATCCACCGTAACGCGATGTTAGTCCTTCGCGCTGGAAATCCGCTCTGAACGTCGACAGTGTTCCAAAAGAGTCAAAGACGCACCGTAGGATTACGAAGCTCCTTGACGAGATCCTTCCCGTGAGGACTGGTCGGGCGCAGGAGATAGGCCAAGTTGGGTCCATTTTCTGACTGTATTGTCTCTGCGAGTGTCATTATAAAGGTCGAGAAGGTCATCGCCATGTTTTGGGGTTTGATAATGTACCAAGGACCTGGCCAAGGTGACTATGAGCAAATTCTTTTGGCTATCCCTGATTTGATGCTAGGCTTAGTGATTTCAGCAGGTCAAAGTGGAAGACGCAGTAACTGGAGTGCTCACCTCGAACAGCAAATTTGAAGTCTTTTCGTAAACCAATATGACGGGATTCTTCGACGTTCTCTTTTGGCGTTGAAGTTTAAGTTGCAGTGTTCAAGATCACGTGATAGATAACTCCTAAGTATAAGTTGAGTTCTTGACTGGCACGCGCTCAGACGGTATTCCGGACGGCGACCTTCAACATTTCAACGTTTCAAGCACTCAAGTATAATGGCTCTTCAACCCTCCCTTCGATCGACGATTATTGCGGGCGCTCACGATGCCCCGCACACTCTTGATATATTCCGTGAGTCAACAAATCGGCCACTGGTGCGGCCTTGCGGCTGACATGAAGGGATCGAACCGTGACTAGTGGACTACGTCTGCCCATTCAGGTTGACATACACAGATCCAAAGAGCTATTTCACTAACCCTGTTGATCGTACAGTGCAAAGCTATCGTTTGCAATCGATAGCATCTTGAAGCCTCTGGTCGACGTGGGAGGTTTATATTATGGCAAAGTAAAGGTCATCATGAGGCTACAAGTCCAGCCTTGGCATGCAACTTCAACCTACACTCACGAAGCTGCACTCGCTGTAAGCGCTTTAAACCGATACGCTTCGGATTCTTGTAATGATGATTTGATCTAGGTTGTGCGTGTTGCTCCAGAGAAATTCTGGCCGTTCTCTCTCGCAGTAAGCATCACTTGTAATCACCGAAGTCGAAGTGACTTCTGCTTAACTGAATCAAACTTGATACGCAGCTTTTCAAGCAACAGGCTGAATTTTTCGATGGTCCCTCTTCCAACATGACTCCTCTGCAAATTCGCGAGAGACTGGCCAGCATCGCTGCCCAATTAATCACAGAGGAGCAGCTTGCGATGTTCAAGGATCTTCTCAAGTTGAAGCCTACTCCGAATGGCGGAATCGGAGTTACGGATGATCTTAAATATACCAGTGTGTCTTCACGTTTTTGTGGTGGTCAGGGGTCTTATACATTTCATCGTGCAGTCAAGTTCGCCAGGCAGAATGGCGTACATGTATCTCCCACCGCTCTCTGGGACGGTTTGATTGCCAATCAAATCTCTAGCTCTTGGGCAGAAAAGGAGTGGTCCGAATTTCTTGCGAAGAGCGTTGTTGTCTAGTTGCGAGGAATCATTCTTTGAGCCATACTCAGAAGTTTGACGTGATTACTACGAATTCAACGTTGTGTTCTCCTGGGAATGAAACACGTTCGCAATGGTCTTGTTGTTTGCTGTGGTCTGGTCTAGTAAGTCTTCATACTTTATTTTACTTACCGTAACTTGAAACGGTATCAAGATGTTCAGCATCGAAAAGTTGTAGGGGCTTTGGATAAATACTCATCCTCATATCTTCCATACCGACCATGACTGACTTCACAGTGTGTATCCATTTAGCGTCAGCGTGATTCAAACTTGAGATGGGGTGCATTCCTCTCGTATCCTTGTCGCACGCATACCGTCACCACATCCTTACACGCTTCTTCGGTGCATGTGCTTCGCCGCAACGGGTGCCCGCGGGGAGTTATCGCTTTCTTCACGATATCCTGTCAAATATATCGGACTCCTGACCTCAACGTTTATTTTTATGTTCAAGAAGATCAGCAACCTTACACATTCCCTATCAATAGACCAATGGTTAGAACACTCCGATAACCCCCTACTGAAAGTTTCAGGAATGGATTGGCTGATAGTAGGAATTGGCCCCCCAACTTGCTTTGTGATGTTGCCTTCGCTGTGGCGAAGTGCAGGGCAGGGCGTGGGGACTTATAGGCTTCATTGAACAGATAATCCCTGCCTGGAGCGTCCAACCGTTGAGACGGAACCCGAACTACCACTAGCAGTGATGAATCGCTATCAGATGCCTCGTGGTAATGTTTGTTGTCGCACTCTGGCTTCTAGTGTTAGTGAACTCTGCTACACTTTTGTAGTTTCTTGTTATTTCTTCCCGTGTCGCTGTCTCTTGCACGTCTCCATGTAGAATTTTGACGACGTCTCAGCTCTTCGTCCACATTCTCCTACAATGCTGATTTTCTTTGGAGCATAGTATCTTTCTGGACCGTTGGACACCCCACAGACCGGGCAGAGCTTGTGGCGGCTCGTCAAGCATCACTGCGGCCATGGTAGAATGTTGTCATAGGGGCCTTATCGACAACTTCGCTCGATGTTACTGTTTGTTGTTGTTTGCTAGTATTCGAATCGGAGTTAAAACCCAAACGTCCCACTGATTTGAACGCAAATTCAAGTTGAGTCCCTAGTGATCTACAGTTAATCTAACATGTTTGTCTCCAAGACATCATTATCAAGTATCTTAACGATCCGAAGATCGTTCATACCTGCCCCCTCACCACCTTGTCCAAGCTCTCTGCAAAGTATCTTATGTTGTGGGTGTTCAGGCCAGCCATCGAAATCCGTCCGTTGGCCGTCAAGTAAATGTGGAAGGTATCTATCAGCGCTTGCGACTGAGACGGGTTGATTCCAGTGAAGCTGCCGCCCGTTATCAGTACGATGTTCATTCCCAGGATGGCGTGCTTCGCGCCACACCACGGTGTGAACACGCGACCAATAACACAAACTCACCTGAACATGCCAATCTGATTGATGATATGAACCCAACTACCTGGCGTTTTCAGCTCCTCCGTCAGGAGTCGATAAAGCTCATTGCGCATGGATATAATTCGCTCAGCCATGGTCTTGATGTCACGGTTCCAGTCGTCAAAGAGGGCACTATCGTTGAGGATAAGCGAGACCTATTCCCCACCTCTCATCAGATGAGCGCAGTCCATATCGAAAACGACTCACAAGGCGTGCGCCGTGTGCCGGTGGGTTGCTTATTTCACTGCGTTGTAAAACAGACAGCTGACTCCTGACACGGTCTGCGGCATCCTTCGTAGGGGGGACAATGTGCAGGGCACCGATGCGCTCGCCATACAGACCTGCGTTCTTGGCGAAGCTCTGGTCCAATCAGCTGTGTTGCAGTAGTCCAACGAGTGATGCACTGACCTGACACACAAGCATCGGCACACCCTTCTCCACGAAGTATCTAACTGCCCACGCATCATTGTTGAGGTCACCGCTTGCAAAGCCCTGGTAGGCGCAGTCGAAGAATGCGTAATGGTTTTTAGCGATAATGACTTCAGCGATCTCTTTCCATTGATCGCGAGTGGGGTCAACTCCTGTGGGATTGTGGGCGCAAGCGTGTAACAAAAACACCGAACGCGGCGCAGCGCTTTGTAGGGTTCCAATGAAACCTTTGAAGTCTAGGCCGATGGTGGCCGGGTCGTAGTAAGGATAATCTACAGGTTGGATTCCAACATTCCTCAGAATGGCATGGTGGTTAGCTGCAAGAATGCTTGATCAAACTTCCATCACACCGATTCCTACAAAAACTCACCCCAGGTAGGATTACTCAAGTAAATCTGCTTGGGGGCATCCCAATGATAGAACTTGCTTAGAAACAAGGCTCCCAAGTGGTTTGCGCCAGTTCCGGAGATGGTCTGCACGCTGACAGCACGCCCTTCTGCAATAGCAGGCGAATCGGCGCCAAGAATGAGCTTTGCCGCACCGGAAGTGAATTCTGGTAAACCAGTGATGGGGAGATATTCGTGATCGAGATTGGGATCATTCAGAAGGATTTCTGTGGCCTATGGTGGCTCAGCGATTGAGTTCAAAGTATGGTTGAGATGTAAAAAGGACGCACCTTCTTGATCACTGGAAGGACCCAAGGTTTATTGTCGTCATCTCTATATGCTCCAACACCAAGATTAACCTTCTGAGGAAACGTGTCCGCCTTGTACGCCGCAGTCAATTTGAAAATGCTATCCATGACTTTCAATGAAGGAGACAATTGTGTAGTGGTTTTGTACTCGCCTGTCGGGTGGAGCAAGGGGAACATCCTGCCATATTTCTGATTCATGGAAAGAATTTGAATGGGGGGCATAGGACACAATTATGACCCATGCTTACCCGCCGACATGGTGTCTGAACCTGAGAGGTGATTATATACTTGTCTTATCCTATCTGACATGTTGGTTAGCTCCGAGATAAGCGATGTTGTAGGAGTCATAAATCATGGTGCGATAACACGGTAGCCCAACAAACCCGAAACACGCCACTGCATGTGATTGCGCGATCAATGTGAGATCCATCCCTTGTCCATCATTTAACCTCAGGCTGGCAGCGACGGCGACTGAATACGAAGACCAAGGCACTCACTGGTATCTGGTTTGAAGGTGAGATCAGGATGGCGATAACAAGTCGATGTCGCGGTATAAGTAGTAGCGCCAGCCTCACGTTTATTCCCGATGGAAAAGAATTTCCTCTACTTCTGGAACTGAATTAGGCATCGTTTCTCAATCCCATTTTGCAGTGTATTGGAGAAGACGCGAATTTGCCGCATACAGGTGTGAATGACTGTTCATTGTATAGCCAGTATTGACACACAAGCTGGACCCGAACAATTAGGTACTAGTACTGGCGTCGCCTGGAAATTGACGCGAGGACCAACGCCGCACACTACGCCCGCTTGGTGTGTAATAGATCCGCTAGGTATTCGCAGCCTACCTATCTCCCCCGCTCTGGCTCCGGGGACAGCAAAGCCAATGGATAATTTCTTTGGAAAATCCAAATTCGTTTTTCGGTCGAGTGACTGGCCTGGTGTTCCAGAACTCAAACTCGGACTCTTCCGAGCCTCATGACCACCATCTATGCGGTACTCGGGAGAACATGTGAGTGGGTCAGCTGCTGCACCTCATAACCGTTACGCCTGACCATTCCATTTACGAGGTACTCCGAAGCCACAGACGGGCTACCAGTCACCATTTACACCATATCATGACTCGGATATCGCAGATACCATGCCCCTGGTACTCGATTTCCTCATGTCCCTCTTGCAGGGATTTGTTGGCGGACAGACACATGCTACCAGTCTCGGAGGATTAGCCTCCGACTGTTCCTATAGGTAGAATCACTTTCCACATCACATGGAATCGTCTCTACCGGTATCACTGCCACCTGGCAGGTTGGTATCTTGCCTTTTCGTACATCTTGAAAGCTTGATGCGGATGTTTGATACTTAACGAAGTTTTACCTCAGCGCGCGTTGCAACTTCTGCCGAGACTTTACTCTAGTTCCTACTACTAGGAGGTTTTTGTCTCAGATGCCCGTGGCACGTAATGATCATACAGGATGTTCCAGTGGTCGTAGAAATTTGACATATGCATTATCCATACTTTCGATGGCAACCTGAAGTTGAGTGACCGTTCATCATGTACCCCGAACTCATATTTGACGCGCTGGGGTATCGCCCACCGAAATTTGATCCGTGAAGATCAATGATACTTTGAGCAGCCATGAACCAAAACAGAATTCAACATATCTCTTAGCACTCAGTTCAACATACTTTGAAGACACATGCACTCGTTGAGTGATCCAAGGGTAAGTATACATTGTGATAGCGTCGAACACCAAACTTCGAAAGCAAAAGCAAAGCATGTCATGACAAACATTTAAAACTTCCTCTCAGGGGCCAAGATTGTCTACTTCGCGTTCTCCCTGGACATGAAATAGCTCGGGAAGATGCCCATTAGCTCTTCGAGGTACCAGTAATTCCCCGAAAGCTCATCCAGAGGGCCTTTGCCTTTCTTTCCGCGTTTTGCGTTAGACTTCTTCGGCGCTTCATTATCTGCATCCACCTCCTCGCGCACGATCTGTACCCATAGTCCACCAAGCCCCATTCCGAGGCTCAGCGTATTGAGTGAGGCAGGCTCCAAGACTAGGACAATGTCGTCTTCATACGGGTTGTGCGGCTTTCCTGGCCCGCTGCCTTCAACCTCACCGTCAGGCATGACCACCGCGCCGCGGGATGTCTTGCGAATGGTTGGCTTTGGTATATCGCTCTCCTCCCTCCCCCACGGGCTCATGACAACCCTCGCAAACCTCCGCTCTAACTCATCCTCTACCAATTCCGCTCTGTCACCCTTGATCTTTGCCTTATCCTTCATGGGCAGATGGATCGCTTTGATGCGGCGCGTGGAGGACTCCACGATCCCTGTGCTGTGTGTCAGTGGCAAAGAGGTGGGACCCAGGAGAGACGTGAGCGAGGGCGGCGGGGAAAGCCAAGAAGGCTCAGTCACTTCGGGTGCAAATGAGAGTGGGGCGGAGTCCGCACCCCATTCGTCATTGTCATCCGCAGGGCCCCATTTGCCGCCATCGCCGATGGCACCCCAGGCGTCAGAACCTACAGAACCCCAGCCTTCGGTGTCGCCCGTGGCACCCCACCCGCCGGCAGCAGTGTCTGCTGTGTCCGCAGACCAGTTGTCGGGTGGTGCGGTGGTAGTGACGTTGGCAACAGGGGCAGTAGTGCGCATGCCAGTAACCTGGACTTCCATGTCAACATTGTCTTCGATAGCATCTTTAAGTGCGGTTTCCTCCGTATCTGGGAGAATAATCTCCGTTTCTGCACCACGCTGATCGGTAACAGTTATGGTCGCATCGACTGAAAATTCAATATTAACTCATCAATAAGCTATCGCGTACAGATGGCTGATATTACCTGGAGCAGTCCGATCATCTGCCTTTTGGTAATCGTCAAAGGACCATTCAATCCCGCCTTTCCGGCCAAAGCACTCCTTGCAGCCATCGCTGAGCACATCGGGTAACGCCTGCCCGATCTTGTATGTCAAGGGCAGCTCCTTCTTCGCGAGCTCCACAATATCGAGGGCATTGCGGATGCCACGTTCATGTGAGGCTTTTGGGAGAACGCGGTTCCGCAGGACAAAATTCAAAAAGAAGCTGAGGAGGTGTGGTGCGTTAACGAGGTTCCTCTCCGACCTACGAGAGATACTTCCATGAGAAACACGTCGAGAATCATTATTGAGATACAGACCAGATGAGGCCTTGTTCACGCATGTGAGACGATAGGAAAATCGTCACCGATTTCTCCGGGTCGTTCAAGAACACGATCAGCTTCTCCTCGCGTTGTTCCTCCAGATCAGTTTTGCGTGCCTGCAAAGTACCTTCATCGTCGTCATGATCGTCCAACTCAACAGAGTAAGCTGAGCGAGCAGGATCATCTGAGGGAAGAACTGAATCAGAGGTGTCCTTCGTGTTGGTCTGGATGTCACTAGGGCCATCGTCGTCGTCATCGTCGTCATCTGCTTCTCCCTCTTTGCTCGGTTTACGATAGACATTTGGATTGACAAGGAGTCCAACGTACAGACGGAACTTTGAAGAACTATGAGGCTGGTACAAACGCAAAGATGAAAATAACTACCTGGTCCCAAAGCTGGCTGACCCCAGAAGTGATCGGCGGCCAAGTACGATTAACCCGAAAGTCGTTTGCAGCATGAAAGAGACGATCCACATGGGAGATATTCCTAGCAGATAGATCAGTAACAATTCACAATATCGTGGACCTCAAGATGGGATCAAAGGCGATAACAAACGACCTACGAATCGAACTTGCCCTTCGTGATACGCAGATCTTCACCTTCCTCCCACTCTTCGTACCACGGGACCTTCCTTGCAGGCGCACCTTCTACAGCAGCGGTCTTCTTTTTGCGTTTCCTCTTGCGTGTATTGCTTTTACACTCATCAGTTGAATGCTTCACGCGCAACTCGACAGTAGGTATCCCCAGACCGTCGAGCTCTATGTCTTCCTCGTTCTGCCCGCCAACAACTTCAGCGAACAGCTGTATCCCGCGCGCCCTGAAATCTTTGAAAGGGATGAGTGTTACACCCGGTGGGGGTTTTGGAAAGGGCGGAAAGGTAATGAACGGCAACTCCTGGGTCGCTGTCGTGTCTGCCGCAGAGGGCTCAGCAATCCTTGAAGGCATCTTGGTGATCGTTGTTGTGGTAGACAATCAAGATGGGATCGATAAGTAGGATGCGAATTCTGTTGGTGCTCTTTCAGATATAGCCTGCCGGAGCATCCGAACTATATCATGATGATCTTTAAAACAAATTGTAAAAGCCGCTTCTTTCCCATGGCCAATCTAGACCACGTTACTAGCATCCGACTGATTGTTACTTACATCGAGAAGTACAGTGAGGTGTTGTACAGTGTGATTCTATAATGGAATTCGTAAAAAAAAAACCCATAAGACTAATTCATACAGTAGCCCGCTAACACCACAACAAATCCTATCGCACCTCCTTCGGTGGTATCCACTCTGGAACTTTTCCCCATTCAAATTTCTCTGCCGCGAATGCAGCCTTTACATCCACCGGCAATATATCCATGTAGTTTGGCGGCAATAGTGCAGCGTATCTGTCAGGTTTTATCTGAATTTTAGACCGTGAAAAGCCAGGTGCCGATGGAGGCGGTTTCGATGCATCAGTTGGGGTTATTGCCATTGGAGTTGTGAAAGCAGTAGCGGACATTGGCGCGGGGACGCCAAAGGATGGAGCCCCAGTGCCTGTGCTACTGAACGCAGATGTCGTTGGTGCTACTCCGAAGGTGGACTGGGATGTTGTGGAGGACCCGCCGATTGGGCTTGGTGCGGATGGCGTAGAGCCAAAAGCACTTTGTGAGGGCATCGCGGAGCTAAAGGCACTTTGAACCTGTGCAGGTGCAGCAAATGCACTTTGTGTCGGCCCAGGGGCAGGGGCTCCAAATGATGGCTGTCCAAATGCCGCTGGTTGCGCCGGTGCTGCCGAAAATCCGGATGGCTGAGATGCAAAGGCAGAAAACCCACCACCGGCTCCAGTGCCAGTGCTGGTGCTACCAAATGGTGCCCCAAATGCGCCTGTGGAAGGTGCTGAAGAACCAAATGCACCTGACCCAGGTTTAATCAATGATGGTTGTCCGAAAGCCGAAGTGGGCTGAGTGGCTGAACCGAATGCAGAGGGCTGTCCAAACGCAGAAGCTGGCTGCTGCCCAAACGCTGATGTCGCCTGAGCAGGCTGCCCGAACGCAGAAGTTGGCTGCTGTGGCTGCCCGAATGCAGACGCTGACTGTTGTGGTTGCGCGAACGCAGATGTTGATTGTTGTGGCTGCCCGAACGTTGACGTGGTCTGTGCAGGTTGTCCAAACGCAGACGTCGTTTGTGCAGGCTGTCCGAACGCAGACGTTGTTTGTGCAGGTTGTCCAAATGCAGATGTAGTTGCAGATGTAGTGGCGGATGTGCCAAACCCTGTCTGGCCAAATGCAGGCTGACCAAAGGCAGATTTTCCAAAGGCACTGGAAGCTGCGCCAGACACCGATGATGGCTGAGGGCCAGAGCCAAACGCTGACCCACTACCAAACGCCGATCGCCCACCAAAAGCGGAGACATGACCGAGCGCATCCGACCCAGGTGAAGCTGCTTCCTTGCTCAATTTAAAAGCAGCGTCATGCAACTGTGAAACGTTGCTCCTGGCGTTGTTGTACGTCTGCTCTGAGACAGTTATTTTGTCTGACTCATATTTCATCTATGGGTAGCATGATTAATCATTAAAGTAGGATATCCATATTGTGCCACGCACATATTCGTTGATAGTCCCTGCCTTCAACGCAGTCACCGCCTTCACGCGAAGTTCCTCAGGCGACTCGTCCAGTCCAGCGATAACCACCGGTTCATACTTCGCAGCGCCGTAGGACGATAGTGGCCATGAAGGCTTGTCTTGTAGAGCAGTAACGTCTCTTGTCATTGATTCGATGCTAAAAATCATGGTGTTAACAGATTTGACGTATGTCGACTTTCATGCGTCATAGATCCCGAGTAACTTACGTATATGGAACTGCCATGTCTCTCGAATTATTATTGGTCCAACTTTGATCTAATCATTATATGTGAGGATATAGAAGAAAAGCTAGGGGAAAGTCGAGACAACGTACTCCCAAAACCACCCTGTTGTGTTCTGCCAGTGTCCGCTGGATGCTCGTTGTGACATCTATTGCCGTACTTGCATGCGCCACGTAGATAGTATGTGCAGACTGTCTAGCATTACGACTGTTAATGCTGCCTCAAGTTTTCAGAGTGGTAGCGCACCATGGGATACGAACTTCGTCGGAATGAAGTAGGGGAACTGCAACCAAATTGAGCTTGTTTGCGGTCACTCACTGATTATGTAATGACCTTAGAATTCAATAAGGACAAACAACACTAGTGGCTCTGCCAGTGCTACTTGCCACATCGTCTTCTCCACCTTCATGTTGGTCACTGACTCTGCCGTCGTCACTGTATCACGATGTCCAAGTTCAACAAGGAAACCGTGAAACGTGGACTCGTGTTTGAGATGTTTGTGGTGCTCACCTGTCACAGTGATCCATAGATCGATAATCTTGCGGCAGATGGCTTAGCAGCAAGGCGATCTTGGTCTGTGCTCACATTCAGGTTGATGGCCAACGTATTTGCAGTCTGGACTAACTTGCTTGCGTCGTCACCGCCGCAATCTAGATCATGTCGTGTTTAGGATAGTTGTCAGTGACGAGCTGGTGAGCAACATGATAGAATATTCGAGGTGGGCTGCTCATTTATTGCATCATATTCGTATACCCTGCCAATACTTGAATCACAGAACCGTTCTTGTCGGGAATCATGTTCATATTGGAATTTGTGCTATGGGCAAAAAAATGATCTCCGCTGACGCAGTCTGCTTCAGTGGGGTTCGAGTTTCTGCCCACAACAGTGTGCTTGGTGCTATGTGATATCCCACCGGATGGATCTTACGATTAATAATGTTAGGCGTTGGGATAGGCGGAACTAGCAATGTACACCTAGATGGTTGGGTTGTGCATAAAGATGTGTCAATAAATGATTTAAATATCGGTGCGCCTACAGAGCAATCACACTTGTATATAACACCATCATATCAATCCCACCATCCCCCACGTCCTACCCAAAACAAACACAGCGCCAAGGCCAGTCAACCAAGAGACGCCAAGCACGGCCGTTGATTCAGCATTGCGTGCATCTACATTCTCATAGTTCATTCGTGACTGGAGGCTTGTAGAAATCACCATTCAGGGGGACAGTCGACTCGGTCGGTGTGTACGGCGCAGGTTTTCCCGTCAGCTGCAATGGCGCCAGAAGGATATCAGGATTCCCAGAGATCTTTAACAAAACTGCGGCTGCGATATATGGATGCCTGGTCGCTGGAAGTATCCAAGCTGTTCAGGAAATATTATCACCAAGAGGTGAATGACCTACACCAAATGTTGACTCCAGTAAAGAACATACGAAACACAGGAAAGGGTAGTGCGCAAGTTGGAATCCGAGGTACTTGAGGGGACTCTAACAGCGCCCCGCAATTTGTGAGTGTCTGAGATAACAGCGTTTGAAATTTCGGAAGAGCCCCCGATAATAGGTCCCCATAATTTAGAAGGGCCCCACAAAATGATCTTCCACAATCTGAAAGCTACCGAGGAAATGATACCCACAATTTGGAGGCGCATCTGAGAGTATTATCCCATAATTTTGAAGCGCTCGAGAGAATAGTTCCCCATACTTTGATCCGGTGGACGCCGAGCAGGTCTAGGCCTCTGTCAGATTGTTTGGGAAGAATTCAGATCCATCATCAGCAAAAAAAACAAAACCGTGTATACCACATGACAGGCCAGTACAAGGTGTAAAATCACTACCATCCACACAAACACCTGACAGACTTGTTTTGAGTTTGTCAGCTGTCATTTATGTCCGTGCATGCAGCGAGGTTTTATGCATACTTAAACCAGCCTTATTATATTTGTATCACTTGGTAGACCCTTGTTCGGGTGAAAATAAGTACATGCTACAACAACCATTATGACAATTGTGGTTCCGGGTGGTTCCTTGTGCAAGTGATGCATTTGATGCATATTTCTACATGACATGTTGTGTTTGCGTCACTTGGCAGACTTTTGTAAGTGTCAAATTTAATACATATTACTACAAATCTAGCAATACTTGTACTTCTCGGTGGTCCCTTGCATAAGTGATGAAGGTTGATGAACCTCGATGCGTGTTCCTACAAACCTTATTATGCTTGTATTATTTGGTAGACCATTGTTTGCGCCATGTTCAATATATACTGCTACCAACCTTTCAATAATTGTGCTTTCCGGCCATTCCCTTGCATAAGTGATGAAGGTTGATGAACCTCAATGCATTTTCCTACAAACCTTATTGTGCTTGTGTCACTCGGTACACTATTGTTTGCGCCATGTTCAAGACATACTGCTACCAATCTTTCAATAATTGTGCTTCCTGGCTGTTCCCTGCATGGGTACTGAACTTTTATGCAACCTTTTACCAGCCTTGTTCTGCTTGTATCACTCAGTAACCATACATACTACTACAAATCTTGTGCTTGCTGGTGTGGGCAATGAATGTCAGTAGGTACAACTGCTGGGATCGACCGAAATTCATTCCCTTTAGGTTCAGCACAGGTGTGTACTAGCTTGGAGCCAGGCATTCGGACATGCAAAGTTCAAACACTAAACCTACTCGCTTCGGACCCTGCATACAATAAGGGTCACTGCCTACTATCACCGCGAGCAGGACGGATACTACACACAGATACTAGGTATCAATAATCAGACGGTTCAAATTTGTCACAGGTACTTCGATTGCAGGCAACAGACTAAATTTAATGGACAATATACTAATAACTACGAACATGAATTTGAATATGCTAACAGGTTTCATTGCAACCGATTTTCCAGGCGCTGCCCATACCATAAAACAATTTCAGTGAGCTCAAACCATTGATGATGTGACCAAGCACAGGAGACTTCACCTTGAACAGCAACAAAATTGATTTCCTTGCCGTGGTGGACAAGATGTTTGGAAGATGGTGCTGCCGCCATTGCCACATCATGATAATAAACGTGTCAATTTTGTTTTGCCTGATGAAGGCATAAATCAGTACATCTTGCATGCCGCTGAGAATACCACACGAACTGGGGATCAGAGTAAGTTTGAGTATAGTGAACGTGTTCTGTTTTAACTTTTCATACTGTAAGTGGCACAGCTCCGAGTCAAGAACAAGTAAATATGATGCTAACCATATTCTCAAGCCATCCTGATGATTCATAGAAGGTCATGGTGCACACTGCAAAGTACCGCATGAGTTATTGAGCGGAAGAGGTGAGTGTGACATGGGACATAGTATGAAATGAAGAGTTCACCATGACTGACTCGGAGCGGTCTGTATTATAACACTTCAGGGAGAAGACTTGGCATCACAAAGTGCAAATAATGACCATGGAACCGAGGACAACCATCCAGCTGGACTTGGACGCCACCCGCTCATTTACATTTGAAAGTAGTAAGACTTGCATTCCTGAAGAAGAACAAATCGGGCCCGCAAATTTTCTGCAACAGATTGTACAGACTTACATGGCACCGGTGACCTCATGGAGCTTGAACAAACGGAGTTGCATGTGGCATGCCAGCCCTGCATTGTTGTAGATCGTGACAGCTGCAAAACTTGAAAAATGCAAACCTGAACAGGGTCAGGTTGAACTAGACTAATTGAGGGGAAGAGACAGTGCAGAGACTCAATGTGGCAAGTATTTGGAGCAATGGAATGCAGGCAATTCGGTGGAATTCATTGAAAATTTGTACAGATCAGATCGCCACAGCTGTTCTGGTGTTGCAGCGATCATCGAATGTTCGTGTCCACCCCCGGAATTCAATTTTTTGAAACTGTGCTAGCTCCAAGGACTGCCAATGTCAGCAGCATGACTCACTCCGATTTCTGGCTATGTAACAGTGTACATTGCATCGTGTAGTTGAATACCTTCATAAATTTCAATGGCACTTCATCATTCTACTGGTACATGGTCTTGCATCAAATAATCTCCATTGAGCTTGCATATATACATAGGTTTACAAATGACGGTATCAAGGTTACTTGGCACTGCTATCGAGAACATAATAAATTTTCGATAGCACCTCAGTCTGCCTGTCAATGGCAGCCTCGAGGTGTTTCACGAAATTAATTACCAAGGTATCGTGAGTTGTGTTTCCATCAAGTTCGAAGGCCTTTCCTAACTTCCTACGCTTTGGCATTTCAAGCGCTGGCACTGATTCAGCGCGTTGGACATTAGTTAGGTGTCGCCCAAAGCGGCGGGGTGTCTAAATTCCATAGTCAGTAACAACTAATGTGAAGCGGTGAAATGTTAAGTTCAGCTCACCGTTATATCTCCTCCTGTGGAGTCTGACTCAAAGGTCGATTTGGACTCAGACCTCTTACGCTTCAGGGGCCAAGTTCCGCTGCCATCACCTCCAGCATGTATGTTCCAACCTTCGACACCCTGGAATAAAAGTATTAGAATGAAATAGAAGATCTTGAGGCAACTGTACCTGTTCAGGTTTCTGGCGTTGCTCAGATACATCTGAGTCTACAAGCACATCTTTGAGTGCATCTGTGAGCGTAAGTGCAGGGTCAACTGTGACTTTCGTGCGGCGGTAGCACCCGCAAGAGTACACAGGTGCGCCTTGACCGTGAGCTTGGCCACCAAGACATGGCTCAAAATCGTGGCTGTGTGGAGTATCAGGTGTGTAGCACCTGCTAGGAAATGCAGATGTTGTAGTGTCACTTTCAGATTCCTCCACAGGCCCAGCAGTTGTGAGGAGAGCTTTATCTCCGTCGTGAAAGTCGCTGGCAGATGGGTGCATGTTACTGTAGGACATGGCAAAATGCAGCAGGTTCTTGAGTTTGAAAGGCGAGACTTGATGTGCATTTTCAATGTTCCACAAAAGAAAGTTCTCAAGCTCACCCCGATCCTTGCCATATACAGTTGGGCCCTTCAGTGACTTCCCTGATGCACGGATCATCAAAAGTATAAAATTTGCTGCAGGGTTTGTGAGGTTTGGCCCGGAGTTGTCGCTAAAATTACGTACTCGATCTTCAGCCAGGTTTACTCCACATGAGGTTTCCAACAGCATGTTTAGCGGGAATTATGCAGCTGAAATCAAAAACTTTGTTACACAGCAGTGATTCATACAGTACAGGGCGAACAAAGTAGAGGTACAATTATCAATGAATATCAAATACTTTACACTGGCAGTTACAACCAGGCACCATGTCCTTGAAAAGGCTGCACGATGATACTGTGGAAAGTAATCATCATTGTACAGATGGACAATGATCAGAGTAAATACACACTGCAATTTGAAGTGAAGCGCACCAATTATTTCACTTGTTGCATTGTTCAGTGTAAGGCCCATCATTGAGACGGCGGCGTTTGAAGCGGCTGCTTGGCATGGGTGCAGGTGGTGATAGGACGATGAGTTCTCGCAAGACAGCTTCAAAGATGTTGCGCCTTGATTTCTTCACATGGTGGTGGTAAAATGCCATATGAACTTCAACAAGCGCACCCTTAAGTTGCGCTTCGTACTGGAGTGGCGGGATGAGAACATGATTCTGATCATATGCTGGTAATGGGCAGATGTTGTGTTTGGATGCGACATCCCGAAGATGGCCCTTACATCGGTCGGCAACTGGCCAAGTTGTGATGTCAAATTCGGAGCTTAGGCTATCTGGGTGGGCTGAAGTGTTACTTAGGTTTATACAGCAATGAAGGATTATTTGTGACTCACTGACAGCGGTCGACCTGATACTATCTTCGTTGCTGGTGCTATCACCACAGGCTTCGTCATTGGCCTAGTGTATGATATTTAATATTGTTAGGAATGATGATTAAAACCAACTCACTTCAAAGAGACGGTGAGTCAACTTGATTGACCTGTGACCGACAGCGCCCCGAATAACACTAAGTGTCTCATAATGTCTTTCCTTTGGAACTAAGTTCTCAAAGGCGCTGACATTGTTGAGGACAGTAGGGAAGTCTTCTGATGAGAAGTCAAAGGTCTTGCTACGAGCTGCAGTGAGTTGACAGCTCAATTTCCAGTCTGCTAAGCGACCATGGAAGACGTTTGAAGGATTGAAGTTGCCATCTGGGGTGAAAAAGAAATCGTTACGACTGATCTGGAATACCCCGCGGATGATGAACTCTTCATCGTCCAGACCCTTGGTGATCAGGACATTACCATCCCTACCACCTGTGAAATATTCAGCGCGATAAGCAAGCCTGGGTGTTCCTGCATAGAACCCTCCAGCAGATGTCTTAAGCTTCTTGAGTATTGATGTAGGAGTTTTTAGAGGACGAGATAATTTGGGCGCTGGCAGTATGGTAGTAGGCAGCATGTTTTTGTTTTGGGTCATGCGGAATGGCTTGCGAGCATAGTCCAATGGATTGTTCTTAGGAGAATAACATGATGATCCGTGCACATGTAATGCTAGGGACATCCAATGCAAGTGGAATGACATATGGGATGTGATTTGCATCCGAAATGAAGCGACAATGCAAAACCAGTGAACTTAAATGCAGAACACTGCCAAACCTAATGAGATGACAATGGTATGTCACATGTCGCGGTGAACTGGACTTTTTTGGCATGTTTAAATCATTGAATTGAGCAGTGAAAATTGAGCTGCCGTATTTTACTGGTACTCTACAAGGTCAGATACATTACTAAAGGATACTAGTGTCGCCTTGTTCACCTCCACAATTGCAACACATCACGGCTTGTGGGACACTCATCCCAAAACCTTAGGATTGGGCCATAAGTAAGGAAACTCAGGGACACGACACCCAAACCGAACTGACTCGGCAAACCAATGTGGCGTGAGGATGAACATATGGGTGTGTGGTGCAAAATACATTGCAGTTTGGTACTACACCATTAGTGAACAACGGCCCCATAACAGAGTGAGAACGAGTACCTTATTGCTCTGTTTATGCAATGCGAAGAGATGGGTCACATCACGGGTAAGAGCTGTTCGCCACTGCCCTCCTAATGAGGTGATGCCGGCTGAGAGCACTTCAAGGTCCCATCGAGAGAGCTTGTTATCAACATTAATATCATAGAATATGATCAAGAGCAGTTCACTCACATCGGTAGCACACGCAACAACACCCGAAAAAATCATTCTTGGATCAGGTGAATAGTACCGCTCACTAACATATTGACCATCAATGTCTTTGTACTGAAGTGAAAGGTAGAGGAGGCTCACAGTTGACATTTTCCAAGGACTAAGCTCCGATATACCCACATCTCCGACACTACATGCAGAGATCCCTGGTATTCGTCCTCTGAGTCTGTGTGCGATCCAGCAAGTGCAATAAGATGGGTGTATGGCGGTGCGCTTGTTGCACCGTGGTGATGAAGCAAGGCTGAAAGTGCCCCATGCTTTTCTGCTCGTATTGAAGATGAAAAGACATGGTGTACACCATCAAAGAGGGCCATATAGTAGAGCTTCAAGGTATACAGTATGCTAGATGTGAGGGAGTGTATCAATAAGCCGGGTCAATGCAACATCCTTACAGCATGTCACAGTTGGGCGTTGATGTCACTGGCACTTCAATTATCCAATTGGTGATAGTGCAGCATGTCACGGCGACTCCAAAGGTGCATGAATGAAAAAAAAATCAATGCCCATTAGGATTAGAAGATCTGAGGCACCTACATTAGGGTTCTCCAGGCTCAAAGCACCAATTCCTTGCAGGTATCATCTAATATAGGGCAAGGCCCGCATCAGAAAACTTGGAGAAAAAAAAAGTTATCAGGGTCAGAAGGTTCAGAACTTGCAAGTTCCTACATTGCATAGAGCTCCAATGGCCAAGGCCCACTCGGTACCAGTGGAAGTAACTAAGCACAATTTGGAGGTCAGGCGCTCCATCGGATCAGGGTAGTATTACATACTGCAGCATGACACCAAAATGTTGTTTGGCACCTAGATAGTCCAACAAAGATCGAGAAGATTGAATGGGGATTTGTTAAAAGCCATATGGCGCTGTCAAAACAATACTTGTAAACAGCGGAGATTTCAAGGAGGAAAATGACATGCCTATTCCGACCCACCTGTGCCCGACTGTATCAGAGCACACCAGCATATCTAGAGTCGCCTCAACGAGTAGAGAGGAAGAGGTTGATCATGTGCACAGATGGCATGGGTATATTACAAACCAGCTTGGTGTGACATCATGTAATACAAATATGTGCGACACAAATCAGAAATGAAGTTAGTTGGGGCAAAGTTGGGGTACAGTTATTGCTACAAGTGGATATCGGCTAGTGTAAAGTTCCAGTATGTACACATAATAAAGCGAGGTTGAACTTCTTAGTGTCAGCGGCGTCTTTTTTTCTGGCGTGATGTGCGTGTCGGCTGAGCCACTGTCCCCGAAGTTGGGTCAGTTGCATTATTGCCTTGCACTGCTGGAACAGGATGTATATTAGCTGAGTGCACGATCTGAATGTGAAAAAATGGAATACCATGTGTGTTGTCATTGCCATCATTTGTGCCTTGCGAACCCTGTCCTCTGCTGTTAGGAGAACGCTCACTAGAATCAAAAAAACCATCCATGTCATCCTCGCTGTCAAATGCATAAAGTTCTGCCCTAGCCCTGGAGCGCCCACGCTGCACAAGTCCAGGGGTCTCTCTATTTCAAATATCGATGAGCGTACAACTTGACATAAGATACTGACGAACTTACAACTTCCAATGGTTAAGTGTTTCATCCACCCATTGCTTGTTGGTATTTCCTTCAAGCATTTCAACCACTCGATCATAGAAAAGAACAAGATCAAGATCCTCGATTTGCTGACACCATTGTGTCGCTGAACTAAGTTGAAAATATGCCTGATGTCGATAATCAGTTTAAGTGTGTGAATCTTGTGCAAGGCTTACCTGTACAGCTGCATATGCAATGGCTCGTGGCAGTGGCGATGTCATACCATGAATTCTACCTTTTGGAGTCTTGGTACCTTTGTGAGTATTGGCCGAAATGGCACTGGACGGTCCGGTGAATATATGACGAAAGACCTGCTCAGGTTATAAAATATCATTCAATAAACAGGGATAAGAAAGAAAAAGCATACACGCTTAAGGTAGTATCCTCGGAGACAACCTTGACTTTTCCTGGTGGAGTCCAACATAGACTCGTCATACAAAAATAAGGGAAGTTTTGCAGCTGTGATTGTGATCTCCCCTTCCTTTACCTTATTCATAAAGGACCTATGGCTGATTACACATAGGCAAATGAATAATGTTAGCATGACTTACAGGGGATCATTGTCAAATACATCCAGCATCCGCATTGGGCACAGCAGTCGCGCAGTCTGAACATGATTCCACCCACGAGCAATTTTCCCGTGTTGTTTGAGAAGAGGGGGATTGAACTGGTCAGTTTCGGGGTTCTTAAGCATGTATACTAGCCCTTCTCGCGTCAAGCTCCCAGTATCGTCAGATCGTGCGTCATTTGCAGCAGATGAAAGCTGGTGATTTGTAAGACATAGCAAATGCAAATACAAAGATTTCGTCACCGCATGAATGAAATTGTCCATAGCTGATGGAAATTTCTCAAATCGTGATATAAGTTCACTTAAGGTCGGTAAAAGCTTAGTGAGTTCTTTGTAGTGGGTTATGCACAACTCCTTGTGACGGCTGTGCAGATTGAATATTGGCATTGGATAGCTAAGACACAGACTCACTTGTTTGAAGCTTCTTTGGGTTGATCTGGAGTGTCTTCCCGTGATTCAGAAAATTCGGCTTCTATGCCTTCATATAAAACATCCTCAAGCGAAGTGAATGGATCGATTCCCAGAGGGAACCACCGAGCTGCATGTAAGTATAATTGAATTGGACCATGACTGGCCAGTCTGATAGTGAGATGACACGCGACAATTTGAAGATTCAAAAATTACCAGATTTTTCTTTTACGACCACTTTTTACACCTAAGTTCAGGTCTTTGAGCAGATCTTCAACATGGCTTGATGTTTCCGATATGGTGGATGGTTCATATGACATGGTGGATTGCGTCTGTGATTGGCACAAGACTCATTGGGTGACAGTCAACCACACTAAGGAACTGCAACTTGAGCTTGAAGATCCGAACCGAAACTAGAAAAGAAGTATATTCGTAACTACGTCGCTTCAATGGATCAAGATTCAATGGGGGCAAAACCTTGTTGTTGTCGGCTAGCGATCGGTCCAGAGTGATTAGTGAATGTCATAATGATAAATTTGCAAATGTTTGGTACATTGTGAGAGGACAAGCTTTAGTGAGGCTAGAAGGACTTGGCTGTGCCTCATGCCTCAAGGGGAAAGTAAAATTTTAAGAACGAGCCTTGGCAAGGGAGAGAAGGTGCTAAATATTAAGAAGATGAGATAAAAAGAAATCGAGCAGATTATCTAGGACCTAGTGTGTGCATGTGTATATGTGGGGGGGGGGGGGTGGGACCAGTAGGGGTGGTAAATATTAAAACCAGATGGGACGAGCTTGAGCGGATTATCTAGAAGGACCTGATGAAAGGAAGGGATGGTAAATATCAAAACCAGATGGATGAGCTTGAGCGGATTACCTGATGAGGGAGGGGAGTAGTAAATATTAAAACCAGATGGACGAGCTTGAGCGGATTATCTAGAAGGACCTGATAAAAGGAAGGGATGGTAAATATTAAAAACAGATGGATGAGCTTGAGCGGATTACCTGATGAGGGAGGGGAGTAGTAAATATTAAAACCAGATGGACGAGCTTGAGCGGATTATCTAGAAGGACCTGATAAAAGGAAGGGATGGTAAATATTAAAAACAGATGGACGAGCTTGAGCAGATTACCTGATGAGGGAGGGGAGTAGTAAATATTAAAACCAGATGGACGAGCTTGAGCGGATTATCTAGAAGGACCTGATGAAAGGAAGGGATGGTAAAGATTAAAACCAGATGGACGAGCTTGAGCGGATTACCTGGTGAGAGGGACTTGAACAGGGCGCCTGCCATGAAATTTGCTGGTAGCTGGTCAGTATGGGGTTAACACATGTCACCGGTATGGATCTGAGAGATTGGGCAGGAAAATAATTAATTAATTGTCCAACAACAAAAAAAAAGATAATGATAATTTACATTACCTACGCCTCTGTACTTTGAGACGCACATCATTCGTTCATCATATGACGTCATTTGTCGTACTGGTACGAAATCTCAACAACAGTAAACAAAAAGACCTACAGAGTGTTTGGGGTTAGGGGTAGGGGTAGGGTTACGTTCAACAACGGATCTCCTTAAATGGATTAGCTGACCCTAACCCTAGGTCACATCTCGCCATACACGCACCTCCAGCGCCGAACTTTAGTACACGGAGAGAAAGCAGCGGGGTTGACAGCAGCTTCATTGTGACACGCACCATCCAAAACATTGATTCTGAGCTATATGCGTAGGTTTGTCTAATGCGCGAGTGCAAAGGTCAGTGTTGATGACAGGGTGGCATGGCCACATAAGTGACTTACTTCAAGTTCCATGACACAACACCCGAGAGGATCAGCATTAAGGCAAGTGGCAGCGAGTTCTTTAATGAGCAGCATTCCTTCCTCATACTTATCTACATTGAAGAAGATTGAAGAGCAAGAGCGTCGGCAAATTTGTCATCAAACAACATCACGTGGTGACGTGTTGCAAATAAGGCAAGTTGGCAACATAAGTGGTTGAGGGTCTGACCTGGTCTGACAGGTACCCTCAAACGATGTATCTGGCCGTCTAGATAGACGAAAGGGATAGTTCAGCACAAAATCCGTTAAGTCTCTTGTTTACTACTTACTATCATGCTCATGTAGTAATTCTCTCCCACTCCCTCTGCATCCTCTGTGTCCGGGTCCCGTTCAGCCTCCTCTTCGTGTTCTCCATCGCCCAAACCTGAGAACACATCGGTTAAGAATTCGGTTTGATATTACATGGCTGATCATCACTTGCACCTAGACTGCAAGAGAAACCCATCACAGCGTCACCACCTGCGCCATCAGTCATTGCCTCTGCATGATGCAGGACCAGCATCGGAAGGCTGAGAGGATCCAACGATTGTTCAGCCTTCTGAATGGGATGACGATCCTCAATTTCAGCCTCAAGTCCAACATCAACCTCCGACAGACGCTTGGAATTCTTCTCAGCCTCCATCGACATCGGAACCAGACCCAGTACCGGAGCATTCCACTGTACAGGACGAGCCCGCTACTCCCACACCCGAGCCTGTGGCCATCGTGTCGGCTCTTCCGACCCAAATTCAAAAGCAGGATGCTCTCACCTGGTCCGAATCACCTGTGTCTCTTTCTTCCCGCCCTCCGGTTCGTGGCAAGTACAAGGGCATCGATCAGGCTGTTTTCATGCCTTTGTCGACTGGTTTCACCCCTGGCCTTGACAAAATAGGCATGCAAATGCATAGAGCCCATGCCGTGAGTCAAAATCTAGAATTGATATAACGATCATCGTTGACTAATATCTTTCGGTCAGCATTGAACCTCCCATAGCTGAACAGCAGCCATCTCTACAGCAGGCCATGCAGCCACTCTCGCCTCCTACACCTGTGCAGCAACAAGGATATTAACAGAGCACTCCCGCGCCTGTATCGTCTGTTGCTACCTCCATCGCTACTTCTCCCTCGCAGCCTGTTGTCCCTCCTCCAGTACAACCTGTCCATCTGCCTTCACAAACAATGCAATTTGTACCTCCCCAACTTTCAGCACCACTCCCACAGGTACCTCAGCATGCTCCATTATTCGCAAGACTCGAGTCTAGGGGTGCAAAAACATGAGGAGATTAGGGAGAGGCTTGAGGAGAAATCGGGGCATGATGTGGCGGTTGTTAAGTGGGTTGTGCATGGCACTTAGGTTTAGCTTGACAAGGATGGGGAGGGGGATTATTATATCATATTTTAGGATCTTTTTGAGTCTTGTAATTGAATGGACTACATGATTGCACAATTGCCATTTTGAACAGCTTTAGACTCGGAGGCGCTCGACGAGCCCCAACTGTTGCTTCCTGCCCCCAGGTTGAGTCCATGATAGCAAAATCATATATCTGCATCTTTTTGTTTGTCTTCATCATGGGCCATATGTGTAGGGGTTGTCGTCGAGAGTTTGACTCTCGTGGGGCTCTTAGTACTCACAAGCGCTCTTGTTCAAGCAAGATTACTGATGCTGTTGCCACTTCTCTAGCAAAGAGAAGACAAAACCGAGAAGTTCAGCAAGCAGCAAAAATACGTCGCCAGGAAGAAGAGGAAGCAACACTGATAGCTCGCCAGGACATACGCGAAAGCTTTGCTGCCAGTGGGCTGGATCTACCACCAGTATGTGTTCATTCATTCATCAAATCAAAGTCATCATCATGTCTTGTTCAGGACCCAGGCCCAAGGTCTCCATCACCACCTGCATATCGGTTCTCAGGTCTACCAAACCGCCGACGTCGCTTGCCAAAAAGATTCCGCGATGACCTACCACCTATCCCAGTGGTTGCCCTGCCTTCAACCTCAGACAGCCTGAGTGCAGACATACCAGATCCACCACCGCCAGTTCCTTGCCAACCAACTCTTCTCAACACAGCGCGAGATCATTATGGTCTCTTTCGTCAATACACAAACTCCCTTCCATCACACAATCCTGATAACTTCACTTCAACGGCACATTTGTGCGACTCACCAACATTTATCAAAACTCCGGACGGACCTGGGGTTAAACCGTGGTGGTCAGGATTTGGTTCAATGCAGGTTTCTCCCACCAATCGCTTCACACCATTTCTCAATGCAACAATGTTTCGCCTCATGAGTTGGTTTTACAGCGGCTCCACCATGAAGTCTTTGGCCGAGTTAGATCGCCTTGTAAACGAGGTCATTTTAGCAGATGACTTCAATACGGCTGATCTCAAGGAGTTTCGGGCCTCAAAGGAAAGCAGTCGGCTTGATAACTACCATGGCGATTTTGAAGACATCCGCTTATCATTTTCTCCATCAGACGGCTGGCAGGAAACTAGTGTGAAGATCCGCATCCCCGCTGATGGAGTCCAACATGCATCTGAGGATGTGGCCCCAACGTTCGAGGTTCCTGGCCTGTTCTATCGCAAGCCTCTTGAAGTCATCAAAGCTGCATTCCGTGAATCATTTGCGGAGCGCTTTCATTTTACTCCATTTCAGGTGTTCTATCAGCCATCTGACAATGCTCCTACAGAAAAAATCTACGGAGAGATCTACAATTCACCTGCGATGATTGGCGAACATGAGAAAATCAATTCGCAGCCCCGAGAGGGTGGCTGCACCCTCGAAACTGTGATTGCGGCAATGATGCTGTGGTCAGACTCAACCCACCTCACAACCTTTGGAACTGCGTCCCTCTGGCCTATTTACATGTTCCTAGGAAATCAATCAAAATACACGCGAAGCAAGCCAACGTCATTTGCAGCACACCATCTCGCATACATTCCGAAGGTAGTTGGAACTTCGTCATTCTAATTTGACTATGTCTGACGTGTTTCCACCAGCTCACAGACGCCTTTCAAGACTTCTACCGACACACATTCAAGAAGGCTGCGACAGCCGAAGTCCTCAGTCATTGTCGACATGAGCTGATGCAAGCAATCTGGTTGCTGCTCCTCGATGATGACTTCATGCATGCTTACGAGTTTGGGATCGTCATGGAATGCCTCGATGGCATCTCACGCAGAATCTTTCCCCGGTTTTTTACTTACTCCGCAGATTACCCTGAAAAGTAAGTATCTTTCAAAGATAAGTCTCACTCATTCATCACATTTATTTAGAACACTTCTTGCATCTATCAAGTTTCTCGCCCAGTGCCCTTGTCCACGCTGCCTGATCCCTAAGAACAAGATAGGTGATCTCGGAAGCAAGGCCGACAGACGATGGCGCGAGAAAAAGATGCGTGAAGATGGCCATCGAATATGGACGATAATCCGACAGGTTCGGGAATGGTTATACGTCAAGGGCACCAATATCACCAGCATCTTCGTCAAGCGGATGCTCACACCTGAGTCTCTTGTCCCCAGTATGGTATGCTCCATTTACTACATTCTATTTCGCATTGCTGATTTACTTAGAATGCGTTTTCAACTCGGCTCGCCCGCTTCGGTTTCAATTTTTACACTATGTTCGTCCCTGATCTACTTCATGAATTTGAACTGGGTGTTTGGAAGGCAACTTTTACGCATCTTATCCGTGTTCTCTATGCATATGGCCATGACACAATACAACGACTGAATAAACGGTACGAGTTTCTGCTTAACTATTACTGAGTTTGTTTGTACTAATATATACCAACAGTTATCGACAAGTACCGACATTTAGTAGGGGTACAATTCGCAAATTCAGTGCGAATGCCTCTGGCATGAAAAAGCTTGCTGCGAGGGACTTTGAGGATCTTTTACAGGTACGTTTTCTAGTAATAGAACGCACTCGTACTAATCAAGGTTTCAAGTGCGCTATCCCTGTGTTTGAAAACCTACTCCCAGAACCGTTCAACACCCTTGTCCTTAACCTCCTCTTTGAACTGGCTACGTGGCATGGGTTGGCGAAGTTACGCCTGCACACGGACACCACCTTATCCTTCCTTGATACATCTACAACTCGACTTGGAAAGATTCTGAGGCGTTTTTCTAGCGAGACAGAGACATTTGACACCCGAGATCTCCCGAGTGAAGAAGCTGCACGTGGCCGTCGCCAAGCACGAAAGGCTGCCCAAAGTCTACCCCACAGTCTAGCGCAAGGAAACTCGGTGAAACAACAGCCTCAGGGACGCTCAAAACATAGGAAATTCAATTTACGGACTTACAAGCTTCACGCATTAGGTGATTATGTTTCAGCTATCAGACAATTTGGGACAACGGACAATTTTACGACTCAGTTGGTAGGTGCTAGTAGTGTTCATTGACTCTGTACTAATATTGTTTCATAGGGTGAACTTGAGCACCGGCGCGTCAAACGCTTTTACCCACGAGTGAGCAAATGTCGATATATATCTGGAATTGCAAAGCAACAGCGACGGGAGAGAATTCTCTACAGGATGAGAGAGCGTGAGGATAAGTCCAAAAAGAGAAAAACCACTTCTCTGCGCAATAGAGAGATTCAGGCAAAGCAACGCAGTCTCGTTGCTACTGATGCAACAGAGATGCCATCTTTGCGCTTTGAGGATTCAGAACGCTTACCGCATACTGATCCTCAAGTGCGCTATCATATTTCTAATGGAGCGCGCCACTTTCTGGGACTTTCTCAATGGCTGAGGAAGAATCAAGGTGATCCTGCTTTCACTGTGAGTTCTTGCCGCTTCGTTTCTATCCTACTATGCTCAGTATTCTAAAATATCTAGGCCTTTCTTCCTCGATTAAAGGACCATATCCTCACACGATTGCTTGGGCGTGACTATGACGGCGATGAAGTCTCTTTCTCCACTGATGAGCGCAGCCGCCTAATATTTGTAAATGATCGCATTTATCGACACAAGGTGGTCCGCATTAACTACACTACCTACGACCTACGACGAGAACAAGACTCACTCAATTCCAGGACTCATGCCGATATAATGGTCCTGTCTCATGAGGATGACGAGGCCAATGGACATCCTTATTGGTATGCCCGGATTATTGGCGTATTCCACGCACTCGTCTACTATCGTGATCCTACTGCCAACTCAGCATCATACGATCCCGTGCAAATCGATTTCGCATGGGTGCGTTGGTTCGGCCGAGATCTCAATCACCGTTCGGGCTGGAAGGTGAAGCGGCTGCACCGTCTTGGCTTCATTCCAAGCAACGATCCTGGAGCATTTGGATTTATCAATCCAAAACACATCATTCGCGGAGTTCATCTTATTCCAGCCTTTGCTCATGGCCGTACCTCAGAGTATATGTCGCCATCTATCACCCGTCATCCTAGTGACAATGACGAAGACTGGACATACTTCTATGTCAATATGTGGGTGTCATTGCCAGGATCATGGATGAATGGCATTGCTAATATTTACTAGTTTTGTTGATCGAGACATGTTGATGAGATTTCGCGGGGGCGGCATTGGTCATCGAACAACTCGTGAAGCAACAAGCATTTTTCTGAATGATCGAGACCCACTGGACATATGCCAGACCAGCGCCGCAGTAGCCCATAGTGAAGACGAAGGCAGCGATGATGATGAAAGTGATCTGGTAGACAACGAGGAAGGATCTGTGGCTCGAGGCGACACCATGGAGCCGGATGAAGGTGACGAGACTGACTCGGACTTGGACGACTACGGCTATTCCGACATACAGCAGGTGGAAGCAGAGGATTTGGATGAAGACGAAGACGAATACATCGAGGATGGAGAGAATATGAAAGCCGCTGGAGGTGATGGGGATGATGAGATTGATGACGAGCTGGGTGCGGAGGACGGCGAGGAAAGTGATGAAGAGCTAGAGGGTTTTAGTGAATTCTGATTATGTTCCATGAATCATGTACAAACCCTTTCCAGTTCCCTATCCAATACTATGCTTTGATATTCATCATCTGCATGTGTACAGTAGTAGGTCACTCGGAGTTGCATTATATACGTCCAAGTTGGGCCTGCATCACCTTCATGTGTGCGAAAGCTGAGCGCTGGGCGCTGAACATACTGTGACAGGATGCACACCGCTGTATTTCCGTTGATCAGTATACAACCTATGCACAACTCATGCACAAACTTTCATGTGCGACATATTTGTCACTACTTGTATATGACATGCAATCATTTTATGCCAGATCTCCACATTTCTGCTAGTACTTTACAAGCTTTGCACCTTTCTTGTACGAGTTTTCATATTAAACACGTCTGCTATGCTTTGAATACAGGCTACAATCTCACACATACCCCCGCGCTTCTGTTACTTTCTTTGCAAGCTTTGCACCATTTGTGTATGAACCTTACATTCTGCACACGTCTGCTAAGACGTGTATACAAACTACAATACCATGCATACCTCTACACTTCTTTTTCTTACTGTACAAACGTTACACACTTCCGGCATAAGCTTTGCATTCTACACATATCTGCTGCTACTTGTATATGTGGTACAATCTCGTACCTACCATCCACCAGTCTGATTGAGGTTTGCAAGCCATAAAAGGCAGTAACTGGTCATACACGCATGCGGTTCTTTTGTTGATGATGTTAACGTACTCGATGTCATCTCAATGAGCCGCCGCAATTTCTCCTGGTATTGCTGTATATCAGAACTCCAGTGGCGATACATGGACATCTGATGACTAGAAAGTGTGCGTCAAGTCCATTAGTCAAGGCATAATAATCAAGAGGCAAATGACATACACCAATTGTTTAGTCTCTGTCAGAGCGTCAGATGCATTAGTGAGGATATCTCTTGATACTTTCGACCAGTCGATGTTGGGCAGGTGTATATCTTTCTTTGACATGGTTTGAATGCTGAAAATAGTGTGAACTGCATCAATACGAGTCATGTATAGTCAAAGGACAAAGAACCTTAGTTGTTTGACCTCTTCTAGAGCATCAGACGCACGGGAAAGAACGGCACCCGACAGTTTTGACCAGTCAGGCAAGTTTACATCTGGCGGGGACATGGCCTGATTGCTGAAACATGTTAAGCTACCATCAGAAAAGGCTATGCCAGTACATTCATGGGCCAATAACCTCATTTGTTTGACCTCTGCCAGAGCATGAAAAGCATTAGAAGGAATGGTACCCGACAATTTCGACAAGTCAGGCAGGCCTATATCTTCCTTAGGCATGGTTGAACCTGTAGGCGTGAAAGATCGAGATGAATACCACAAGCTCGGTGATGCTTTGCAAGAGCGACTAAGCGCTGAGATGCTCATGTTCATCTAAGGGACCATCAATTGTTGAACTCCCACGGAACCAAATCCGATTTCGTTTCACTCACCATATGCTATCCTGAATTTTGTTGCATACATGGAGGCCACACGTTCGCTAGGTAGATAGCTTACGAGGATGATGACCAGCGAGAAGACATTCATGAATGCGTGACAAATTCAGAGTCAGCAGCCCGCGTGAAGAGCGCGACCGACTCGGTTAATTACCAAATATCGTCGATATATGGCTCTTCACGATATTTCATGTTGCTGGCACTGACTCAAACTGCCACCCCCTTGAGCCAGATCAACATACATGTTATCAACATTGCAGCAATCACATCAATATCAATTCCACCACCCCCATGTCCTGCCCAAGACAAACACACCTCCAACAGCTGACAACCAGGAGACACCGATCGCAAGCGTCGACCCAGCTTCTGAGTCATTAATCCCGTAATCATCAACGTTCGCTGATCTCAGTGCTTCCATGTCATCGTAATATTCAGCGGCCCCATATGACTGGAATCTCGCGAAGGTAGAGTCTCGTGGTACGTAGCCACCATAGTGATGTGACTGGTACTGGGATGCCAAGGAATCTGTTATATTCGCGTTGATGGTCATGAAACGTCTGTGGTTGACTGACCAGAACATACCTTTCGCTACTCCATGTCTCCTGAAACCGAAAATATACAAGATAAACTTCCCCAGTAACTTGAAGGGCCAGAGGATTAGGCGAAGCGGGAGGAGACAGATATAAAGTGTTGTTCTTCCTGTGAGTCGTAGTGGCGTAAGTAAGATATCAGGATTTGCAGAGATGCATATCAAAGCTCCAGCTGCGACATATGGATGCTTGATTGCTGGAGAATGTGTTATGAAATCAAACAACGTCGTGAAGAAAAACAAAAAACCTACACCAGTTGTTGACCTCTGTCAGAACATAAACTGAGGAAGCGAGAATGGTGTGCCGCAATTTGGGCCAATTGATGTTGGGCAGGTCTAGGGCTTCGTAAGACATGGTAGTATGTGTCTATAAGTGCACAGGACAACTTGAAGAGAAATTTGTTTATAAAGGCGGCAATGGAGAGTAAGCGCTCACGTTTCCACGTCAAAATCAACCCCACATTGTTGTTCTCTAGTTTCTTTCAACAAAGGCCATATATATGTAGCATACTATCATGGACTCTTCAGCCTAATTACTCACAAGCCCAATCCTCACCCAACTTCCTGGTTCAAATGTTCATCACGTAGCACGTGTGGGTCTTGGTTAGTTTGAGTGATCGTTCAATGTGCGTAGCTTCATCAGATAGAATGCTACGTGGCTTAGTAGCATGGATATACCCAGCAGGTAGATGAGATGATTTTCTTGTGCATTGCAGCAGTTGTCCGAACAATTTCGGTGAGGCACGGTTTGATGTACGAAGACCTCGAAATTATTGTTGTGCTGAGCAAAGGAGGACAAGTGCCTGATTTTAGAAATTCAAGCTCACCAACAAATGGGTGTAATCAATGATCGAATCACCTGTAATCAACACTCCATCTAGCAGAGTTCAAGGAAACATCTGCACACCTTTGTATTTGATGCATCATGCATCAGTCACGAGCAACTGGCGCTAGCTGTATCCATCAAGTCCCCACAAAATTAACTCAAACTTTGCCATTCTTGTGAGGATAGTCACATTTCAACTGCATTCGATACAACACGATACCAGTCCCGTAATCAAACCAACCTCCGCCACTCCCGGCCCAAGATAATCAAAGCTCCAGTATATGACAACAATGAGACAAGCGTTGAGGTAGCTGTCGGCATGGTGGCTCCATATGATTGGAGTTTCGAGAATCCGGAGCCTCGTGACACATTACCAGCAAAGTGACGGGACTGATATTGGGATGCATAAGAATCTGTTATGGTGTATCTAGTTTAGCAAGTGGAAAGCAATGTGTTTGTGTACCTTTTATCACTCCTCGACTCCCGAAGCCGAAACTCCAGATAATCAACCGCACCGGGAGAAAACACAAGAACACAGTAGCTGTTCCCGTCACCTGCAATAATGTTAGAAGCATCGCAGGATTCCCAAACGCAGAGATCAATAGCAAGGCTCCAGCTGATTTATATGGATGCCCGATTGCTGAAATATATATCAATCCAATAAGTATTGCGATCAAGAGCTTGAATGACACTTACACCAGTTATTGATCGCTGTCGACGCACTAAGAGCATGAGAGAGAATGTCGTCTAATAATTTAGACCAGTTGATGTTTGTGAGGCCTAGATCTTTGCTGAGATGGACATGTGGAACCGTATCAGCAAGCGCGTGACAATCAAGGAACGGACCGCATACACCAGTTGTTTGGCATCTGTCATAGCATCAGACGCACGGGACATAACAACGCCCGAAAATTTGGACCATTCAACGTTTTGTAGGTCTATATCTCTCTGAGACGCAGCCTGATTGCTGCATGTTGAATCATATCAGCGAAGACGAAGTAATTATGAGGCAGAGAACATACACCAGTTGTCTAGCCTCTGTCAAAGCACCAGAGGCACGAGAGATAACATCGCCTGATACTTTAGACCAGTCGATATTCTGCGGGTCTAGATCTTTCTCCGATATGACTTTACTACTAGAATATGTGTGCACATTGTACCACGTCAGCAAAGGCAAGGAATCAAGAAGCGAGTAGCTTACACTTGTTGTTTAGCCTCCGTAAAAGCGTCAGATGCTTGGGAGAAAGCACTGCTCGATAATTTCGACCAGTCGACCATAACTGTAGGTGTGAAAGGTCAACCAGAGGTTTCGCGATAGACTGCGTGCGCACGAACGACTGTAAGCGCTCACCGGCTCGGACGATCCTCAATCAAACTCTCACGGACTCTCTCTGTTGTTGGTCGATTAATCAATTGCATAACATATACCATCCAAAATTCTGCTGCAGGTATCGATACCAAATAATCACTGTCATGCATATTAATTGTATGCTCGAGGTCGAGAAGTCGGAAGCTTGGTTACAGATGCAAATGAATGAACCGACATGTACAGTCCCGTCCTCGGTGGCCCGTCAAGCTATATGACGCTTTCAAGTTGTCGGGAGGTTTACTGATAGGGTTGACTGATAAAGTCAACGTCCGCGATGCATGAAAGCTTACTAAGGACCGCGGTACTAGACTCCGCGCTGCTTCCGCGAACAGTCTCTAACTCCAAAGTTGCGATCGCAAACCCACACTAGCTCAAGTTTTCAACGACACTTCCCCACACCAAGCAGTACGACAGGACTACGCAAATTAACAGCGAATTCACGGGAACACGCATCGTTCTACTGACTAGTAGACGAACATGCCTCATACTTATAAGTATGCCATGTTGCCAATACCGACTCAACTCCCCACCGAATACCCACACCGTCCACCGTATCAATACCACCATCCCCACTCTCTGCCCAAGACAAACAAAAATCCAATATTCGTTATAAAAGACACAGGAGCCGCAAATATCGATTCTGTCTTTTCTTCGTCCTCGTAATCATCAGTAGCCCCATGCGCCTGGAATTTTGAAAAGGTAGACTCCCGTGGGACATAACCACCATAACGACGGGATTGGTATTGGGATGCGAATGAGCCTTTCATGGGTGAGGTAAGTCCTGTGGTTAAAACAGTTGAAATTGAAGACATACCTTTTGCTACACCCTCTCTCCTAAAACCGAAAATGTACAGGATGAACCTAGCCAAGAACTTGAACGACCAGAGGATCAACCAAAATGGGAGCAAGCATGTGTAATACGCGAGCCGCAGTGGTGTCAGAATGAGTTCAGGATTTCCAACGATGCACAGTAGAGCTCCAGCTGCGATATATGGATGTCTGATTGCTAGGAAAGAGCGCGTGGTTTTTTTTTAGCGGAAAGTCTTGAACAGTAAAGAAAAAGCGAAAACTAACACCAATTATTAAGCTCTGTCGAAGTATAACAAATGAGACAGTTACTAGAGTCCCACAATATTGACCAGTTGAGGTCAGGCAGGTCTAGGTTGGACATGGCTGTATGCGGTCAAGACCATTCAAAAAAAATTGGGTTTTATAGTAGGGCATCGAGCATAATAACTTTAAATAAGCACTGCCAATGCCATCGTTCGTCTGACACTAAGCGCGTCATTCGCTTGACATGTCGTGTTACTACCCGTAGACTCAAACTTTGTTCTATACCATATTCACCCACGCAGTTCAGGGTTGATATTAATGATGATATAACATCTACCTGTCAAAAACTGGAAGCTTGTGCGCCAAAATGCAGACCGCATGCTAGACAGCTAGAAAGTCAGATCTATGACGGGGACAAACAGCAATCGACACCTTGGAGGTTTTGTCGGCATCTGCATCGGTAGTACTGGCGAGTTGAGATTATTCTTCCGGGTGACAGTCAACAGATCACCGAAACATATCGCAACTCGCTAGCGCCAAACGTCAAGCGTGCATGAACACATATTTGTGAGCGCACTGGTCGAGAATCATGTGGTGTGGCACTTATGAGAACGCCTTGAAGTGGCGATATAACATACCAGCAAGGAGGCTCTGACAATGCTCACAGTCAATATATTCCCAATCTCGCTCAGCTAGGACATCATAGCAACGTGACAAGGAAAAAGTTTGCATGAATGTGTAAATTGTTGCACACTACAAACCCGCAGCGCAAGCAATGCGTTTAGAAAAGAGGGAGCTCTGAACCAGACTGCACGAGAGGGCGTCCACGCGGCACGCAATAAAGTGGCGTATATCAGACGGTGGGGAGGAATTTTGGTGGGCATGCACTGATCGAAAAAAAAAATGTCAGTAAAAGAAGTGGCATCAAATCAGACAAATCCCATTTGAGCGTGAAGGAGCGAAAGAGAGCGATTGAAATCAGTGATATCGTGACGACAACATCTCGCCTATCTAGCCTTGAACGTTAAACTTTGGCTGGGTACAAAGACAAGCGGAGGGAAGAGCTTTTGCACTGGGGCATTTATTGACTGATGTGTGAGCAGGGACCACGGTGGGGCTTGCAGTTTGAGAGCACCACGAAGATCTTCCAAGACGATCCTAAGTTACCGCAGAACGTTGTGATCACGATGCAGCTGCTGGCCTAGTGCAAGAGGGGAGTTGAGTGCAGAGAAGATGATTATTTGATAAATGCTTCGAACAGTTAGCATCATGTAGTATATGAACAAATGGAACAAGAATTGGTACAGCTGGCAGATGACATGTCAATATTCACTCGCAACGCTCAACTTGATTCAAAAACCGATGTGATCAGGCTTTTTCTGTGTTTGTCATGGCATTCCCGTATTCTTGCTCGCTAAAAAGGTTTTCGAGGTTTTGTCTTAGAACATCGAGCAGTAGACGCAGTGTTGGAACTTGCAATTGGCCGTGGAGGGAAGACATATTGCCAGACGGCCGCGTCCGAGTCAGCGCAGGAATATCTGTTGTAGCAAACATTAGTAACGAAGATGGGCTCCTCGGGGTCTTGCATAGGCTTGCTCGTACCTTTTCGAAGTGACGCAACCTCTGGGAACCGAAAATTTTCGGACGAATCCTAACAGGGGGCTGGTCATTTAAAGTCTTGTCTTTACGTTCTTACGTCCCTTGTTTTGGGTTGATCTAGCCGAAGTACTTCGGAACTTAAGGTATCAGGGCACTCACCACTCTTACTCTTCAGCTTCAAGCTTCATCGGTGTTATAGTCACTTAGCCAAGTTACGGGTCTACTAGGTAAGTTACAGCAACATGCCGATCCTCTGATCTCCAGTGATAGTACTAATTTACCTTTCTAACCCATGGCATGCCCAGTGTGGCTGCGTACTAGTAGTACCGACCGTCAGCCGGTAAGCTTATGTACCGACCTATCAAGACTGGAAGCCCATTCAGGCCCAATGATTCAAATTTCCAGATATAATGGCAAGCTATATGGTGATGTACTACCGACACCTAAGCTCTTATCAATGCAGAAGCCGTTAGCCGATGCTGGGTTTGACCTTTTCAGAAATATTCTTAGACTTTTCGGCATAGTCTTTGGAAGCGTTCAAACTTCAAACCCAGGGGCTCTCGTGTGACAATATTGTCTATTCCCGCGAGTGCTTCTCCCTCCGAGTCAAGCTAGGCATAAGTTCTGGGAGCAGGTAGCCCACCTACCTGCGCCGACAGCTCGACAGCCCCATTTCCTGGAGAACTTCAATTGATGACACAAATCATTGGTGGCAGCGGGCCGGCCGACTCGTGATTACCGACTCGGAGGTGTCCAAATAGATGTAGGCAGTGTTCGTTGTGGAAATGAAAGTATAGTTCTTGACCGTTCACACTCTACTCTCGTCTCTTCGGTTGATTTGTCTCACAGCATGAGACTTAATTACGATGCCATTTTAGCTGCACAGGCGATCTCCCTTCAACTTCCTGGCGTCTTTTCTCGCCTGGCAGTGGTATTAGCCGGAACATCACGGTCGGGTACGGGAGTACACTTTACCAGGTGTAAAGCTGTTGTGTGTCTCACTCCTCAAGAGAATCCACCACAGAAATGAGACAGGTACGACAAGCCATCAATAGTCCGGTGAATACATGTGCCGAAGTTTCCACCAATATCATTTATCGCAGATGTGCTTGTAAAGTAGGCCGGTTCCGACCTGGGCAGGTATATAACTTTTGCTGGAAGTTCTAGACTTGACCAGTAACAGTTTGCACCTCTTCCAACTTTCGCACTCATCAGAAACTATATTTTGCAGACTATGGATGCTCGCCCAAAGATGATATACCTTCCAGACACTATGATCCACTGGCCCTGGCCTCGTACCATCAATCCTCATTTTGAAGATGTGAAAGCTGAAGTCGATGCGTCGTTCCGTGATTTCAAGGCTCTGAGTCCGAAGTCACAGAAAGCATTCGATAAATGCGATTCTGGTTCGACCTATGTCACTTGCTCTCAATTATGACGATGGTTGACATGTACCGCACTTATAGCCCGCCTAGCAGCACTGGCTTATCCTAATGCACCAAGAGGTTAGTATTTGACCCTTAGCAATTCACAATCACGGAACTCTGATCCTATTCCTCAAAAACAGAACTCCTCCGGATCGGCTGTGACTTGATGAATTTATTTTTCGTTATCGACGAGTACACCGACGTCGAAAATGAGGCAGTCACGAAGGAAATGGCGGGCATCGTGCTGGATGCCCTACACAATCCCCATAAGATACGACCAGAAGGTGAATGCATTCTCGGCGAAATCGCGCGACAGTAAGTGCTTCTGAATGGTTCGATGATCACTCAAAACCCAAGGATTTTGCATAGATTTTGGGCTCGTGCGATCCAATACGCAAGCCTGTCTTCTCAACGTCATTTCCTTGAAGTCTTTTCTACATTCCTTGGTGGAGTGGTTGCTGAGGCTCTTGACCGTGAAAAAGGTCATAAGCGCAGTATTGAGGATTTCTTGAAGCTCCGGCGGTATACGGTTGGCTTAAAACCAAGTTTACCCATATATGAAATGGGGATGGACCTTCCTGATGAAGTGTTCCACCATCCCCTCATCATGAATCTTACTGAATGTATCACAGACTTGGTTGTGATCGACAATGTAAGTTGGTATTGAGGACGTCTTGGCTTGCGGCACGCTTACGACCTTCACAGGACATGATGTCATACAACAAAGAGCAAGCGGCTGGCAATGAAGACCATAACATGGTCAATACTGCCATGTTTGAACTTGGCCTCGACATAAGCGGTGCAATGGCCTGGGCAGCACATTACCACACCGAAGTTCAAAAACGATTCATCGACGGTCTTGCAAAGGTTCCTTCATGGGGACCTTCTGTCGACGTCCTAGTCAAAGAGTATCTTGACGGGATAGCGATGTTCGCTCGAGCAGAGTATTCTTGGCACTACGAAAGTCACAGGTAATAAGAGTTTTTCATTGGTGCGACTCATCATTTAACCCGATTGAAATCGCAGATACTGTGGCACCAGAGGTCTGGAAATACAACAAACTAGGCTTGTCCCGTTATTGCCGAAGGCCAACCGCGAATCCATGTGAATACCTAGTAGATGGCCCTATTCAGATACAGAGATCCGAGTCTCCCATAGAATGACACTAGGTTCTTTCTTGTATCTCGTGTATTTCATTGTGATATCTTACTATGCTCCTCTACGTGAAGGGAAAATACCTTCACAAATAATCTTTGACAAGGCTCTTCGTTTCAGTGAAGTCATGCGCATAACTAAATTTCTACCCCGGCCCTGGCAGTCGCAATTATTAAAAAATGGATACTCAAAAACATAGAGTAAATGTATTCGAGTAGTCAGTATATTATGACGCGACCACCAAGGGCTATTTGAGCAATACAGCTACCGTCAAGGTACGAATGAAAACTACTCGAGGATCTGTGTTTCAAACTAGACGAGTAACCGCTCGTTGCGGGCGTATCATCTCCACATTTCGATCTCACTTGAGAGCTGAGTGAAGTAAAATTGATGATTATAGGCAGAGAGACAGGGAGACATTGCTAAATACTTACAAATGAACCAAGCACGCAAACCGGCCTTCATATCTTCATCGATCTTATTCATGATAGAATTATATGATTCGATGGCTGCTCCAAAACTACCTGCTCGAAAGAGTGCATAACACTGTCGCTGGTTCGCGGTTTGCCACAAGGACTCAAGGTTCCCAGCCAAAGAGCTGCGGAGAACATGCAGTTAAGCACGAAAGAATCCTCAGTGGCATCATATCAACGTACCACAGCGAATTCATCATACTGTTAAATGAATTGGCAATCTATAAAAGAAAGTGCTAGCATTGACGGCGGCAGTGAAGTGTTCAACAGCTTCGTTGTGGCGTGCGCCATCCAAGGCGATGTTTCCCAGTTGGACGCGTAGGTAGGCCTGGTGTACAAGAGAAATTGAATCAATACATGACCTTGGTATGATCGAGCGCATGGTACTCACTTCCACAACACGACAAACGACAGGATCAGCATCGGGACATGCAGCTAGCTCTCCGATGCGAAGCAATGCCTCTTGATGCTCATTAGCATTGAACAATGCAATGGCCTAAAAACTACAGTGAGGCGAAGTCATTGTTAGAAATATATAACCTACCTTGATCAAGAAAAGAAAGTGATCAGTTCTTTAAATCCCCGTTCGTGAACATGGATGCGAGGTCAAATGATATCCTCGCAGCCAGAACCTGCTTTTTTCCGCAGAGGGAAATACCCTTAGAGATATGGCCAGCAAACGATGGCTGAATGCTGACAGACTATGCCATCATCAAAGTTAACTTTTGTAAGCATGGCAGTTGGGTCAATTTCACCTGAAATGCATCTTGAAGCGCTTGGTCCCAGTCGCATTTTCGCGCCATAACGAATGCGCGATTGGCATAGGCGGTATGATCGTCGGAATCAATTTTCAATATCTACATTCAGTAGATGTTCAGCAGTATGCAAGTCCCCAATTATGCACGCATTGCGGGCTGTCGAGTTCATAGCGAGGACCTGCGTAAATCATGTTCGCATTACGTCATAAGAGTTAAAGGTGGAAAACAAGCCTTAAAGTCAGAGTAAGCTTGAGTCTTGATATAAAAAGACGTTTAGACAATGAATGGGGCTATGAAAAAACAAACCTACCTGGTGCATTGTCTGCTCCTTTATGAGGCCATCCTTTAAACCATCCTCTGGCAAAGTATCCTCGGAAGTTGGCCACTCTGATATCTTTTTATCCACACCTCCACTGAGGACGTGCTTGCCATCTGCAGAGAACGTGACGCAGTTCACCGCACCAGAATGTTTGAATATTGCAATGTTTTTCCTATCTGAGAGTCGCCAGAGGCGGACACGGTTGTCATAAGACGCGGAGGCAAGGAGAGTGCCGCTAGAGTTCACAGAAATGGCGTGGATATCCTTGAAATGGCCCTTCCAAGGATCACCGACCTGCACCCATAGGCCGTCTGATTCATCCCACTCTCGTATGGTGGGATTAGTCCTACCTCTCCCCCGAGAGAAGCCTGGCGCCATCTGGCGTCCACCCAAGGGAGTAGTTGTGTCCTCCGCCGATCGTTATCAACGGAGTGGAGAAGCTTGTACTTGGTCTACGATAGTAATCGTAGTCTGGAGTGTAGTTTTGTTCTTCTATGTAAATTTGAATATTGTGGGATGTTGCAATCGCGAGGAGTCCATATACCGAATACCGAACGCAGCGGACACTTCCGCAACAGCTGAGTGAATATTGCACCTGCCACGATGATGTGCTCCATAGCTTCGTGGTGGTGTCATAAGATCCACTGGCCAGCGTACTGGAATCAGGTGAAAAGTCCAGCGATAATATACAGCCGTCATGGGCTTTATTGATTGGTTGGTTGTGTTGTTCCCCAGTTTCTCCGTGCCAGGCAATGAGCCCTCCGCGCTCATCACCGCTTACTATCCATTTCTCATTTGGCGAAATAGCCAATGCCCGCACCCGACTGCGATGCCCCTCCATCTTCTTCAACACAACACCTGTTTTCAAGTCCCACAGACGAAGCATCCCATCATATGAGCCTGTGACCATGCGTTCATCATGATCGCGGAAAACTGCGACTGCAACCACGCGATCCCCGTGATCTTCGAATGTTCGGATGGGTGTGGTGCTTGGAACTATCGTCGTCATTTCAGTACAGCTGCAGCACAGTTGAGGTGGGACTCGTGTGGTTGTGAGGAGAAGGCGTCTTGCTAGAAGTTACAGAGGTACGTGTGATGGGACGTTTTAAAACCTGTTTCATAGCATTAACATCTCACTAGACGCCGACAACATGAGGCTGTTATCAAAAGAACCTTGCTTGACGATCTAAATGAACGAGCTCATGTGGCCAAGTCGTGTCACCGCAACTTTCCACAACAGTCTAATGTACCTGATCATAGTTGTTTCAGAATCCACAGGAAGGCAAAACACACCGTTCACCTGATTCACCTGATTGGCCATGCTCTCGAATTTTGAATTTCGTCGTCACCCCAAGACGTAATATTCCACCCAGTGATATGTCAAGCTTCCGT